>UESW01004522.1:726582-796237 GCA_900491605.1 Calamus simplicifolius
GATCGTGGCCGATCGGGATCAGGGCTTGGATCGATCGCAACCGTCGGATCGTCGCCGATCTCGGACGGATTTGTCCGAGATAGGTCGTGGCCAATCGGAATCAGGGCTTGGATCGATCGCAACCGTTGGATCGTCACCGATCATCGATCGCAATTATTTTTAGTAAATACAAAATTTGCAGTATTAATAAATAAAAAAAATATAATATTGCGACGCATATGTTGCATCGCAATGTTTTTAAAATAAATTTATGTAATTAAAAATTTTATAAAATATATTGCGACGCATTTGTCGTCGCAATTATTAACATTAATTATAAATATTATCATTTATAAATATTAAAAATTATTGCAACGCCTTAGCGAAGATTAAAAAAAATAAATAAATATTGACGAAATATATGCGTCGCAATTATGTATAATAAATAAAAGAAATATAATATTGCGACGCATAATGCGTCGCAATATTATTAAAATACATATAGCTGATTAAAAATATTAAAAAATTATTGCGATGCAATTTTCATCGCAATTATTATAAATTTAAATATTTTTATTTAAATATTTAAAAATAATTGCGACACACTGCTTGCGTCGCAATTATTTAATAAGTTTTTATTTTAATCAATTTAAAATATTAAAAAAATATTGCGACGCCTTAGCGATGCAATTATTAGAAAATAAAATATTTTCTGCCGGACGATGGCGCCAATTTAGCGACTCATTAGCGACGCATTTATTGGCGTCGCTATTTTCAGAAAATTATAATAAACATATATTAACGATGGATTAGCGACGTGCGTCGCTAAGACATAAAAAAAAAATTGCGACGCAATTATTGCGTCGCTAATTACTATATTAAGCCCCCTTCTCCTCTTCTTCTTCCCCGTCTTGACCTAGCCGCCGCCGCCCCGCTCGCTGCTCCGGCGCATCCCCTGTGGTCCTCCGGCTACCCGGCGATCTCATCCGACTCCGGCTTGTTCTCTCGACCAAGGTAGCCCCAATACTCTAAAAAAAAAAATTTTTTTTAATGATTTCCCTCGGCCACGGCCGCTGCCGTGGCCGTCTTCTCCGGCCACGGCCGCTGCCGTGGCCGGCAGTGGCCTGGCCACGGTGGCCAGGCCACTGTACAAAAAAAAAAATTTTTTTTTTTAACAGGGGGGGGGGGAAACCCCCCCCCCCCCCCTTTTATTTCTTGTCCGGCCACGGCCGTGGCCGCGGCCGGACAAGGCGGCCACGGCGCTGCCGTGGCCGTCTTCTCCGGCCACGGCCGCTGTGGCCGGCAGTGGCCTGGCCACGGTGGCCAGGCCACTGTAAAAAAAAAAAATTTTTTTTTTTAACAGGGGGGGAGGGGGGAAACCCCCCCCCCCCCCCCCCCTTTTTTTTCTTGTCCGGCCACGGCCGCTGCCGTGGCCGGCAGTGGCCTGGCCACGGTGGCCAGGCCACTGTCAAAAAAAAAAATTTTTTTTAACAGGGGGGAGGGGAGGAAACCCCCCCCCATTTTTTCTTGTCCGGCCACGGCGTGGCCGTGGCCGGACAAGGCGGCCACGGCCGCTGCCGTGGCCGGGCCGCTGCCATGGCCGGCAGTGGCCTGGCCACGGTGGCCAGGCCACTGTGACAAAAAAAAAAAATTTAACAGGGGGGGGGGGAGGGGGGAAACCCCCCCCCCCCCCTTTCTTTTCTTGTCCGGCCACGGCCGCTGCCGTGGCCGGCAGTGGCCTGGCCACGGTGGCCAGGCCACTGTGACAAAAAAAAATTTCCTTAACAGGGGGGAGGGGGGAAACCCCCCCCCCCCCCCCCCCTTTTTTCTTGTCCGGCCACGGCCGTGGCCGCGGCCGCGGCCACGGCAATGGCCAGGCCACTGTAAAAAAAAAAAAAAATTTTGTTTTAACAGGGGGGGGGGAAACCCCCCGCCCCCCTAATAAAGCTGTTTGGATAGACTGTTTGTTATGTCTTGATTATTCAATAATATTTGTAATGCTAGATAGAAGTCTTGTTGTATTATTATTTAATTTACATAATATTTATGCAATAATTAATTTAAGCAGAATGTTTATGACAATAGTATTTGTGCATTTATACTCATTTACATTTGTTATGTCTTGATTATTTATATTCTGCTGCAAACTGAATGATGCATTACATTTTGAAATGCTAAATAAAATGTTTTGTTGTAATATTATTTAATTTCCAGCAACAAATTACTAGTTTCAATGATTTACATTTTAGTATTCGCAAACATTTGTATTTGACACAATAATCTTAAAAAATTAGTGATTACATGTATAATTCACAAGAAGTTAAGAATAACAAGCATAAGTTCGATTGTCTTCGGACTTCCATAATCACAGCACTTTAACCTTTAGACCCGTTTGAGAATTTGTAAGCCTTAGTCTTGCAAATTCTCAAATTGTCCTGGTGGACAGTTTGGGAATATTTCTTGTGACATGTTAGTCTGCTAGTAATCATCGTGGGGTGAGATTTCGGTTTGCATTTGCTCATACGTTCTCCTAGTGTGGCTTATATACCACACATTTAGGAGAACATATGGGGAAATGCTGCCGAAATTTCAATGTACCGATCGATGATAATTAATAGCAGAATAACATATCACAAAAAATATTCTTGAATGGGATAGGGCCTTACCTTATAGACATGGAGTGAAGGTAGAATTATTTAAGACACTTGAATTCTTGTGAAGTCTAATGATTAAACGCACCGCCTTGCGGCCCGACACAAACTCAAGCCCTCCCTTTAGCCATGAACCTGTGCATCGGTCCTTGCTAGCACGCCAAGGATCGTAGCCGTGGCTCGCCCTTGCATGGTAGGGTCCTTAGTTGCCTAAAAAAAATTTGTTACTTATAAATGATTTAAATGGTTGTTATTAACCTTAGTTGTGACCAAGAAATAATTTAGTTATATATTTAGTAATACTAATATAGTTTTATTTTTTGGTTTCATTTAATGATTTACCAGACTTTGTATAAGTCGGTCAAAAATGAGCGGGACTCGCTCATGGATGTATGCAAGGATAAAAGATGGCTTGCTGAATCCAGATTTTCTGAATGGATTGGAAGAATTTATCGCATTTGCATGTAGCCAACCTGAATGGATGGATGGGCCTAGGATTAGGTGCCCATGCAACTTCCACAGGTGTCAGAATAAAGCCTACAGAGATGTGGAAACTGTTAAGGTGCATTTGTGTAAGAAGGGTTTTGTTCCTGATTACTATGTTTGGTACTGTCATGGTGAACCAGAGGATATTCCAGCAGCTGTTATAGGCCAACAAGAGTCAATTCCCGTAGATGAACCATTTGTGAATTTAAACACATATGAACAAATGGTGATGAATGCATCGGGTAATGACTTCAATCAGAATACATTTATGGAAGAACCAAATCCAGAAGCACAACAATTTTATGATATGTTGCGTGCTGCAAATCAAGAATTGTATCCTGGGTGTGAGGGTCATTCCCAGTTCTCTACAGCTGCTCGATGTTGAATATTAAGGCAGAACATCGATTATCAGAAAAGGCGTTCAATTCTGTAGCTGAGTTAATCAAAGAAATTCTGCCAAATGATAATGTTGCCGCAGACAGTTTTTACGCAACAAAGAAGTTGTTGCGTGGGCTTGGGCTCCCAGTTAATAAGATCGATTGTTGCTTGAACAATTGTATGATATTTTGGGGTGAAGACTCAGAGCTGAGATGGTGTAAGATTTGTGGGCAATCGAGGTTCAAAAACACCGAAGGAGGAGCCGGTACAAGTAGGAGGAAAAGTGTGCCTTACAAGAGGATGCATTACTTTCCTCTTACCCCACGCCTGCAGAGATTATACAGATCTGAGGCAACAGCTGCTGATATGAGATGGCATGCCGAACATGAATCTAAAGAGGATGAAATGCGGCATCCATCAGATTCAAAGGCTTGGAAGCATTTCAATGAAAATCATCCTGATTTCGCTGAAGATATAAGGAATGTGAGATTAGGTCTTTGTACCGATGGCTTCCAACCATTTGGTCAAGCGGGGCAACAGTATTCATGTTGGCCTGTGATACTGACTGTATATAACCTTCCTCCGTGGAAGTGCATGAAAGATACTGCAATGTTTTTAACCGTTTTGGTTCCAGGACCATCAAATCCAAAGGAAAAGATTGATGTCTTTCTGCAACCGTTGGTGGCCGAATTGAAAATGTTGTGGGAAACAGGAGTGGTAGCCTACGACATTTCTATGAAACAGAATTTCTTAATGAGAGCTGCTTTGATGTGGACAATAAGTGATTTTCCGGCATATGCAATGTTGTCTGGTTGGAGCACTGCTGGACGTCTGGCATGCCCTCATTGCATGTATGATTCGGATGCATTTACATTGCAGAAGAGTGGTAAGCAGTCATGGTTTGATAACCATAGGAAGTTCTTGCCCCCAAATCATCCTTACAGGCGTAACTTGATCGCCTTCCGGAAGAACAAAGCAGTCACAAAATTTGCCGAACCGGTTAGGTCCGGCACGGATCTATTTGATTCTATAGAGCATTTGGGGTTGATGTATGCATGGGAACCGGATGCAGATAGAATAAATAGCCGTATATGTAAAGAACATAACTGAAGAAGCGAAGTATATTTTGGGATTTGCCTTATTGGAGCACAAATCTCATCCGGCACAACTTGGATGTTATGCATATCGAGAAAAATTTCTTTGATAACATATTTAACACGGTGCTAAACATCCCGGGAAAAACAAAAGATACTGCAAAGTCAAGAGAAGAACTTAATCAGTACTGCAGAAGAGGTGATTTGAGTAGGAGTGCCGATGGGACCTATCCTAAAGCATGTTATACTCTTGACAGAAATTCATGAGAAGTTTTATGTAACTGGCTTAGAGGGTTAAAATTTTCAGATGGTTATGCCTCAAATATCGGTAGGTGTGTGGATATGCATAAGCTCAAGTTGTTCGGCATGAAGAGCCATGACTACCATGTTTTCATGCAACGATTATTACCTATAGCTTTTCGTGAGTTACTTCCGCAACATGTCTGGAAGGCAATTACGGAGCTCAGCTTATTGTTTCGTTGTGATTGGTTCGATCCGATAGTTCCTGTGGGCAAAAGGGTTCATAACGACTATAATTTGGTTGAAGTGAACCATCGACGAAGATTGCAGAAATATGACCCATTCATCCTTGCATCCCAAGCTCAGCAAGTCTTTTACTGCGGATATCCAAGTTTGCGCAACGACAAGCGAGATTGGTGGGCTGTTTCTAAAATCATCCCACGTTCAACAATCGTATTAGAGGAGAGTTCATCAAGTCAATCAGCCGAGTGCCCTGCATTTCAAGAGGATGAGATGGAAATGCATGCAATTGAGGACGACACAAGGGCTCCTGAAACATCACTTAGAGATCCAAGTGGTGATGTCCAAGAAATTGCGGATGCAAATGTTCGGTTTCCTTCCGATGATAATGAAACTGATTCGTAATCCAATACGGCATCGGATGTTGAACCAACATTTCACGAAACAAATGACACCGATTAAACATAAAGGTTTTTAAAATTTAACTTTTTTTTATAAGTGTTAAATTCTTACATAGTCAATCATTAATCGTAATTTAATTGTGTGAATCTTTAGTATTTTCAGTATGAGGGGCAGAGGTAGATCTACCGATGACAGATTGGGTGAGCAGAGACGTAGTTTGGATCCTGCGACATCAGATCACATGAGCATCGGAGATGGAGAGTTTGGATCTCCAGCAGAGGCGCAGCCTTCGATCTCTGCAGCAGTATTACCATCCAGCCGATCGGCACAGACCTTCGAGAGTTCTTCCACCATCGGCCGCACTGTACTTAGACTTGATGCTCAGGGGATGTAAGTATATACTAATTAAAAATATTTGTTTATGTTTTTAAGTCATTTACTTATAAACTTGCATTTTTTTAACAGATTCATTGAGCAGCATCATGTATCCAGCCACATCAGCGCCGTTTTTCAGAGGTGTGCAGATCCCAGTGGCTACGATTGGCGCCACGTATCTCCAGCCACGAGGGAGTTTTATTTTTCTGAGTTTCAGGTAAACTTATTAAATACAATTTATCAGTGATATATAATTCTTTAAACTTAATAAATTCAGAAACTAACTCTTTATTTTAATGCAGAAAAAGTTTACGTGGGATCCTGCCAGCCATGATGCCATTAGGGCAGCATGGGAGGCTCTGACGCGACGCCGATACTCCAATATGCTTCATCGTTGGAGGTCATCGGGTCAGCGTCCTGCGCACGTGCCAGAGGGTATTTGGCATGAGTGGCAGCAGGCCTGGGAGTCTGATGGCTGGCGCAGGAGGTCCGCATTAGCCAGCACGAACCATCGATCTGAGAAGGGCGGTCCTGGCACGGGTCTCTCCCGTCATACTTCGGGCTCCATTTCGATTCAGGAGCACAGACGGTGTATGGTAAGAAAACATAAATATTTTAATTACTATTTTAGTTATTTACAAATATTTGTATTAATATCATTTTTTTATTGTTATAGACTGAGCAGGAGGGCGGAGATCCTGGTGAGTTTCGTCTATTCAGGGCTACACACACCAGGAGGGATGGCTCCTGGGTCGACACGCGATCACGAGAGGTTGCGGTAAGAAATTAGATTTATGTAGTATCTGTTTAATTTCTAAAATTTTATTTCAAGAAATTTATTAACTCATTTATTGTTGATTTCATAATTTTAAGACACGAGTCGACGAGCTTCGCTCCCAGGCATCGCAGGTCGATTCTACTGATGGGGAGACGCCGTCGAACTCTCAGCAGAGGAGAGTCGACGTATATTTTTGGAGGCTGTTGGTACCCAGCCACGAGACCGCAGGGTCTATGGTCTGGGCACTAGAGCTTCTACATTTTTTCCCCATCAGGCCTTCAGCTCGCGAGTTCCTGCTGATCTTCCACCCGAGCGTTTATAGGAGCTTCACAGATCTATTGCAGAGGAGATTCGCCAGGAGGTCGAGCAGGATTTTGAGGATCGTATGCGAGGCCGGGATTAGGAGGTTGCAGACATGCAAGATAAGATGCATTATTTGCGGGATATGGTTAGCCGCTTGTCGCAGAGTCTTCAGCCTCCACAGCCTCCACAGCCTCCACGTGATCGTTCAGATTCTTGATGTATTTTTTTTTTCTTTTTTATGTTGTAAAAACTTCAAAATTTTAATATATAAATTATTTTTTGAAATATATTATTGTTTGGATTGAGTGAAAAATGTTTGTATCAATATTTAGATTTAGCGAAATTGAATTAACCATTTTAATTTTTAATCATTTAAATATTTTTAAAACAAAATTTACGACGCATTAGCGACTGATATTGGATCGCTAATATTTTAAAATATTATTATTAAATATTGCGATGCAATGACCTGGCATCGCAATAATTTAAAAATAAATTTAATAGCGATGCATTAGCGACTAAAATTGAGTCGCTATTTTATCTTAAAAATTTTTAATAAATATTGCGATGCAATTACCTTGCGTCGCAATATTTTAAATAATTTTTATTTGCGACACATTAGTGACTCAAATTGCATCGCTATTATACCAAAAATTATTATTAATATTGCAACACAGCTGGATGAGTCGCAATATTGCGACCCAATTTAGTGCGTCGCAATATTTAATAATAATTTTTTTTATTTTAAAAATTAATTTTAAATATTGCGACGCAATTTAGTGCGTTGTAATATTTAATAATAATTTTTTAAAAAAATTTATTTTTAAATTTAGCGATGCATTTGCATGCGTCGCAATATTGTGACGCAATGTGGCATCGCAAGAGCGTCGCAGAGAGTCGCAATATTGCGATGCAATTGCGACAAAAGGGTATTGCGACGGACAGTTGAGCGACGCCCTCGTTGCATCGCTATTGCATCGCAATAGCATGTTTAGCGATGCAATTGCGATGCATTTGGGCGTCGCAATATTTTAATTCTCTTGTAGTGCCTCTTGTTCAGCCCTGTGTGGCCGAACAGAAGCCTTATGTTCGGTCACACTTGGCCGAACATAAGCTCATTGTTTGGCCAATCAGGGCCGAACAGAAGGCCTCTGTTCAGCCCTGTATGGCCAAACAAAACGCGGACCGTGAAAAAAAAATCGATACAAGTCAAATAACAAATCTTTCCGTCCATAGATCCTTCTCAAATCGTTACTTATTTGTCCATTGTTCAATTGAGGGTTGAAATATCTTCAATCAAAGACTCAATAGATTTATTAAGCATTTTTTTTTCACGTTCGTTTGGAGAGGAAAGGGGAGAGAGGGAGGGTGGGTGGCTGTGCGGTGGAAGGGGAAGTTGTTTTTGTTGAGGGATGCAGAGAGTAAAAATATGAGCATTTTGGTCCATTATTATAAGGGTAAAATTAATTTTTTTTTTAGGGGGGGGGGGTGCATAGAGCAAACGGAGCGGTGCAAATAGAAATTTCCGACATCTAGCAATGGTAAAGGGTGAATGGAGGTAAGTAGCCTCTAAAGGTATTTCCAGGTGCTTAGATTCATAGGAAGAAAGAAGACCTACAAACCTAATTTCTATTATTCTGCTCTAACATTCTAGTGAGGCAACTTAAGACTATTTTCAGATAGCCGATTACAAATCCATTACCAAGTCTAAAGGTTATATAATTTTAAAAAACATCAAGTCCCTCCCAATGTTTTTCAAAATTAGTAATGCCCTTCATGCTCTTTACCTCTTCCTCGTAGCAAAGCAACCTCTTAAATTGTAGGCTTGGGAAGTAAATCTAGACTTATTGCTATTTACATATTCTGATGCCCATTTAGTCAATAATTAATGCTATGTTCATGTTTCTAATATTCAAGATGCCCAATTCATCTTCTCTTTTATCTCTACAAATAGCTTTCCATCGAAAAAAATCTAATAGTAAACCCTTTCTATTTCGAAAAAAAAAGCTCTTTTTAGCTCATCAATCCTACATCTTACCAATGTAGGAGTTTAAGCACTAATATGAAATAAGATGATAACATTGAGAAAACTAAATTAATGAAACATAATTTATCCTCAATGGACAATTATCATCATTTCTATAAACCAAGTCTTTTCTTAATCTTTCCTATTAGTGACATCCAGCATTGTTTAGAAATCCTTTGGTCATAGAGAGGTAAATAAAAATACGTGAAAGAAAGAATCCCTCTCTTACAATAAGTAGGGTAGCAAAGGATAGAGCATCCTCCTTTACTATACATTAAAGTAAACCACTAAGATTTCATGAAAATTAACACTGAAATCCAATATATTTGAAGAAGAGACCCTTGATAGCTAGGAGACCCTCCTTTACAGCATACAATAAAAGGGGTTCAAACAAAATGAAGACTCTTGACATCACAAAACCAAAGTGAGGCACCTGAAACAAGTTTAATAGAGCCAACTTACTTCAATAGCCTTATAAGCAAATTAGCAACCAAGATGAATAGGGTCAGAGATAGAGGAACTCCTTAGTGCAGCCCTTGTCTGCATTGGATACATCTATTATAAACTTCATTGACCACTACACCAACTACCACTAAGGAAAGTACGGAGAAAATCTACTCTATCTATGGGGAAAGAATTTCTCGAGCCACCAATATTTTCATCAAAGACCTCCAATTGACTCTATTAAAAGATTTTTCAAAATTAAGTTTGTAAAGAATCCCAAGACTTCCAATTCGCTTATAGAATGCTAATATCTCATGCACAATAATGAAATTCTCCATGATTGGTCTTCCTTTAATGAAGGTACTTCATCCACTATAAAAAGGAATTTTATAAGTCTAGAAGCTAAAGTTTTGAAGATAATTTTTAAAAAACTATTAAGGAAGCTAATTGCATGGAGAACATGCATCAATAGTAAGCCATACTTCTTAGATATCAAAGCTACATAGACTAAATTTAACCTATGCAAGTCCAAAACACTCTTACGGAAATCCAACAAAAAGACCATGATGTTATCTTTGAGCAGCTTCCAATACCTTTGAAAAAAGCATAGTAAAAAACCATCCAATCCTAAAGCTTTGCAAGCTCTTGAGGGAAAATACTATATTTTTAGCTTTATCTAGGGAAAAAAGAATGACCAAATTACTCAAGTCCGTCTTCTAGGGGTTGTAGAGATTATTTGAAGGGAAGAATAGATGTCAAAGTACCCCTTGAAGAAGCCATGAAACTCGGAGATATATCTTCCTGATAATTAAATTTTATTTCATTAGCATCCACCAAAGATGTAATATTTTGCGCCTTTTGTGACCCGAAACAATCTTATGAAAGACTACAGTTGCATTCCGATTTCCTTCGTTAATTTAAATTACCTTTGACCTCCATTTCTAGTAGAGCTCCTCCTTGAAGACATTAATTAATGACATTATATTTTAAGTACTCAAAGCAAGGCCCATACTCCACTGCGTTTCAATTCCAAAGTGGGGTTCCTTGGAGGACAGCATGTTTCCCATCATTTCTCACAAGGGTGGAGGGTCTCTTCTCATCGATGTATATGCACTTGCATCACTACAGCCATGGCAAGCTTCTTATATTTCCTGATTACTATCTCCTCCATGAGTAGAAACATCAAGATACTCTCTGAACAACCTTCAATTAATGAACACCTATCTCCTCTACCTTCTTCCTAATTCTCTTGGTATATCTTCACACTGAATGTCCAACTCCTAAACTTTTGCAACATATACTAGATCATTCCCACAGTCTCTCCTGAAGTATCCCAACTCCCCACATCGAAAAATAACCATCCAGACGGAAGAGATGATCAGTATCCGATCCTAATTGATGCATGGAATAGCTCTGAAAAACACTAGCTGAGAAGCAGGGTTGCAAGGGTTTTGGTTGAATACCCAGTTCCCCATGTGGGAGTCCAAGAGTGATTGAGATGTAGGGCTGTAGGAGGTTATTAGGATCATTCTTCTCTTCGAACACTTAGGTAGTGTTTGATAGAAAAAATATTATCCATGTATAAGTGTATGGGATAGAGTTTATCTCCTGACTATCCCTAAGGATATCTCTTAGCTATCCCATTGATCATATCAAATGTAAAAAGGTAAATTCATAGGATAACTTTTTTTTTTTACTCTTATTTGAAGGGATAACCAGCTATTCCTACATTTTTTTAGAGAATAAATTGAGGGAATAACCATGGTTAACCATGGATTATCTTTTGATTAATTTTATTCTTAGCTATCCCTTATAATTATGACTTTTGAAAATAAAAGATGATATTTTTGAATATTTTCTCTTATTTACTATTTCAAACACTATCTTGTGGACACCATCAATTTAGACTTTTCAGCACCTCTCCAGCACCCTTGCCCTCCTTAATTAACTGGCTGCTCTCCTTACACCTCCAATGCCGTACTTGAAGGGTCCTTTCCTTGATATGCCACCAAAATGGAACATTTTTACCTTAAAAATAATATAAATGCAAAGCATTAATTTAATTCAAAAAATTTTAGTAATGGTACTTTATTTTTAGCCTATCAGATATATAGCATGTCGCTTGCCTAAAAATTTCTATATTAACTAATAATTCTTACTAAGATTTGTCCATCAGCATATCTTACCATGAAACAATGATATCATATAAATAATGCTGTTCGGAAGTATTATTTATTTAGAACTCACAAGCCAATGCTTGCAAATAAGCTATAATCAATTTGTATCTAGTACTTTTTAAATAATAATATCAACACTTCAATAAATTCTATGATACGATCGACTTTGACTTTTTTTTATGAATAATACCATAAGTAATCCTAACTTGTATGATCGAGGTAGGGAATTAAGGTTAAAGTTTAGTTTAAAAAAAACATAAAATAGTACGATAATTCTAAGGTGATATATTGACTTTCACTCTCTATCTTTCTGAAGCATACTTATTTAACATTTAATAAGATGGAAATGGAGCCATGCAACTTGTTTAGCGTGGACTCTCCTGTTGTTCTTCACGTAGAGAGAGAGAGAGAGAGAGAGAGAGAGAGAGGCTGGGGGTATTCTAAGCTGTAGCTTAGGGCAAAGCAACGGCTCTTCGGGATTCCAATTTATTTTTGTCTTTACCCTAAACCCACGTCACAAAGGTTTCTGTAAGGAATCACGTCACATGGTCTGGCGAGGGGACAGTAATCCACTGATGGCACGTGCCATCGCTGTCCATCCTAACACTAAGCTGGCCACCATCGATACCAGAACCTTAAAAAAAAAAAAAAAAAAAAAAAATCTATAAATTAAATAGATGGCTGGAAATGGCTAAAGGTTAAAGTCAGTGACAGGATCTTGCAAAAAGAGAATTGGTTCAGGATTACAAGAAAATACATTAAAATATATTCATTATCTGATCAAGTCCTTCTTTTAACCAGTCTTTATCCACTTTTGAAAGCGATGGGCTACAAGGAAATCATTTAGTTAATTAGGAAAATTCATCTTTAAGTTAAGATGCAACTCATCAGATCACTTTAAAGCATAAAAAGTCAAACAACATCAGAACTTTAATTAAAGCAAGAATTGATGGCATAAAATGATGATCCTTTAGAAAAAACATAAGCCTGCAACCTTTCATATAACTTATTTTTAATCATTTGATGAGACCAAAGCATGCATGCACCAAGCACTAAAAAAATATATTAGTTGTTGCTAATCCTAGTGATACTTGTGGCCTGGGTGTATCCATGCCTAGAACATGACTCAGTTAATTAAATTATTGATGGATATAATTAGATCAAGCAAGGGTATTTCAATATGTTGAATTATTATTTTTAAAAACAATGTTGCTGTATATAGGACTAGTGCTATATGTACTTAGTACTAGTTCTATACTACTTAGCTTTAAAAGTTAATGTAGTGGCATGTAGAGACCATCATGGGTTAGGTGGCCCATTCAATTGCATGGTATAGTCTAAAATTTCATGAGCTTGAATATTAAAAATAAGCTTGTGAGATAAGTCAAGATGGAAAAAAAAAAAAAAAACTTGATTTTAAAACACTTTTGCTTAACTAACCAAAATTTTATTGTTTTAGATATAAAAAATCTTAATTAAATCCTAAATAAGAAGAGAAAAAAGAAATTCAAAATTGACGGGTGAGCTAGCTTAGGATTGGCTCAAAAAATACGTAAGGCCAAATTTAGGCATGAGCATTAAGCTTAATTAGTTCAGTCTAAATTCGATCTGAATTAGCATTTGATCCACTCTAATGGCATGGGCTCATAATTATAAGGCAAAACAAAGATGCTAAATTTAAAATTTCTTCCACTCATCAGTGAAATGCTTCCTAAATGCAGTTATATTTACACCAAAAAATATGCATAAAAGACTTCTATTATGGGCATAGAGTGTCCTTTTATTTTTTTTGGATTTCTTTTTAAAAGAAAATTTCATTTCCATGGGAATGGCAATTTTTTAAGAGACATACTGATAGAGAAACAAAGGTAGGTGGGAAAAAATCATCAATATTTTATAATATGAAGGCTAGAAATTTTCATCTTTTAAATTTTTGGTCAAAAATCATCAATATTAATTCCGTTTAGGATCATAGCTATATCATGGCTACATCCAATTCTTCCCATCCCACCTTTTCTCTGCACACATAAGCAAGGCCATCTGGAAATATATATAGACAAAAATCACACATTCACACTGAAAACTACAAACTAGCATAGATCATTTTATTCCATCACTATGAAATCTACGTTTCTTGAAGCATCATTCCTTCTTCTCAACTGATTCATCCACATGTACGATGAAACTTAAAGAACGGCTAGCTCACATGAACTGTCCTTGTAGAGCAGCTTTTTAATTTTATTTTTCTTCCTAAAACCAACCTCTGATCATAAGCAAACGTAAGGGTGTACTTGATTTCTTAAGTAGAATTTATTTTTATTTTTATTTTTAAAAAAAATTATAAAAAAATATTTAATTTTTATAATATAATATTAACATCATCAGAAAAAGTAAAAATCAGAGATAAGAGAACTTGAAATACATAAGACTCAGACAGTACGTATACTCTTTAATTTCTTTTGATCTATCTTTTAAAAAATATTATTTATAATAAATATTAAAATAAAAATCATTTTATATTTTTACATATCAAAGTTTTAAGATCAAAAACTTTGTAAGAAGCACCATTCTTATGGGACAAACAAGATGTTTAGTAAAAGCTTCAAGGGTTCTTCAAATCCAAAGAACTAGTGGACTCTATGAACGCCATTAGTTTTTAATTAGGAGCTTTGGGAGCAAGAAAAAAATTTTATGTACAGTCTTCGATGTATAAAATTATGCATAAATAGCGATACATCTATGCATAAGAGTATACGGCCAATGCGCATATCTAGAATATGACTTTATGCATCTTAGATTATGCACAAAGACTTTTTCTTAGAAATAAAATCTTGCCAACTCTGAATAACGAAAACGCCCACTGTCGCCATCCCACGGGCGTAAAGATCCGTTACGTAAAACTGGCAACACCCCACGGCCATTCCCCATCGAAGACACAGTGGTTTATTTTTAGGAAACTGACGTTGGACTTCAACAAATTAGGGCCCAGTCAGAAGCCTCCTCATAAGATTATTTTAGGCCAGTTAACGTGACTCATGACAGCTAAGGCCTTTGCTTGAGAAAGGGAAAGAAAGCATGGCCACCTTCTACTCTAATATCGAAACCAGCGTCCAGTCTCGAAATACATGGCATGAATAGCCAACACCAAATAAAGAGAGAGAAAGTATTGTCCTTGCTTTTGTTTTTTTTCTGAAATTCAACGAAAAATCTAAGGGCCATTAAAGCATTATCATTTTTCTAATCATTAAACGTACTAAGGAAGTTATTGAGGAGGAACTTGTGCTTATCCCCACGTTCTTAGCCAAAGCAACCGAAGCTTGGCATATCTTCAACAGCATGAACAAAAGAAAAGCGACCATCCTTTCAGCGTTATTTTCACTGTGGAGTTCGAGTGATGGTTACATGCCTCTTAGACTGCTACCACAAGCACTAAAACAAGAAGCCTGGAGCAGGTCTGCAGGAAGTAATCAGCCTTTGCCCAATCTTTTTCTGACAAAAAAAAGGATACTTAGGATAACATAAGAAAAGAGTACGTCCGGCAAAGGGAGGAGGATAAAGTGAACAATAGACCTTTTGAGGTGAACCCAAGGCAGGCATAACAAAATAGTATTTTAAGCAATAATTATAAAGTAAGATTAAAACAATAAAACAATAATTGTTTTAAAATATAATTTAAATATTATATATCTTATTTATTATTGCACATAATGAATTAAGCTTGTGATAGAGATGAATAACTCAAGATGACAAACTTCTAGCCCATCAAAAAATATTATCAATCAATATTTTTCATAAAGAACAGTGGCTTGAGCATGAATCTCCATCACATGATTAAGAGGCAAATAGCATGGATTTTGGACTTAATCATGACCAAGGTTTGATATGAAAAGTTGGCTTTTCTTGTGGATTATGCTTAGTTAATTTGATGGGAGAGTTTAGAAAGGTAGCTCCCTTCAAATCGAACACACACCCCGGGTTTTTCACATTTTCTATTAAAGCTGAGCTGAAGACCTTTACACTTTACAGTACCCCCAAAACTCACGTCAAATATCAATCAAAACTTCGTCAGAAATCCTACAAGAAACGAATAAAATAATCACATGATTACCACCCATCCTGTCCCTTGGGAAAACAAAAATAATAATAATAAAAAGGATAGAGAACGGTAATATTACCTCCATTCCAACCTCAAAGCTAGAGCCATCTAAGACTTAGACTAGACAAGTGGGGGAAACAGAGAAGAAAAGAAAAAGAATTCTTACCAACACTAAGATACATACATAATTTCCAAAGAGGAGATCAATGGAAGTCAGGGCTTCTAACTTTTTAGTGCTCTCTATTGTTTCATAAGAATAGTAGGTCGGAGTCAGGGCATGAAGAGCTTATTCCCACACTTGCAACGCCAGGCCTCCGGGTAGTACTCCATCGGCGCGCTCCGCCCCGGCTGGATCGCCACGTGCACCGGCCGGCACGGGAAGCACCGCTCGCACCGCCCACGGCACGACGGCGGCGACGACCCCGGCCCCACCAGCCGCCGCCGGGCCACCGCCCACCGTTCCCAGTCCTCCCACTTCTCCAAATAATGCCTCGGCCTCGCCACCTTCTGCCCCTCCAGGACCACCCTCGCCACCAATCCACTGCCTAAAAAAAAAAAAAAAAAAAATTTCCTCACCAGTGGTTTGCAGAAGGGATCTTTAGGGTCCTAAATGATCGCAAAAACAGCCACAAAAATGGGTTTTTTTTAGCAGGATTTCGATGGGTTTAAGGAATTATTGTCAGTGCTGAATAAAAAATCGCATCTTGGGCACTAACAAACGAGAAAAAAAAAGAGAGGCAGTTTTAAGGAAAAATGCGAGCATTTGAAGTGAGTAATAACAATATTAACAAGGCTGCTCAAAAAAATAATAATAGTAACTGGAATTTGATAACAGGGTATTGAAGGGTTTTAACGATTTATTACTGAATAAAAAGTTGTCTTACTAATTTTTTGAAGAGACTAAACTGAGGGAAAAGAGGATAATTTTAAATGAATTTCGGCATTCTGTTTTACTCTTTTGGCTATTTATATATCGTAGTACTAATTAGAATTCTAGAGCTGTAATAAAAATGGAATTTTGATGGCAAGGTTCTGGTGGGTTTAAGCATTCATTGAATAAAAAACGCATCTTGGGCACTGATAAATGAGTAAAAAGTTAAGTTTTATCGGAGTATTAAAAGGCTTGGACAAGAAACAAAAATCAAGAAAGGTGAGTCCTTTTAGTCAGCTTCGGTGATCTATTTTAGCTTCTTGGCCGGCATTAATGGTTAGAAAAGAGGGCCTCTGGTTTTCTTTTTCCTTCTCACTTTGGAACAGAATGAGGAAGATGAGATTGGAGGGGTTTTTAGAGTCGAAGCCGGTAAGAAGAGCTCGGGACAAGAGATTCTGAGGTAAGGAACGAGAGAGAGAGAGAGAGCGAAACAGAGAGAGGAACTTTGGCCTTGGGCTTTGGAAGTGTTAGCGGTTGCTGCTACTTGGTGAACTTACCGAGAGCTGCGACGAAGAAGAGGAGGACCAATGCAACGGAGAAGCGGTGGCCCGGGTGGCGCAGAACGCCCATGGCCGAGCTTGGATGCGGCGCAGGAGAGCCCAGAGAACGATGGAGAGAAAGGAGAGAAGAGGCAGGTGGAAAGGAGGGGAAATATAATTGCAAAGGCTTGCGAGTCAAGTCACAGGGAGAGGTAGAGCTGTGGGGGAGCAGACAGTGATGTGTTACAAAGTTGCCTCTGAGAGACTGCTTATAAATTAAAAGTTAGAACTCGAGAAAAAAAATCATGTGATGAGAGGTTTAGAGAAGTTTGTAACACATTTAGGATGTGTTTAGAGAAGTTTGGACTCATTTAGGATGATGTTACTTAAACTTCCAGCTACATTTGATTTCTTAGACAGATGTTGGTTTAGAGGTTTTTGGGCAAGCAAGCTTATGATGGGTTATTAATATCTGTGATGTGCTGACTTGGGTCTATTCATATCAAGTATTAGAATCAAAACAAACATAAACTTATCAAATTAAAAGCTAAAATTACACAGCTGATTTTACTAACAGATCCAGTTGTTGGACCCCCTGCTTACAAAGCTAATAAGCTTTTAGTTATTTGTTAGGGTCAAACTTTTTTATGAGTCTTTCCAATATTTTTCTCTGTTTTCTCTTTCTATGGTGCCCTTTGCAGGGGAGTTGGCTAAAGTTCGCTGCTACTATTTAGTGAGCCAGGATTTCAGGTTCATTCTATAAGGGATTCAATCAAATCCACATTAAAGAAAGGCACCACAAAAGGTGGAAACAGTGTGGGCCTATGCTCTTTCATGGCTGCATTCGATGCATGGCCTCCAAATGAAAGATATATTTAGGTTGTCTGGCTCTTTTTGAGTTCATCCTACAAATACCCTTGGATTGGACAACTCAATGTTATGCTTGAGCTCATTAGGTACACCTCATTTAAGAACAACTTTAACCATGCATTGGAAGGAAGTAGTTTCTCTTTTACACTTTTTACCATGAGAGATTTTGTTATAGGCATAGGAGGCATTGCAAATTAATGCAAAGCTTTGACAATGGCACATTAATTAGAAATGCCCATCTCTACATATCTACTTGATCATTATTCCTATGGAAGATGCAAAGTTCTAAAAATTATTCATAAGACAAAAGAACATAGTTTTAATTTGGCATAAAGATTATGGTTTGAAATTTTGTTTTGATCAAGTGGAATGTGAGAAGTTCAATAACATTTATGATAAATTAACAAATAACAACAACTATTATTTAAACCTTTTGTTTGCACATGTACTAGCAGTCAGCTTGTGTAGCACGTGCTCCAACTCACGTAAATTTTTCAATCAAATATATTTTTGAGGGTTGTTAATAATTACTTGACAAATTGCATGACAGTCATCAAGAATAACTTGAGTACACAATTTTTTATTAATTGAGTATATGAACTTATAAAAATTTTCAATTGGATATGTCAACTCATAAAAGTTTTTAAATTAAGTATAAAGAATGAGGATCAAATAATTATAAGATTATCCATTGATATCCTTTTAATATTTAGCTTTATGTGGCAAAGTCAAATAATCTTTGTGGAGTCACACGGCCTTTAGGAGAAGGCGTTTTTTTTTTTTGCTGAGAAATATATTAGTAATAATCAAAGAGCCTATATATAAAAAGAGTATGTATTTAAGGTATAATTTTTTTATTAATTTATTTACTATTAATCGAGTAACTTAAGAGTCCTTATTTTGCTACTTAACCTTTTATGTATATAATTTTTTTATATATAAAAAATAATAATATTTTTTTCTTTGACTTATTGTGTATAGAATTTTATACATGAAAATTTGTTATTAATACATTTGTTATGCATTTATGAGAAATGCTTGCTGATTTAAATGGTTATACTTAATTAAAAACTTTAATAAGTTAGTATACTTAATAAAAAAAATTATGAGTTGATATACTTCATAAAAAAAGTATACTCAAGTTATCATTAATTGTCATTATGTGATCCGTCAAGTCATAGTTGATGGCCGTTAAAAATGTACTTGATTAAAAAATTTATATGACTTAATATACTTAATTAAAAAAAAGTAGTATAAGAGCTCAATTGAAAATCCCAATAAGATTATGTACTCTTGATGTAGTTGTCCCTATTAGAAAGGAAGAGATGGGGGATGAAGATGGAAGGCTTTATAATTATAATATCATTTTTTACGTAATTAATCTCAAAAAGAGATATCCAACATCTCCTATTTAGTTAATTTTCTCGATGGGATAACATAAAAGTTTATTGAAATTTTAAATTATGTCCTAATCCTTTTTTTTGTTATCGAAAAAAGAAAAGATTTTTTGGATTTCTGCAAAAAAAAAAAACTATGTCATAATAAATTTTGCAAAAAGGAATGTTGTTTGGATAGTTTGGCTCCCACATATTAGGAAAAGATGGATATACTGGTGAGGTATATGCATATGTTATCATGTCATATGATTCTAAATAAAAAGAGATTTGAACTATCACCTCTACATCATTTGCCATGAATTCGATGTACTCATGGAGCTTCATATTTTGGCAATGCATGCTACCACTGCTTAGTTAGCACATTATATGAGGAATCCAATTCCTCTGCATCTTCTAAAGTTCGAAGGAAAGAGGCAATCTTGGAGAAATTTCTTCTTCTTTTTTAATATCATCATAGAGCTCAACTAGAAAAGGTGAAAGGGCATCGAGATGAAGGAAGGGAAAGATGAGGTAGGTATCATGGGCAATGTTGGTATGAAAGTCATCAATAATGGTTGGTAAGGGATGGCAAGGCTATAGGTGATAATAAAGTAATAAGCAAAGTCATGGTTGAAGAAGGAAATCGAGGAGTAGCCAATGGTGGGTTGGCATTTGTAGTGACTATAGTATAAGGGAAATAAAGGTAGAGAGAGTAATTATAGAGATAAGAAGGTAGTTTCAATATTTTTACTGATGCACTATTATTCATCATATTGATACACTTATATTTATATTGTCATCCACTTGATAAACTAGCTAGTGTTTCATACATCATTTGATTGTGAACATTTTTTTTAATACACATAAATAAAAAAGTAATACATATGTCTTATATGATAGCATGCACTTTTAATAATACACTTTACATTTCAAGTTTCTACATTTCAAGTTTCTATGCCTACAAATGACACACACATATCCTTCAAATGATACACTAATAAAATTAAGGGTTAATAAATTTTAACCTCCTAAGGCATAGTTTAATTTTATTTAACTTACCTATGCTTTGAAAAGTAACATTTAACCTATCTAAGGTAAGCTTCTGATAGATCCCATTACCAAACTATTTTACCTATAGTGCTTAGAAACAAGGGTGAAATGAAAGAAGTAAGGAAAGAAATGAAGAAGAATATTTGAGGATCGATTTTACTCAAATATTCTTTAAAAAAATTAATTTTCATTGGATCAACTGATGTTGGGTGTGCAGTTTAGAAATTTCATCTTTGATTTGATATAAGTATTGAATTTGAATTGTGAATTTTTTTTAAACCTTGAAATTGGAGATTTTGAAGATAGAATGTCATGGTTTTTTCTTACATTGCTTGTCTGCATTGAATTTTCCAACTAATTTCTTAAGGATTTTGTGTATGATGAATTTGGTTGGAGACAATTATTTTTGACTACAAATAAAATCTTCAAATTGGGAACCACAATATTTTTTACTGCAATTTTATAGTTTTCTATCTTGACTTGCATAAATTTTGATGTCCAATGTTGAGGTTTTGGGTTTCTTTGATCATGATATTGTATAGACCACAATAGATTCACCATATTTTATACTTGATGCTAGGCTTATATCATGTCTTCTATAAACATGTCTATACCCACTTGAGATTCCACTTTTTTTTATCTTCTTGTCAACATTATGGTCCATAGGGTCATCATAGAGTTTGATTTTTTTGTCTTATTATTCATATCATGTCTTCTTGTCTACTTTATATTCATTAGTGCATGTTTTGCTTATTTGGATTAGTGTATGCTTTTTTATCTATTTTTACTTTACATGCATGATTGTTCGTAGTTAACAGTTTGTAAATATATGATTTTCTCTATTATTTTGGTTCTGATATGGTTAAGGATAGACTTTCTTTTGAGATCCATCATAGAGGAGTTTTTTCTAGCTAGGAGATCCAATATGAAATATAAAGGACGTTAGGTGCATCATTATGATCATTGTGATATTGACCTAGTGAGTTATTTTAAGTTCCAAGGTACAAGTGTGGATTCGGAGTATGCATGAAGTAGTAACATTTATCTCTTGGTACCTAAGGATGATCTAGATCATGGATTGAGACTATGAGAAAGTGATGATGATATTGTATATGTTAGAATTGCATGCAGTATTTACTATCTTAATTTATGTGAAGATTGGAATATTACCAATGAATGTAAGAAATGTCTCTTAAGTAGTCAAAGATTATGAGCTTTGAGGCACATAAGAAAGTAATGATATGGTTGTTAGTATATAACAGATTAATATTATGATTGAGTTTGTTTAGATTAGAGAGTTCATGAGACAAACATCCATGGATAAGAATGTAGGAGTGGATGAGGAAGCTCAGAGATATAATGATGATATTTTTATGCATGGGATGAGGGGTGATGATGAGCAAAATAAGGTTAGGGATGATGATTCTATAGAGGGAAATGAAGAAGCTAAAACTGCAGTTACTGAAGGTAGTAAGAGAATAGAAATAAAGATGGAGAATAGTGATAATGATTTAAGCTAGCAGAATGAGAGCCTTAAGAGGAACCCAATGATGATGATATATTTAAATAGTGATGCCTCGTCAACACCTCCTCTCTTTTCCTCTTCCTACCCCCTTCCAGAGATGCCACTTTAAATGAGAGGCTAGAGGATCCTCTATGAATGAGAAATTAAGAACTTTAAATGAGTCTTCTAATAACAAACATCACTGCCTTGAATTCAATCAAGATATTAAATAACATACCTACAATTATAGCTTGAGATAAGATTTACTAATGCTAGAGTACATACAACTATATATCTTGAGAGAATATGTTGTTAGAAACTCAATTGATTTTAAGTCTAAGTTAAATGAGGGTATATAAAAATAAATGTGGGTGGATAATTTATATATCTAAGGTAAGAAATGAATTGATAGTTCAAATAAAATGTTTCGATCAGTCTCCATGTGTGGAAGAACCATTTTCTAATGCCCAAAAGAAGTTATGCTACATTTCTAGGAAGTACTTGAATTTATGACATTTCAAATAAAATGGCTCTTTCCTAGCTTGCGAGCATTTTCTTCTTTGAATTTAGAGAAAAGAATAGACATAAAGTTTATAGCCATGTTTTGAAAAATTTGTGAATAATGCATGAAATTCCATCAAAATATTTTAAACTAAAAAAAAGTTGCAAAGTACCCTACTATATCTATTGAGTAAGATAAAAGGAGCCTTGATTTATCGAAATGAAGAGGTTTAAAAGTAAGCAATGATGCTCTTTTTTTGACTTAAAAAGATTTCATCCTTCAAATTTGGTGGAAAAATAGTGGACATAAGGTTTATAGCCATGTTTTGAACTTATCGCTAGGTAACAAGACCTAACAAATATGTATGGAGCTTATCTTAGATGAGTCAAGTGCTACTTTTCAAACTAAAAGAAGGCTAAGTAAAACTAGACTATACCTTATGTCAGTAAAATATAATTATCTCTAAAATTAAATGGGTATGTAATGGTACATGTTATTATATAAATCAATACATAGATGAAATAGAATATACTTAGATGAGCTTTATTTTTTCTTACTAAGGTCGGCAATTTCAATTTGATTCTCCATATTAACTTACAATTTCATGTTAACTGATGTAGAGGATATCTAGATGGTGCAAGAGAGAGACACAGGAAGACACAAAAAGAGAGTTATATATATGTGTACGTGTAGAGAGAGAGAGAGAGGGGCGGTCAAAGAGAGAAAATGATAGAGAGCTAATTAATGGATTCAGGTGAATGGTAACAAAATACTCCAAAAAGAATGCAAGAGAGCCATCAAGGGTAGAGGAGATATCCTTAGAAAGATGGTTGCTCTCAATCCTTTACTTTAAGCCTCACATCACTAGCTACTTTGCCTTACCATGGCTTAATTTGTCATTTTTGCCATCATGTTCATGTTGCTGGCACCATGATCACCTTCCACATTACTATCACCTATAATGTCCACCCTAGCTTCCCCTCACTCTCCAAGGTCGAGCTCTATGATAATGTCATCATTTATCGTATCTCCATCCCCATAGAAAATCCCTAAAACCACTAAAATCCCACAAAGATCCCATCTTTGCAACTAGATTTAAAATTTAGAGAAATCAAGGCTGCATTTGCTAGATTACATGTCTGATGACTATGTAATGGTGATGTACATGGCCTAGCTCAATTCATGGGGTTCCATTGGTTCACCCAGTTCATGGTGAAGGATAAAGGAATGATGGCTAACTATCATTATCTAAAGTTATGGATAAAATATGCATATATTAGACTTGTTGCCCAGATGTAGCAACCCAAGAAGGGGGATGAATTGGATTTCTTAAAATATTTAATTAACTAGCAAGTATGTGCTATTATATTTTCTTTCACAAATAAATAATGTGTGGTGAAGTAAAACTAATATGCGAGCAATTACAGAAAATATCACACACAAACACAACAAGATTTAATGTGGTTCGGTGCCAAACCCAGTACCTACGTCCACACCCCAAGAACCTCTTGGGAATCCACTAAACACCACTAGCCTACTTGACTAGCAAACTTATTTTGGGCACAAGCGAGCCTTACAAATATACTTTCGGATAGAACTCTACCCAACCACGTTTCATAACTGTGAAATAAATCAAAGTATAAAGAATATAATGTTTAATACAAGATGCTTCTAATAAATAAGCAGATATTCAATAAGAATACTTAATAACTTGAAGAGCTCAACACGAGGCAGCTTCTTTCTTTAATAGCGCAGAAGTAATAGTAAAGCCTTCGTAAAAGCTTGAATGCTCTTCAAAGAAGGTTGTTGGAGCTTTAATACCATGCCAAGAATCAACAGTAAATGCACCTCGATGGCTTTGAAATAATAAATGCAACTCTCCAATAAACCAAAATAAATCTCTCTTTCAAAATAATGTTTCTCTTTTTTACTCTAATATTTTTCACTGATATTTTTTTCACATAGAATCATTGTTCAACTGGCATATTTATACACAATAGAAAAATATAGTCGTTATGTGAATGTTGTGAAATAAAATGGGAGTGAGAAAGAGAGTATGCAACACTTGGAAGCCTAACTGAGGAGTTCGACAGTCCAAGGCACAAGGCCAGTTGCCTAACTCAAGAGTCAAACACCCAATGGAAAGAAATCGAAAGACAAATGCAAGAGGTTAGACGCCCAAGGTCCAAACCGGTCTCCCAGTCTTTTGAAATACATGAATGCCAGGGAGAAGCTCACAAAGAAGTCCGGTCTTCCAACTAGAGAGTTGGAAGGCTAGCTATGAGGTCCGATCTTCAAAACAAATAAGTTGAAAGGCTAAGAGAGATATCAGGAAGCCACAAATCGAAATCACGAAGGATTCAGTCATTCAGATGAAATGGTTGGAAGCCCAACTCTTGGGTCTGGTCTTCCAACAACCAAATTCGGCAGACCAACTTGAGCCATGAGGTGTGCAAGAGAAAATCAAATCGTAAGGAAAAGAAAATCGGTCATCTGAGTGCAAGGGTTAGAAGCCCAACATGGACATCTGGTCGCCTAGCCACAAAGGAATCAGGGAGAGGCTGAAGGCCTCTCAAAGTTGGTCTTCTACACCATGGGTCCAACCGGCTAAGAGGGGAAATTGGAATCCCAAATCTTGGATTCAGTTGGCCAAGAGAGCACATTGGAAGTCCAGCACCAAGTTCATTCGCAGCAACCAGCCAAAGCTAATGTGAAGTCAGTCAGCTGGATGAAGCAATCGGAAGTCCAATGCCAAGTCCCAGTCTTCTAACCTTAAATCACAATGAAATTGGCACAAAGGAAACAGAGAGGCATTAAAAGTCAGTCGGCCGGCACATACTCCTGATCGACCGATCCCAAGTTTCTATGAAGCCAGCAAAGAAAAATAGAAAGCTGTGAAAAAATAGTCTGCTTTTGGTCGCCTGATTAAACATCTGGTAGGATAATCCTTGAGGCAAAAATTCAGTGCAAGGGAGAAACCAAGTGACATTCAAAACTGATTGCTAAATCATAAAATCGATCATTCAATGAACTTTTTAAAATTTGTTTAAAACAACGTAGAGTTTAAATGAGAGTTTGTAAAGTGATTGAAACCAGTTCAAGACAATGAAAATATAATTAAACTTGAAAGTCCTTTTGGTAAGTAAACCATCCAAACATAAAACACAAAAATCGTTCAATGGTCACGAGATCCAAGTTCCTTAAAAAATAATTTAATCACATCAAACCTTTTAATTAGTAAAGCATATTTATACATTACCTATATTACCTTTCATTTTGAATCATAATTTACCTTAGGCTGAAGCAAGTGGATTCTTTCATAATGAGCAACCTGTAATAGACTAATCTTGACAGAGATGATATTAGTACAATACTTAATTATTTTGTATTTATCAAAATCAATGTGAGGTCAACAAGACTAGTATCATTCCTCTCTTATTTATACATGGGGATAAATATATGCAAACAAAGCTTACACATTCCATAAAAAGATAGTCCTATTTTTTTCCTACAAAATTGATTACGAAGAGAATATTTAACAAACTTCACTATTTTATATATGGATAGGAATGATTTATTTGTCAATAGAAATATAATAACTAATTACCAACTAAGATATGTACTTGAAAGAGATTTAGCTAATCTTTTTCCTAATAAAGACTATAAAACTATGAATGATTATGATCTAGTAGGAATTTAGCCAATGAGTGAAAGTGAAAGTTATTTTTATTTGAAAAGTTTTAAAAGATCTATAAAAGTATATTACAAAATTAAAAACTATCACTACGTGTATTAGAGTATATATAATATCATAGTTTCTACCCTTAGAATATTGATGAACAACATACTGGGGAGCTACTATGTTATAAGCCATCACTTAGAATGAATATATAACACAACTGCATATCCCCTTAGGTTTGACCACAAAGGATATAAAAGACTTATAATTTAGCAAATTCTTAACAAAATAATATATCTATGTGAATTCAGAAAAAATATTTTCATCAATAATAATAATATATAAATTTTATATTTACAAAACTATTTATGTATCTAGTATTTGAATTAAACTATTACTCTACTTCTCAGTCAAATCTTAATTTACAATCTAATTTTAAGCATCCTGTAGCTTTGAAAGGATAAGTAAAAATGATATAAGTTATCATATCCTAAACCATCATTTAGACTGAACATATGACAACTATATATCCCCTTGGGTTTGATTCCAAATGATATTAAAGGCTTATAATTTAAGAAATTCTTAACAAAATGAAATATCTATGTAAATTTAGAAGAAAATGTTTCCATTAATAATGATGTGAAAATTTTACATTTACAAGATCATTTATATAAGATCATATAAAAAAGAGAAGTTTGACTTCTCCCTACAAATATTTCAACAAGGAGCATTCTTAAAAGTCTTTGGAAGATTTCTTTGAGAAAGAAGTTTATTAAAGATAGAAATCAAAAGTAACTTGGCTGAAGAAAGAGATAAGAATACAACATACTTCTACATAGTTGCCTTCTCAAGGAAGTGAAAAAACTTCATCATCCCAATTTCTCATGAGGGGTGATGGTCGAATTTTAATTCTCTTGCTAGTGGCCTTTCATTCCTTCTACCATAACCTCTTTGGATGGCTTTAGATCCTTTGGTATTGATTGTTTGGATGGCTTTAGTGATGGTTTTGACCTCATCTCAACGTTTGATGCTTTTACTCTAAATGAGCTCAAGTCTATTTGATGCTTTCTCTAAATGAGCTCAAGTCTATGGTATTCCCTGTTGGAAGGTCAAAGATAGCTTCAACTTTCAGTTTTTTCACAATTTCTAGGAACTACTGAAGGATGATTCATGGACTTTGGTAAGCAATTTTTTTAGGGATATTCTCTGAACCTTCCATGTGTTTTAACTATGCATAAGTTTCTCATATTTCAAAGGAGGGGTTACTCCCTATGAAGAACTTTCAACTCATCAATCACCTAAATAGTCTGTATAAGATAATCTTCAAGATATTAGCAACTAAGTCAGTAGTATTCCTTTCTCTACTCAATGAGGACACATAGTCAGCTTTTATCAAAGGAAGATCCATTATTGAAAATTTTATTTTGACTCATCAGATATTGGCCTATCATAGAAGAAAGGAAAAAAGGCATTATGTTTAAAATTAATTTTGAAAAGGCCTTTAACAAGGTTAACTAAGCATACTTATTCTTTCTTCTCTATACAAGAAAGTTTCCCAATAAATAGATCAAAAGGGTACCCAAGCACTAATCTCCTCAACTTCCACAAACCTTCAGATAAATGACTCCTCTAGGAGGTGCATTAAGTGCAAATAAGGCCTTTGACAAGGTGACCCCTTTCATTTTATCCATCTTAATTACATATGTTCTTTCTCATATATTCTCCAAAGTAGAAACTCTCGGGATTGGACTGAATCCTTCATTCAAAAAATTGAAAAGCCTTTACTTTATAGATGACACTCTTCTCTTTTGTAATGCTAATTTCATCGGTCTTATTGCTCTAAAACCAATAATTCTAGGTTTTGAAGGGGCGTTTGACCTTAAAGTTAATCTCTTCAAAAATTTCATTGTGGGTATCAATATGGAGAAGAAAAAAGTAAGTTTGTTTGCCTCTCTCATGAACTGCAAGGTGGCAGAACTTTCTATCACCTACCTTGGTCTCCCTTTTTATGATAAGAAGCTCCCTAAACAAATATGTATTCTTCTAATTGAGAAAGTTAGCTCCAACCTATTTCTATTTTGTAAATTTCTCCTCCTTTAATAAAATTGGGAGGGGGGATTTTCCTCCCCAATTTTACATAAAAAAAGATCTTGACCTCAAATTAAGACAACTCGAGAACAATCGAGGCTAAGTCAAGGCTTGGTCTAATATTTAGTCTCCAATATCCAATTAACCTTTCTTATAAAGAAAATCTTATTGAATGTCTTGGGTCCAACAAACTATTTGACCTAAAATGAGGGGACCCATACTTTTGATATGTAATTATTGGCATCACATGAGATTCACTGAACATCAAAAATCTATGGCAAGAGTTCTCAAAAAGAAGTGGCACACAATTTTAAAGATTGTTGACATTGATATATTGTTGGAAATAGGATAAATATCTGTTAGGAATGGTGCCCTTGAAATCAGATGCATTGATACTTTTGATTTTATGAAAAAAGAAGCATTCTTATTTTTTTATATTTTAATATAAAAGATAAATATTTATAAAAATCTAAAATATGTTATGAGACTGTAATTTTAGTATAATGTATATAAGAGGATTAAAATTATGGCTAATATATTTAAACATGTTCGTGATTGATCGAAGTATGGATCTTCTATCACTAATAACTAATATGGTTCATGAACATTATGAATATAACAATCTTATCTGGATTATTATGTAAAGATACTTTATGAAAGTATTATATATAATAAGATTATATAGGACTTGAATCGACATAATTTGAATCTTTATTTAAGTACCGTTATAAAGAATTCAATTTATGTCACAAGATGATCATATGTACATCGATCTTAATCTTGACTTAATCACAAACACCTTGATTGTGTTACTGGATCTTTTGATTTGTTCATTCAAGCCCATTTGATATTGGGCCCAATATATACTTATATTTTAGAGATTTGATAATATGTTGGACTGAAAACATGTTTTAAAGATATAGAATCCATGGCTTTCGAAAAGAAGCTTAAAATTAGTTTTCTTAAGTGTTGATTAAAGAGCTAAACAATGCGTGCAATTTATGATTCGATCATAAATTAACTATTTAACTAGTGAATCAATGGTATTTAAGGAACAAGAGGTAATTAGAGGGATAAAATGATTATTTCATCTAGTTCTAATTATGAACTAATTAGAGAGGATTGAATTACATGTAATAATTATATCGATGGACGACTCAAGTTTTTAAGTAAAAATTAATCTAAAATTTTTAAAAGTACAATCTGGAGTTTTTAGTAGAATAACTTCAAGATTAATAAACTGAATAAATAATAAAAAAATTTAATTAAGTTTATTCAAGTTTATTGGAGCTTAATATTATGAGTCCATGGTCCCTACACTATCTTAGGTTAATCACATCAAATACTATTGAATAATTAATATAATTAATTATTTTTTAAAATAAATTTTTTATTAAAATTAATCAATTTGATTAATTATTTTTTATATCTATTTTAGTGTAATAAATTGGTTATTGGATAAAATAAAAATATGTTTAGACATATTGTTTATATAATAAGATGATATGAATAATGCACCTAAATGTTATTGTGGGACATCACACAAGGAATTTTAATTCTTGATTTTTTTGATAATATGATTATTAAAAATATTAAAAATTAAAAATAAAAATAATAAATTTGATTATTATTTATAATTAATATTAGATATTTCAAATTAATAATATCTAGATTTTATTAATTAATATTTGATAGTTAAAATATTATTATATTTAATTTATATATTATTTATAAATTAGTTACAAATGAGAGAATAACTTTTTTCTTGATTTGCTCAAGGGGTTGACATACATGTGTAGAGGATTGTCCTCAAAATATGCACATGTGATCAAATTTGGTTGTAAAAGATAAAGGTTATCTAAATTAAATTAATATAATAAATAAATAAATAAATAGATAAATATTTTTTTTTAATTCACCTAGAGCTTATAAATAGGGCATAAGGTGAACTTTCAAAAAGCATGACACAACAAAAGAAAAGTTTCTCTCTTTCTTTTTCTCCCTTATGTACGTTAATCTCTTTGTGAGAAAGAAAAATAAAAGTGAGTCCACTCTCATAATTCGATACTGATCCTGATCAGAGAGGTGAGAAAAAATTTATGGTTTCATTTTTATTTGTAGTTCATAAACTCTACCGTGGATTCTTTCTTCGTAACTTTGAATCCGGTAGTAAGGCGCATCCACTCCTTCAAGACTTCAATACTTTGGTATGTTTCATATGTAGAAAACAAATATATAATAATTTTTTTGATATGATGATATTAATTTTATGCATTCTAAATTATCTGCATGTTTTCGCTACATATATATATATATATTGCATTTAATTCATCAATATCAACATAAATATGTTGGCTCGAGCATGGCCCTTTCTAACTTTAAAGCTTCACCAAAAACCACAAATTTGAGGTATAAGATTATTGAAAAAAAAAGACTTTGCTAGTGCTATCAGAGCTGTTGGACCTAACGACCAGTGTTCCATTCTTTGATTCATGTGGAGAGAAGAAACTTTGCCATCAGATGCATGGCTTCAAGTCCTTTTAGGTTCAACGATATGCCTAATTAAAGGAGTAAAATGGTTATTTTACCTAGCTCTAATTATGAACTAATTAGAGAGTATTGAATTATATGTAATGATACTCAAGTTTTTAAGTAAAAATTAATTTGTAATTTTTAAGAGTGCAGTCTTGAGTTTTTAGTGAAATAACTTTAAGATTAATAAACTAAATAAATAATTAAAGAGTTTTAATTGAGTTTATTCAAGTTTATTGGAGCTTGAAATTATGGGTTCATGATCCCTACACTATCTTTTGTTAATCACATAGAATACTCTTAGATTAAATAATTAATGTGATTAATTATTTATTTTTTAAATAAATTTTTTATTGAAACTAATCAATTTGATTGATTGTTTTTTTCTCATCTATTTTGGTACAATAAATTGGTTATTAAATAAAATAAAAATATGTTTAGACACATTATTTGTATAATAAGATGATATGGACAATGGCACCTAAATGTTATTGTGGGACATCACACAAGGAATTTTAATTTTTAATTTTTTTGATAATATGATTATTAAAATATTAAAATTGAAAAATAAATAAATAATAATTTTGATTTATTATTTATAATTAATATTAGATATTTAAAATTAATAATATCTAGATTTTATTAAATAAGATTTGATAATTAAAATATTATTATATTTAATTTAGATATTATTTATAAATTAATTACAAATGAGAGAATAACTTTTTCCTTGATTTGTTCAAGGGGTTGATATGCATGTGTAGAGGATTGTCCTCAAAATATGCATATATGATCAAAATTGATTGTAAAAGATAAAGATTATCTAAATTAAATTAATTTAAAAAATAAATAAAATAAATAAAATAAATTTTTTTATTCATCTAGAGCTTATAAATAGGGCATCAGGTGGACTTTCAAAGAGCGTAACACAACAAAAAAAAGTTTCTCTCTTCCTCTTTCTCCTTTATGTGCACCAACCTCTTTGTGAGAGAAAATAAGAGTAAGTCCACTCTCATAATTCGATACCGATCCTGAGAGAGGTGAGGACTTTGCTTTCGTTTTTATTTTGTAGGTATTTTTGTGACATACCTTGGCTCGTAAACTCTAATGTGGAATTCTTTCTTCATAGCTTTGAATCCGGTAGTAGGATGCGTCCGCTCCTTCGAGATCTCAAAACTTCAGTATGTTTTATGTGTAAAAAAAATTATATAATGATTTTTTTTTGATATGATGATATTAATTTTACGTATGCTAAATAACCCGTATATTTTTGTTGCATATATATATATATATATATATATAATTTTTTTTAATATAATGATATTAATTTACGTATGCTAAATAACCCGTATATGTTTGTTGCATATATATATATATATATATATATATATATATATATATATATATCAATAAATATGTTGCCTTGAGTCTGACCCTTTCTAACTTTCGAAGCTTCACCAAAAACTACAAATTTGAGGTATTTGAAAAAAAAAAAAAAAAAAACTGTGCTAGTGCTATCAGAGTGTTGGACATAACGACCGTTCCATTCTTTGATTCATGTGGAGAGAAGAAACTCGCCGTCAGATGCATGGCTTCATTCAAGCCCTTTAGGTTCAGTGATGTGCCTAATTAACAATCAATTATTGCTTTGTTCTATGGTGCCCCAAGAGCAGCCACATGGTTTGAAAATTGTCTGACCACCATTTGTGTTGAACAGTTGCCAAAGATTTCCCTCTTCTTTTGGTTTGATATCTAGTGGCGGTAATGAATTTTAGTTAATAAATAAGATCATATAATGCTAAAAATACCACTGTAGTCTATTCTGGCGTATAGTAGGGTACATTGGAGCTTTCAGATTTCTCTACTTAGCCCTTGTCGTTATTCGATAGTATCATGCTATTTTACTGTGACGCAACTCTATTGCAGCCACGGTGTGGTTATATGACCCGTTGTTGCTCTTTTAAATGCAACTCGAAAAGGGCCCTGCTCTTGGAGTTGGTGCAAAGTTGACGAACGTGCAGGAAACGCTGGTGGAAATTGGTGCCCAAACGAGTCAAGAAGTTGCTTTACCGGACTTTTGATGGCTATCTCACCTTGAATTTTATTTTCTTAGCATGAACGTTTAAAATCCCACCCAAAAACAAGTATTATTTTAAAGCTCAAATGAAAGCCATTGAAGTTCTTCAAAACAGCTGATACATCACATTATAGGTTTTAGAAGTTTATCTTAAATGGCTTGAAATAATAGCATTGTTTGACAATTAGGCCTCGTTTGGTTTCGATTTTCGTCTATTCCAGTTTATTCGGGACAACTTGGCAAAAGGGCTAAGAAGGCCCTGGTCACTGAGATCCAAAAAAATTAAAAGAAAAGAAAAGAAACTTACAAACTTATAGTCTCATGCCATTTTTGTCATTATTTAATTGATAGAAAAATGATATTTTCTTTATCCTCTCTCCCTCCTTTAGTATTATAATTTATAATATGACATGGCAGAATATTATTATAATATTATGTACATAATAAGAAATAATATTACATTGTTGTAACATTCATCATTGTTATAAACTAATAAATAAATCATATATATATATATATATATATATATATATATATATATATATTTATATTATTATTATCATCATCATACCAATAATGTAATTAATTTTATCTTTCCTCATGGATTAACCAATAGCCAAAGACATAAATTCACTTGGGAAAATGAGACAAGCAAAGGTGATCTTGTCCATTTTTAAAAAAATATACTTTCATACTCCAATAGGCAATCAAATAACCTCTTCTAAAACCGACTTATAAGTAAGCGCATTCTCAAAAAAACATGCATCTCGGATGGAAAACTTGTTAGTATATGCCCTAAATCCAATCGGATTGAATGCTATGTGTGTATAGTTTATGAATACAAATCAAATAAAATGGTTTCTTTATCTATCCAGATGTCCTTTATTATATATATTGGATATATTTGTCTATGAGATTTAGTCCAAAAGAATGTGAACTATGCATATTAAATTTGTAATAGAGATTACAAATTGTAAGATCCAAATTGCATATTATGGTTCGATTCTTTAAATTTTTCTAGTCGATGTGTAGATGGGATTGGACACCGTCGAACACCGTGAGACTAGCACACATTGCATATCCTCACCTTTATGGTGAGCAGCTGATCTCGCAAGCTGAAGTATGAAGATATTTGGATAGGTGTATGGATGCTCGTTATTATAACGATGCATTATTGACCCATACAAAGATTCCATATGGATATTCTATATAGTGTCAATGGTTGATCTCTGATGACGGTTGTGCGAGTGATCCTTTGACTTGTGGTATTCACTGCACCTCATGTATGGAATGCCATACTTTGACGATATACAAATGTCGCTCTAGTCTTGAGTGATAAATATAATGATGATTGGGTATGACATGAAATACGTGAAGGTGGTATTGATCAAGATAGAATTTCTGTTCCTTAATATAGAGAGGGTTATATCCCACGGCCACTTGATGGATTGATTAGACTTAAAATTCTTATAAGGTTGAGCTGAAATTCGAAATTGTTTCGCAATTCTAATTCGTATGAGTTAGTCTTTCCTAAGATCAAGTAAACAAAATCAGTTATAGGGTTAACACTTTCATGCCACTGACTGATCTAGGATATGTAACGAGTGTATTGAATCGTACGATAACCAATCATAGATAGGTGATGTCGATAACCATGTCGGTATAACTCTATAATACTTGGGTAATCATAATACTTTGCTAGAAGCCACTCATGATTTATAATTATAAATAGGTTGATCAAGTCAAAGGATTGACTAAGTTAACATCTTGATCAGATTGACTCATGATTGTTGCCAACGTATTGGGGGCCCCAATGGGTCACACACATTAAGGTGTTTTTAGATGAGTTAAAACGAAAATTTAGTTAGACTTAATTCAAATTAGATGACCACTTTCCTAAGTCAATTAGGATTGGGTTTGATCCAATCTTAATAGGAATTGAATTGATTTGGATTGATGAATAAAGATTCACAGAGGAAGGACTTTTTCACCTTGCATATGATGTACATATAATGCACATTTGAAATGCATATTGGATGGCCATGATTGAACACCCAATTGGACATGGTCCATGTGATGGATGGCTCAAATTAATTTGGATGTGATCCAATTAGAGAATTATGATTAAATTGGGTCCATATAATGCATCCAATGCTGAAACCATATAGCACCCAAATTAATGGCCAGGATTGAGCCACATGGCACATGGATTCATGCCCATCTGATGGGCGTGATCCATCACCACATGATAATATGAGATTATGTAGATATGAGATCATATAGTTAGGATTTGGTTTGCTTGTCCAAATAAGACAATGTATAACAATATCCTAACAAACTTTGTTATATGAACAAATTTAAATTTAGATTTGATTTGAATTTCAATTTATGATGTGTGGAATTCAAATTGGATTAAATTTAAATTTAAAAACATGAAGATCTGATTAGTTTTATCAAAAACTAATTTAGTTGCATAGTTTCTAGAAACTACCATATGCTGAATTTTGATTGGCTGAAATTTAACTTCCCAACAACTTTGCAACTAAGTTTAATTTTGAGAAACTAATTTTATCTAATATTTGGCTGGTTTAACATGGTTTATTAAAGCCTCATACTATATCAGATGGCCGAAGCAAAATTTTGAATAAAAAATATTTCTTAAAATTCGGTCATTCAACAAACGATCACCTAAGATAAATTCTGCTTCATGCCAAGGAGCCACACACATCTCCTCCTCTTTCTTCCACACTCAAGAATTCATATTCTTCCCTCCTAAGAGTTCTTGATCTGATCTTAAACTCTTGTTCTATTCTTTTCTTGATTTGAAAAAGCAAAAAGGCAAGAAAGAGACGCTAGCACCTCTCTGCCATAAAGGTTGTCAACCAATCCTAGGAGGACTACATCCAAAGACTCTATATGGATCACCATTGGAGGCCACACACTTAGGCAGCTAGTGGTAGCGAGGATTTTGGCTTCATCAGCAAACTCCTCCAATAAAAAATATAGATACATGTAACTTTCATATTTATTTTATATTAATTTGATTATCTTCTTTGTCCCTCAGGGATCCTAGCCCTCAGTGGTCTTCAGGGTTGCATCTAGTATGCAAAATCATTAATTCTGCTGCATGAAACTTGGATTTGATCCATGTTTTTCATCCTAAAAATCTAACAAAATTGTGTCTAAGACCCCTAAAAGTGTTAGAAAATATTTTTATCTTTGCAAAAGTACTTTCTAAAAATTGCTAGAAATTTAATCTAAAATATAAATACAAAAATATAAATTAAAATCATAAGAAGATATGAACTGTGCTTGGACCGAGGCATGTTAGACACTGTCCTAAGGTTGTAAGCGATCTGTCTCTAAGGTACAACGATCCGGCTCGATCCAAACCTGTTACCACAAGCACGATTGCATGGAGGTGCAACCTAATGACTCCTTCATATGCCCATATAAAAATGATAGTAACAAAAAATAATATATTAGAGAAAGATAATTTTTTATTTAGGCTTGATAGATCCATACCTCAATCCTGAATCCTCGAGCCTATTTATAGGCTTAGCCCAGAAAAGCCCCAACGGCTAGCCCATAATGGCTTTAAAGGCCTTTAAAAATGATTTAAAAATTAAATTATTTAGGCCATTTCTAGACATTCACGAACATTGGCGAGCAAATGCTCGCCCAACATTCACGAACCACTCGTGGCCCGAGGAACGCTCACATAGCGTTTGCGGGCGTAATGCTCGTGAACGCTTGCGAGCATTGCTCCTTCCTCTTTTATTTTTATTTTTTTAACTTTAAACTTTTTTCCAACAATCCCACATAAAAGTTTTAAATTAAAAATTAATAATAAATTAATATAATATAATGTTTAGGGCATCTTATACTGTGCAATAGGTGAGGCGTCCTATGGACTTGAACCTCACTTAGTATTGATTATATACATCTAAAGAAACCATAGTGTATTAAACTTTGAACTAGGTCCTTGACTTAGACTTCTACTAATCACACACACAGTATGGATCGATTGGGTTTAAGCGGTCAATACATATTAAAGGCCTTGCACTTAATATCTTAATTTTTTATGAGAATTCCTTAAGGTTAATTAGCCCAAACTTTTAGTCATGGCCTAATATGACGATTCTCATATAGGTAAATCCTCTAAGAGTATTTATGATTAATACCCTGCAAATAATCTACCTTGGATCCATTAAGAGTATGACTCAACCTTACACAAATTTACTTTTTCATTTTATAAGAGCACTCATCATAGGGATGTGATGAAATTTTTTTAAAAAATTATCCTTTAACACGATCACTCAATCAATTTCATTTCTATCACATTGAACCTCTTTCATGGGATCTTCAATCACAAAGGTTGGGTATCCACTGCTGGTAACCAAATAATGAGCTTAAGCCCCATCCCCCTCTATGATTCTAGGACTCCATTCCTAGATAATTTCTTGATTAATTGATCTACCAAATTCTTCTCGGATTTGATAAATTCTAAGGAGATAACATCATTTTTCTTATGTTATCTTATAGACTTATGACAAAGTCGTATATGGCTTGGGAATGCTTGATGCTCAAAATAATACCATACAGAAAGATGTAACTAAAGAAGATGACAACCTTCAAACTAGAACAAGATAAAACATGATGTAATCTCTCAATGACCACTATAATAGAAAACACTTATATGGAGGAAACACTTATCTGGAATAAGAAAACTTTTGCATTTATATAAGAATACAAATATATGCTAATTGCTGCATTTGAAAGTAAAATAATAAAATAATATAAAAATAAATCTACGTACAAGCACGTATACATCATGTGCACAAGTGCATGCATGTGTGTACACACATGTAATATATATAATACATATATATACACATATATATCATATAGGATGTATCTTAAATTCTCCACATGGTTCTTCACCAAGTTGCAAGAAGAAAAAAAACCTTTAACCCATTATTTTTTTGTTAGATTACTCTACAGAATACATATTAAACAAGAAATCTTTTACTGCCCAGGACAATGCAATACAATCCAAAAGAGCAGTGACATAGAACTTCTGGAACCCTTCTTTTATAGGCTACATATTTAAGTTTTAGGAGCAAGAAGTGGTGTAATTGACATATGCTAGGAAAGTGATTATATTGTTGCCTACATATTGTACAATGTGATGCTCACAAGCCATGCATAGATTTAGCGTTTGGGTTGCCTCCGAGTGAGGAAACCTCTGAGGAAATTGTTCGCAAGCAACGCTGGGCTATAAAATAACAACCATAATAAAATAATAGTCTAGTACATGTGCACAATATAATGATGAGGGCAGCAAAAGCAATTATAAAGGCCATCATTCTAAAATAAGAATATATTCTTGAGTGAAGGGCATATTCTGAAACTCATAAGTTAGTTTCATTTTAAAACATAACTAAGTTAACTTATAGGATGAAACAACCATTACTTTCCCATGCATTCTCTCATTTCGTGACCAAGCAGGCAATAGAAATGGTGAATCTGATTATTTATCTTCCATTGCAATAGTGTTTCCTTCTAGTTTTGAAAAACCAAACGTGGTATTAGTCTGTGGCAGCTATTCTCAATCTATCTTTTCACATTTTCATTCTTGATCTGTTGCAAATATATTACAGTATATAGCAATAAGTAATTTGTAGTACATCGTTCCCTAGCAGCCTTCAGGATTTACTTGATATATGTTCAGGATACAAAGCATAATTAACCTTGAATATCTCAAAGCATCCTGAGCACATTTCATCCAATGATTAATAAATGTGCAAGCAACCACTAAATCCCAACTTCTCCAAGACATAGTATATATCTCCAAGAGAGGAGAAAAATAATTTAATTCTTTAATCGTGTTGCAATTTAGATATGACAAATAGAAGTATCCAAATGGAATCCATATAAACACTTTTAATAGAATTAACGTTGATATATAATTTCAAAGCAAACAACTAACCATCATTTCATAAGCAAGAATATTGGAATGAATACTATCGCAAGAATATCCAACCAAACTTATGTTGCACATCAAGCATGGTTAGGCAATAATTTTTTGGGTTAACCTTGCCATTCTAATTAAGAAATATTCATTAAAAGAAATTAAATTAACTTACAATGAAAGTCCTAGCAACTTCTAGTAAAAGAAAAAGAAAAACTTGTCATTAGTTATTAAAAAATATTTTTATCTTTGTAAAAGTACTTTCTAAAAATTGCTAAAAATTTAATCTAAAATGTAAATATAAAAATATAAATTAAAATCATAAGAAAATATGAATCGTGCCTGGACCGAGGTGTGTAACACTGTCCTAAGGATTAATTTTTGCCCCGTCGTGCAGGTTGTAAGCGATCTATCCCAAGGTACAATAATCTGGCTCGATCCAAACCTCCTACCATAAGCATAATTGCGTGGAGGTGCAACCCAATGACTCCTTCAGATGCCCATATAAAAATAATAGTAATAAAAAATATATAATATAAAAAAATTATTTAGGCTTGTTAGATTCATACCTCAATCCTGAATCCTCGAGCCTATTTCTAGGCTTAGCCCAGAAAAGCCTCAATAGCTCAGCACATAATGGCCTTAAAGGCTTGTAGTCGTTAGCCCCAAATCACGTTGGAAACGATTTAAAAAATGAATTGTTTTGACCATTTCTAAATGTTCACGAACGTTAGCAAGCAAACGCTCGCCCAACGTTTGTGAACCGCTCGCGACTCGAGGAACACTCGCATAGCGTTCACGGGCGTAATGCTCGCGAACGCTTGCAAGCATTGCTCCTTCCTTTTTATTTTTATTTTTTAACTTTAAACTTTTTTTTCAACAAAAAGGAATTATTTCTCTTAAACATGGTTGACAAAAAAACAATTCCAAAAAATCAACTTCGATCGGAGTGTTTGGGGAATATATGCAGGTTCAGCATTTATTATCCGTGAGACGATGGAGCAATATTGGCTGTAGGTAGCTTCGGCCTCCTAGACACTCCTCTATTTATCTAACTGAGCTTTATACAACATGGACAAGTATTTCTTACGCTACTCAAATCCTTTGTGCTTATCGTCTCTTCAATGAGAGGGACTTTCTTCCTGTTATCCGATGGCTTCGGCAGGATTGCTGTGATTATGTTCCAAGCAACCCTTTACTCAAGATATCTGGTCTATCCTTTGGAAGGTTTAGAGAGTTTAGATCCGTCATGTTTACCGAAAAGCCAACTCTGTGACTTATTGGGTGACGGCCTCTGTGGCCTATCACTTCGGGTTTAGGATTTGAAAGCAGAGAGACATTGTACTTAAATAAATTTTATTTTCTGACCTATCAGGTTTGACTTGCACTAAACTAATGTGATCATCCGTCTGTAAAAAAAAAAAAAATTCCAAAAGGGCCTTATTATGTGGACGTTGGGTATTCTAGACTGATAATTTGGTGTCAACCACTCTTCAAATTGCTAGTAATTCAAAATTTTTATAAGCATATAAAGCATGTTGAGACACACTGCATGAAATTAAAAATCAAACATTATGTACTCATTATCCTAGTAGTTCATATAGATTTGCAAGGAATTATAGCCCTGAAGACTTTTGCTCTAAATTGTAAATCATCATATAATTCTCCTATTATGGATCTACATATATATATAGGAAAAATTCTGATGAGGGAAGTATAGGTATAGCTAAGATGTGAACTAGACATGATTCTAGAAACTACTTAAAATATTGAGAATTGGAAATACCCCTCCAGTCATACCTCACACATCTCCTCTGACTGGAGGTCCCACAAATGTGGATCACCAACTACATAGAGAAATTTTCAACTGATTCTCCCATCCCTTTCCTTTGAAGAAAAATTAAAAAAAAAAACATGATGATGATGAGGATGATAATGATGACAAAGATGATAAGATACTAAATTGTAGGTAGATAATCAACTTGCAATCATAGACTAGGACAGGAATAAAGAAACAAGATTCCTTAATGGTTTTATAGTGACGGCAAGCAAGCTTCAATTCTAAGCAAATCTGCCTCATACCAGAAACGTCTCCTAATCAGGCCCACATGTCAATTAGCTAATCATTTAATTTTTTAAGTAAATTTATTAGGGTGATGGATTTAATAACAACCCTTAACACAGTGAAATATTAAAGGTTTTCAGAATTTCGTGAAATATAGGAATAACCTTTATTACCTTTTTTCTGATGAAAGGAATGTGAAAAGACTAAACTCTTCCCCATGCTTGATGGAAGGAATGCAAAAAGACTTATTAACATCCAAGCTAGTTCTCAGTCTAATTTGTATAAGAGAGCCTGTGTTTTTTCCTATCGGTTGAAACAAATTCCACTAGATATAAACCAGAAGAATCCACTCAAAATTTGGTATGCATTTGCGTTTTATTTACTGAGAACAATTATGATTGGAGACACATTTATATTGCTTTTCAGCTTTGTACTGATGATTGTTTTCTTACGTATCTTCTTATCCTGCAGTCTAGTGTAGTGCGCCATGGACGTTTGCGAGAGCAACTGTGCCAGGAGATGTCAATAAATTGGTCCGGCTTGAGAAAGTATATTCTTTGTCCATGACGACCAGATCATTGTGGGGGCCTATCTAGAGAAGACAAGAGAATGGAAGCTAGAGGAATGAAGATTGAGGTATTCATGACTCCATAATGTTGAGATATCGATCTCTAGAATATTAAACCATGGTGGGACAGTCATAATTAAAGAACCTTTGTTTCTAAGATGATTACTGATTAATTTTGCTTGCTAAGCAAAGTTAAATTGACCAACTATCCAAGCAAAGCATCAGGTTCTCTTCTATGATTCTATCAGCAGCAGGGCCTGCCATCCCTTCATGTGGATTTTTCTTTATCTTTAGTGCAGCAACTTTAGCTTCAACCATGTCGCTTCTCTTTAAAGTTGTCATGGCTTCGGTCTTTGTTGTTCCATCTTTTGGTGATTTAAAACTCAAACGAGGGACCCTAACCTCAAATGAGAGAGAAAGAGGGGGAGAAGAGGGTATCATGGTAAAACCCGAGGTGGCCCCTGGGGAAAGGGGCCGTAGCTGTCACTCGTGTGAGCGTGTGCATGTGGCCCCTCTGTCTCGTACGACCACAACACCTCATATATGAGAGAGAGAGAGAGAGAGAGAGAGAGAGAGTTATTGAGGTCCATCTCGATCTCAGCAGGAGAAAGGGTCAGTGGGTGGCGAAAGCGAATCCACGGTGACCGCGACGGCTTATGGAGAGATGTGGGACCCACGGGACGCGCATTCTTCCTTGGTCGGCTCTGACTGGCCGCTGACACGACCGCACCCCTCGTGCGATGTTTCCCTCCAAACATTCAATACTGCTGTGATTTCACGCTGGCGGCCCTCAGCACCGTGGATCGATGATTGATGGTGTGATAATAAAAAGTTAAAAAAACTAGATTGAAACCTAACTTTGGTGCACAAACTTTCCCTCCAACTTCGTTTTGAACCTCCAGCTTTCACTTATTATAAACGAGTCCCTTGCACTTTAAGAGTACTTCCCTGCATCATCACGATATGAATAAATAAATTGATAAACAAAATGGCTTATAAATTATTTCATAAATTTTAACTAATTTTATGTAATAAAAAATAAAAAATATAAGAAACTAAAATATAGCAACCGAATGTTTGAAGGCCAAAATATAATATTTACTAAAAAATTAATAGGTTGTGATTAGATAAATAATGTAAATAGTAGACAATATCAGAAAGAAAAAGCATGTATAACAGCATAGCAATTTGAATCACTTTTTATCAAAGTCAAATTATTTTATAAAATAGTGAATAGATTTTTAAAATAAATTAATTAGGTAAATAATGAAAGTATTGGATACAACAATTTTCTCCATGTTGAGGGGTAAAATCGTCATTGTATTGATAACCGTGCGAAGGGGCTAAGATCAGCCCTGGCCCCACTTGCTACATTGTGCCCACAAAGAACAAGCTAACCAGTATGATTCGGCGGATCGAGCTACCCATAGCTCGGCTTCCCCGAGCAATCTATAGCTCGGCTTCCCGAGCAATCTATAATTCGGCGGATCGAGCTACCCATAGCTCGCCTCCCCGAGCAATTTATAGCAATTCATAGCTCGGCCTCCCCGAGCAACCCATAGCTCGACTCATGCCCTTGCAAAACCAGTGTGGGAGAGCCCAAACTCAGTGTAACAGAATTTCAAACGAAAAATCATATCGAAATGTGGCCTAAGACCTACAATAACGGCCTAGGACCTACGCAGTCATTGGATCTCGGGCCATCAGAAATCTCTCCCAACCACCGATCCTCTAACGGACAAGATACGGATCTTACCGGCCTCACAACAGCCTGATTCGAATCATCTTCGAATCCCAACAACCTTCGAGCCTTCCAGAAGGCGCTCAAGATTCAGGTGATTGCCTATAAATAGGACACTTCTAGATTTTCTCAGGTAGCGACTCCAGGCACAGTTCAGCATCGCTTTTTCTCTCTCTTTCACTGCTCCTCCTTTTCTCCGCCATTAGCGCTCTGCTCGAGCTCCCGAGAGGCCATCCCTGGAGGGGCTCCTCAGAGAGAGCCTTCTCCTCATTTCTGTTGATCGCTGATCTCCACTGACTTGAGCGTCGAGGGTCTTCCGCGGAGGGCCACCCCCAATGCCTCCCGCGTGAGGACTTCTTTGCAGGTCCGCCAGGAGGAAGCCCATCAGAAGACCGATCGCGCCCGAGTCGAGGACAGATTTCAGCAACAACAGATTGGCGCTAGAGGAAGGGCCTCAAGTCCCATTAAAACTTGAAGAAAGAGACAAGGATCTCGATCTGAAGAGAACCTCTCCAATGGCTAATCGAGAAGAGCAACTTCTGAAGCCCAGGACCAGGTCGCCTCCCAGAGACCCGATCGATGAGTATCGTGGCGCCGCCGCCGCCACCAGCTGAGACTCGTCGCCACCGGCTGTCCCAGTGACCCAGGACCAGTTTGTCACACTGGTCCAGCAGGTCCAAGCCCTGACCCATCTGGTTCAGGAGCGCCTTGCAGCCCCCATCTAGTTACAGCTGCCCCTGCTCCATGCCTCCCTGAGGAGGCCGCAGCTCCTTTTTCTCAGCCACCTCTTCTTCTGGTCCGCATGGAGCCGCGGACCCCCCACACGACCCAAGGAGGCCAGACCAGTCCCGCAAGGGGGCTGCGACAAGGATCTCCCCAGATCTCGGCGGGCCCGGTCCCTCTCTCCGGAGTTCTCCCACCATGATTCGACGCCATCTCCGCGCTCTCCTCGTCCGGCCCCTCTTCTTATGCCTGAAGAGGAGATCCGCTGACAGCTCCAGGAGATGCGTCAAGAGCTGGACGCGCCAGGCAGGCCCATCCGCCTCAACCTAAGGCGGAACAGGGTATCCCCTTTTCCAAGGGGATCATGGAGGAAGTAATTCCTCCCATGTTAAGCTGCTCGCCATCGAGCCCTACCACGGCTCCTCCGATCCCGATGATCACCTCAGCAGTTTCCGATCGATCATGATGTTCCACGGGGCATCAGATGCGATCCTGTGCCGCGCCTTTCCCTCCACCCTTAGAGGGTCCGCTCGAACCTGGTTCAACGCTCTGAAGCCAGGTTCCGTTGATTCGTTTGACGAGCTGAGTCGTCTTTTTATCGGCCAGTTCGTCAGCAGCCGTCGTCACCGACGAAGATCCGACTCCCTCTCTGAAGTTAAGCAGAGAGAGGGGGAGTCCTTGAGAAATTACCTTGGCTGCTTCAATAAGGCCATGCTGGAGGTGGACCACCTTAATCATGAGGTGGCTATGTCCGCCCTAGCGGGTGAGTTTTGAAGGAGAGCGACTTCTACTTGGCGATGGAGGTCAGTTACCCCCGAACCTCTCCGATATGATGGCCCTGGCAGACAAATACGCCAGAGTCGAAGAATCGCGGAGGGCTGCCCGCGCCGAGCTGGCAAAGAAGAAAGAATCCAAGGGCTCGGACAGGCATCGACCTACCGTCAGCCAAGCCCACCTCGTCGCCAAAGAGCTCCCCCACCGCCACCAAGAAATCGCTCCCGGAGCCGCCTAGGCGGTTTGACGATACACCCCACTCACTGTTCCTAGGGCACAGATCCTCATGGAGATAGAGCGCCAGCTCCCCGACCAGCTCCTCTCCGAGGGAACCCAACCCGGAGAGACCCCACCAAGTACTGCCGCTATCACCGGGAGCATGGCCACGATACCGAGGAATGCTGGCAGTTGAAGAACGAAATTGAGAGGCTAATCCAATGGGGCCGACTGAACCAGTTCAGGAGGGCGCCCGAGCCAGGGCAAGGGGGTGATCGGCAGCCCGAGCTTCAGCAGCCTCCTCCTCCTCCAAATCCACCCGTGATCGGCCATATCAATGTGATTGAAGAAGCTGGTAGTTCGTCGAACTTCAAGAATGATGAAGAAGGTTCGGCGCAAAGAAAGCACGAACGGGTGAGCTCTCCTTCTCTGACGACGATCTCGGGGGATACAATTCCCATGACGATGCGTTAGTTGTATCTGTCAATTTAAATAACTATGATGTAGTTGGATCCTTGTTGATAGTGGAAGCTCCGTAAATGTTCTGTACTTTGATGTCTTCACCAAGATGAAATTGCTCATGGAAAATCTTTGAGCCGTGGACTCCACCTTAATGGGTTCACCGACGATATTATCATCCCAGAAGGGATCGTAACTTTAACGGTTCGGGCAGGAATCTGGCCCCGTGTGGCCACTGTTCACACAGACTTCTGGTGACCAAGCTTCGGTCGCCCTACAATGCGATATTTGGAGACCCGGCCTGATGTCCCTCAGAGTCGTCGTCTCCATTCCGCACCTATCTATGAAGTTCCCCACCGGGTGGGGAGTCGGTGTTGTCCAAGGAAGCCAAACTATGGCTCGGTAGTGTTTTGTCACCAGCCTTCAGTCCAGGATGCCTGAGGTTGATGGGCTGGACGCTCGGAAGGACTTCGCCGAGCAACGAGGAGAACCAGCCGAAGAACTGGAAGAAGTGCCGCTGACGAAGCCCGGCCGACCGAACTATAAAGATTGGGTCGCTACTGAAAGGCGAGTCCCGGTAGGAACTGATCGACTTTCTCCGAAGAAACCCGATGTCTTCGCCTGGTCCACCTCCGACATGCCAGGAATCAGCCCTAATGTTCTCGTTCATCACCTCAACGTGGATGAGATGTACCGACCCGAGAGACAGAAGAAAAGAAGCTTCGCCCCGAGCGACAGAAAGCTATCGAAGAGGAGGTTGATAAGCTTATCAAGGCGAACTTCATTCGGGAGGTGAATTACCCAAGTTGGCTGTCGAATATAGTCATGGTAAAGAAGTCGAACGGCAAGTGGCGGATCTGCATCGATTTCACCGACCTCAACAAAGCATGCCCGAAGGACAGTTTCCCTCTCCCCCGAATTGACCAGCTTGTAGATGCCACCTCGGGTCATCAGATGCTGACATTCATGGACGCCTATTCGGGCTACAACCAAATCGGATGGCCCCCGAAGATGAAGAGAAGACCGCCTTCATAACCGACCGAGGTACTTACTGTTACCGTGTTATGCCCTTCGGTCTTAAAAATGCAGGTGCACCTACCAAAGGCTGGTCAACAAAGTTTTCAAAGAGCAAATCGGCGAAACATGGAGGTATATGTGACGATGCTGGTCAAGAGCAAAGAAGCGTCACAGCACGTCGAGGATCTCTCGGAAAGCTTCGTGACACTCCAAATATCGGATGAAGCTCAACCCAACTAAGTGCACCTTCGGCGTTAACTCTGGGAAGTTTCTCGGCTTCATGGTTTCCCAGCGGGGCATCGAAGCCAACCCCCAGAAATCCAGGCTCTTCAGCAGATGATGCCCCCGCATCTATTAAAGAAGTCCAGTGCCTGACTGGGAGAATAGCAGCCCTTAATCGCTTCGTGGCTCGGTCTGCCGAAAGATGCCTCCCTTTCTTCAAAACTCTTCGGTCAGCTAAGAATTTTCGATGGTCTTCTGAGTGTCAAAAATCATTCAAAGATCTCAAAAAGTACCTCGGCTCTCCCCCTCTCCTCAGCAGTCCAGATCCTGGAGAAACATTGTTCCTATATCTGGCTGTCTCGGAAGGTGCCATTGGCTCGGTGTTGGTTAGAGAAGAAAATAAGACCCAGAAGCCGATTTATTATATCAGCAAACTGCTCCGAGATGCGGAAACGAGGTACACCCGATTGAGAAGATGGTGTTGGCTTGATAACCTTGGTCCGAAAGTTGCGGCCATACTTCCAAGCACATTCTGTGACAGTCCTGACCGACCAACCCATCAAGGCGGTAGTCCGTCGTCCGGAGACATTGGGGAGATGACCAAATGGGCCGTCAAGCTGAGCAAGCATGACATTCGATTTCAACCTCGTCCGGCCATCAAAGCTCAGGTGCTAGCTGATTTCCTCCTCGAATGCACTATCCCGGAGGACGGCTCCACTCCCAACTCCCTTGAACGCCCAAAATCTGATGCCCGGTGGCTCCTCCATGTCGACGGGTCATCCAACGCCCATTGCTCTGGTGCTGGCTTAATCCTCACCAGCCCGGAGGGGGTGACTTTCGAAGATGGCGTCCGCTTCTCCTTCCCAGCCTCCAATAACGAGGCCGAATATGAAGCTCTGCTCGTCGGGCTCCGAATCGCCCGCGACCTTAAAGTGAAGAGGCTGAATGCCTTTACCGACTCTCAGCTGGTAGCTGGCCACGTACGGGGCGAGTTTGAAGCCCGGGAGCCGAACATGGTTCGATATCTCAAGAGGTTCGAAGCCTACTTTCCCATTTCCCTGAATTTGAAGTTATTCAGATTCCAAGATCCGAAAATGCCCGTGCCGACCTATTGTCTCGACTGGCAACTGCGAATCGATGGATGCCGAGCGAAAGTTTCATCTGGAGATTTTGGAGAGGCCCAGCATTGCGGAAGCTGACGAGTAATGCAAGTTGAGGCCGAACCATCATGGTTCGACCCCATCTTGAAGTATCTTAAAGATGGATCGCTCCCAGCCGATCGAAGGGAAGCTAGAAAGCTGAAGCTGCAAGCCACCCACTATGTGCTAATTGAGGACCAGCTCTACAAGCGGTTCTTCTCTATGCCACTGCTCAGATGCCTTCGCCCATCTGAAGCTGATTATGCCCTTCGGGAGGTACACAAAGGAATTTGCGGCAACTATCTGGGGAGCCGGTCTTTATGCCACAAGGTGTTGCGTCAAGGTTACTATTGGCCTACCATGCAAAAGGATGCTGACAACCTCGTCTGAGCTTGTGACCCATGCCAAAGACACTCTAGTATTCAGAGGCTTCCCTCCGCCAGCCTGGTCCCCATTTCCTCCGCTTGGCCCTTTGCCAAGTGGGGAATGGACATTCTCGGCCCGTTTCCACTTGCCACGGGACAGCAAAAATTTTTATTCGTCGCCATCGACTACTTCACCAAATGGGTCGAGGCGGAAGCAGTTGCTCAGATAACTGAGGCTCAAGCCAAGGACTTTGTGTGGAGGTCCATCATCTTCCGCTTTGGCCTCCCACACACCATCATTACTGACAATGGCAAACAATTCGATAATCCGAAGTTTCGTCAGTTCTTCGAGGAGCATGGGATCCATCACCGCCTTACCTCGGTCGGGCATCCACAGGTTAACGGAGAAGCCGAGGTAACTAACCGAACCTTGCTTCAAGGGATCAAAGCTCGGCTCTCCAGAGCCCGAGGTAGATGGGCGAACGAATTGCACCATGTCCTATGGGCCTACCGCACCACCCCAAGAACGCCCATGGGCGAGACCCCATTTCGAATGGCCTTCGGCACAGAGGCTGTCATTCAAGTGGAGATAGGACTCCCTTCCCTGCGGGTGGAAAGCTACTCGGAAGGAGCTAGTGACGACCAGCTCCGCACCAACCTCGACCTGATAGAGGAGATCAAAGAAAAAGCTTGGATCATAATAGCTATCTACCAGCAAAGAGTGGCCCGTTACCACGCCTTCAGAGTCAAAGGGAAGGCTTTCTCGCCTGGCGACCTCGTTCTCCGGAAAACATCTGTCTCCAAACCGCTAGAGCAAGGAAAGCTAGCTCCGAACTGGGAAGGCACCTACCAAGTGGTGGAAGTTGTCGGATCCGGCGCCTACAAGCTGCAAGATCTAAGCGGAAGATCCATCCCTCGGACGTAGAATTTGGACAACCTCCGCAAGTATCATCAGTAGGGTATGCCTTCTACGAGCCTGCCTCGTTAATCTTTGTTAGCATATTGCTTCGTGATTCATGGCATGGTCACCGCAATCATTTCACCAAAAATCATAGAGGAAATAGATGCTGCTTACCAATTCTTGGTACAACCGAGCTACTTATTCGAGCAGATAATCTCTGAACTTCGGCTGGGCCGAGCAATAAATCTCCGAACCTCGGTTGGACCGAGCAACAGACTCCGAACCTCGGCTGGGCCGAGCAATAAATCTCCGAACCTCGGCTGGGCCGAGCAACAAACCTCCGAACCTCGGCCAGGCCGAGCAATAAATCTCTGAACCTTGGCCGGGCCGAGCAATAAATCTCCGAACCTCGGCGGGCCGAGCAACAAACCTCCAAACCTCAGCTGGGCCGAGCAACAAACCTCCGAACCTCGGCTGGGCCGAGAAATAAATCTCCGAACCTTGGCTGGGCCGAGCAACAAATCTCTGAACCTCGGCTGGGCCGAGCAATAAATCTCCGAACCTCGGCTGGGCCAAGCAATAATCTCCGAAGCCCTGGCCAAAACCGGAGTACATAAGCCCCGACCAAGACCGGAGTGCATAAACCTCGGCCAAAGTCAAGGAGTATTTTCTACTATTAAGAATCTCGGCCAAAGCCAAGGAACTTTTTCCACTATTAAAGCCTCGACTCAAAGCCGAAACGCATGTCTCGTTATCACAAGTCCCGACCGAACCAAATAATCTCCAAAGTTCCATCCGGATTCGGGCAGCTTACAAGCCCCGGCCGAGTCGGACAGCGCAAAATCCTCGGCCAAAACTGAGCGATATCTCCGCGCCTTAGCCTACGCCAAGTAAGATACTATCAAAAGACTCGGACAAACCGAGCGACTTCTTAAATATTCCAAGACAATGAAAGTGCCCCACGGTGCTTTGGTAGAGGTGAACAACCTCCTTTACCCAACAATAAAGATATACGAGCTGTCTCTTTCTGAAGAAACACATGTTTTGTTCTACAAACGAGACCATGTTTACCGCGTGAGTCCACAGGACCGCCCAGGTCTCCCTTTGGCTCGAACAAGAACAAACGGTCTCCCTAATTGAGGCCCGCCCTCAAACTTTCCTCGTAACAGAATGCTCCATCCCCTAGTTCAAATGTCACCCTGTCGTTGGCCGTCGGGAGCAACAGGGCAACATCCTGAGGAACCTTGTATAGGCGGCGTATCCGTTCCAGATCTGCCAGGGTCACCTCCGAAGCCAAGTCGCTCGGACTCACCATGCTTTCGATCGAAAGAGGCGCTGAGCAAGGTCGCCAAGAAAATAGGAGAACGAAATTCTTCGAGGGAAAGCGAAAGAGCGCCGCGAATGGGGTTGGCACCGCTTCAACTCCATTTTTTCCAAAAGAAACCGCCTCAAGGAGAAGATAAGACGTCTCAGTCAAGACGTCCGGAACCGCTGCTGCAGGTGCCGTGAAGATCGAGATCCCCTACGTGGTGCAACCCTAGCCGTTGCACCCAAGAAACGACAGATCCACCTCATAAAGGCAAGGCGGCCATGCAGCATTAACTAGGGCATTATTGCGTGGGCTGTCAAATCCAGATCCCCCTATTTGAATCGTGCCATCTAGGTCTATATTCCCTATGCCCGAACCTATGCTTCGAACTAGGAAGTAGGGGGCATGTGTTGAGGGGTAAAATCGACATTGCATTGATAACCGTGAATGGGCTAAGATCAGCCATGCCCCCACTTATTATATTGTGCCCACAAAGAACGAGCTAACCAGTATGATTCGACGGATCGAGCTACCCATAGCTCGGCTTCCCCGAGCAATCTATAGCTTGGCCTCCCCGAGCAATCTATAATTCGGCGATCGAGCTACCCATAGCTCGGCCTCCCCGAGTAATTTATAGCTCGACCTCCATGTGCAATCCATAGCTCGGCCTCCCCGAGCAATCCATAGCTCGGCTTCCCCGAGCAACCCATAGCTCGACTCATGCCCCTACAAAACCTGGTGTAGGAGAGCCCAAACTCAGTGTAACAGAATTCTAAACAAAAAATCATATCGAAACGTGGCCTAAGACCTACAATAATGGCCTAGGACCTACGCAGTCATTGGATCTCGGCCAACAAAAATCTCTCCCAACCACCGATCCTCTAACGGACAAGATACGGATCTTACCGCCTCACAACAGCCTGATTCGAATCATCTTCGAATCCCAACAACCTTCGAGCCTTACAAAGGCGCTCAAGATTCAGGTGATTGCCTATAAATAGGACACTTCCATATTTTCTCAGGTACGCAACTTCAGGCATAGTTTCAACATCGCTTTTTCTCTCTCTTTCACTGCTCCTCCTTTTCTCCGCATTAGCGCTCTGCTCGAGCTCCCGAGAGGCCATCCCTGGAGGGGCTCCTCAGAGAGAGCCTTCTCCTCATTTCTGTTGATCGCTGATCTTCATTGACTTGAGCGTCGGAGGGTCTTCCGCGGAGGTCCACCCCCAATGCCTCCCGCGTGAGGACTTCTTTGCAGGTCCGCCTAGGAGGAAGCCCAATCAAGAGACCGATCGCGCCCGAGTCGGAGGACAGATTTTAGCAACAGCATAAAACAACAAGTATAATAAAATAATAGTTAAACAATGATATTTTAGTATCTATTAATGGAATATATAATTAATTTTTTTGCTTGACCATTATAATATTATATTAATTGCCATTCACTCTATAAAAAAGACAAATTTACTAATCAAGCTAGGTTCTTCAATGCATGATTATGATATCTATATATTTATAGAGGAATTTTTTAAATCGAAGTAGATTGGTCAAATATATAAAAATAGATGGACTTAATTTGTAAATTTAGATTCTCATAAAAAATAGTTAAAATTCAATTCAAATCTAATCACAAACATTATAATATAAACTCATTTATAGTGTCTCTAATCAGATGAAGAGTAAATCAAATCCATTCTAATATTATTTATAATGATTTAATATTTTATTTAAAAAAATATTTAAATGGTATTATTTAAATCTTTTAACTTTATTTAAATATTTAAAATTTATACTATGTGCAAGGACATGCAATTAAATTTATGGCGTTAGTGGTTGTTATAGAAAGATTATTATGGAGAAAAAACAAAGCATGGTCACAAATCTAAGATATGAGTTTAGATGGAGCGCTCTTAGTGTGCATGCTCTCTCTCCCCTCTCTCTAGAGAGAGTGGTTTCGAAAAGAAATGGTGAGGATTTCTTTGAGGATTATCTTGGATATGACAACCTGATGCGTACTAGTTAGAGAATGTGTTCAAATGCTTCACTAAAATAATTATGTGTACATAAGACTATAAGATTTTTCTCAATTACCCTTTGCAAGAGGATGGATGGATTTGCCAAAAAAAAAATGCATATGAAATGTTGTTAAAAAGTGCATGAAATTTCTACAAGGCCACTCAAATGCAAGGTTTGTGCGAGATGAATTGAAAGAAAATTTGTGCGTTTTGTTTTATTTGTATCCATAATCCATGAAGGTTTCAAGATCACAAAGAAAGTTACTTAACAAGCTCTAATTAGAATTTTAGTGATGAAAATAGTTATGGTCCACCTACACTTTAGTTTCAAAATTTATCTCTTTTTTTTCTCTTTTTATGAAAATATTTTCACTTGTTTTTTATTCTCCTAAGTATGATATTGTTAATATGAAAAAGAATGCATCCTTAGAATATGATATGGACATTCTTATATGGTACATGGTTATAAAACTACTCATGAGCTTGGAAGTTTTTTTATAATTATATTAATACAATATCTGTATTAGTATCTTGATTTTTTTTAGTGCAATTCAGATAAGATTCCCAAATGTAGAATTATTGAAAATTTATATGGAATTATGATAAGAAGAACATCTAGTTATTGAAAATTTATAGAGTTGTTGAAAAGAATATCTAGTTGGTTGATTGAATTTTTAACTTCCTACTCCTTAAATGCTGCACGTATACAAAATTATATCTACCAATTTATAATATTTTATATGTATTTTCTCAGCATTATTATTTTGGAGCAAGCCTCTTGCAATCATACCATACCTATCTTAATAATTTCTTCAACAACTCAGCCATTTTGCTTGGAGTAGTAAAATCTTATCTAGATGGAAAGAAAGGTGAAAAATAAAATAAAATAAGTTCGAGTAAATTGCACAAGTTACCAAAGAAAGTATAAAATCACAACATAAAGAAAGCATCAAAGCCCATTTCATACACAAGATTAAGCCATTTTTATAGTTTGATGCTATCTATTGAGATCTCATTATTTGATCACCTCTTTTAATATTTATGAAGAGAAATTTGTTTGATTTGGTAGAAGGAAAGCATCCTTTGAGTAGTTACTTATGGGTATCCTCTAGTGAAATTTACATCTTCATTTGTCTTTTAAATGGATCCTCTCCAAAGAAATTACTTGTGGGTATCCTTTTTCCTTAATGCCCCTTGTTTGTCCTTAGAAAAGATATGTATCACTTATGTATCCAAATAAACAAGCAAAATATAACTTAAATTTTTTTCAGATAGTTAATTGATAAACATACCAATCCATAGTAAGGATAAAGATAGAAGTAGACATAAAGTAATATAAATAAAAATAATTAAAAAAGATATAACTATTTATAATTTGAATATCAACTTAGTCTTGAACAGAACAGAGTGGAGGAAGTAGATTCATGTAGCTGACCCTATGTAGTTGGAAAAAAGGCTTAGATGAGTTAAGTTAATTGATAAATAATTTTATCAAATATATGATAGAAAAACTAGTTAGCTTTAATCAATTAACTTTAAATAGCTAATCAATTACCAAAATTGCTTAAATAGTTTTTTTTTTTTTTTTATAGAATGGCTTGAACCATTGTGGGCTACTTTAATCGTCCAAAGTAGCTAGGTTTGGGTAAGTTTGACATATAGCATCTACCGCTTCTAAGATGAAATAATGCATCAAAATTTTTGAAGATTATAACTTTCACATGGCACATTTAATTGAGCTGCTCCTTTTTTTAATTAAATGACTCTTTGAGATTTTAAAGGATGTAATTATTTTCCATCACTGGTATGAGATTTTAATGATTGAACCTTAAGGAACCTGCCATGACACGCGCCAAGTCCTACCTGGACACGGTGAAACAGCCACACATGTTCTAATATGTGGCCCTAGAAAATGTACAAGTCTTATTTTTATCAATTTTTATAGTAATTCATAATATCTTCTTTAATTAAAAAAAAAAATAATAAAATAATAATAAAATTACTCAATAACAATTTTTTATTTATTTGGTATTAGAATAATCTAACTACTTTGCTTCTCACACTAATCCCATTCATAGCTTGATATCAAATATTCTATATATTCAAAAAAAAAAGTAAAATATAGCATGAGCTTAATAGTGCAGTAAAAATCTTCATATATATGCATGTACAATGATCACAAACATATTTAAAATAAGTACTATCATATGAGGACATTAAATTTACAAATATGCCATAAAATGCACTTTCAACATAATCAATATCCAAAATAAATAATTAGAATAGTCCATTCAATAAATATTAGCATTTAATTGTAATTATCAAAACCAATCAAATAAATTCTATCTGATCTATTACCAACAATCTAAGTATAATGTCATAATTAGGCTCATAATTGATAATCTAAATATACTGCTATGATTCAACCCATGACCTACAATTTAAACATAGTGTTATGATTCGGCTTGTGACTAGTAATTTATAAATGATACCATGATTCGCTTATGATCGGTTTCTAAATAATGTGGTTGGTCCAACCCTTTTATCTAGACCACTTATACAAGCATTCAATTTAAACAATATAGTGGTAATATTCATACATATCATGTTCAAAATATTTTACTTAAATGTTAGATGTCATTACAAAATTCATGCAAAATCATGCTCATTAACACTATCATCTACATGCACATAATATATAAGAATTATCAATATAATATAAATAAGCATACATGAGATTCATACCTCTATTAATAATGCCATCCTAACCTTAGTTGTGGGGCAAGGGAGACCCTATGCTAATCCCATTCAAGTCTAAATTATTTACATATACAAAATTTATTAATCCTATTTAGAAAAATTAGTTTGAGATAAGATAATATCAACAATATGGGTTGCAAGCTATAGGAATCCAAGTGGCTCTTTCTGCAATCAAGTTGAAAAAATTAGGAGGCTCAATCTGCTTTTCACAAATACAGGTGGGCTATATTTGACTACTCTAGGAAGTAGGGATCCATTCTACTTTATTTTCTAGAGAGAGAACAAGAGGAGCAGAAGAAGAGAGAGAGAGAGAGAGAGAGAGAAAAATGAGTTTTAAGAAGTGGAGAAGAGGAAGACTAAGGAGCTGTTTGTTTGGTTTTACTATTGAGAGTCAACTGGTAGCTGAAGATTATTAGCTATTATTGATGGTTAAAGTGTTTGGTTTCATTATTATTAGCCATTATTATAGAAAAATTAAATACCAATAAGGTTTATTGTTGTTAGAAGAAATGTTTAGGACTGCTGATATGGAGTCATAAATGTGTTTGAATATTTCAAAGTTGTTATTCCTATTTTTAAGTGTTGGTTATTTTTCTATTCCATGTTTGTGATCATGGGGTAAACTTGGATCCATGTGTTTTAGTGGGTAGTTAAGACCATGTTCTTAGTGGGTAGTTATTAATCTAGTTATAAATTGTAATGCTTCTAAAGTTCTTTTAACAAGGTCTTTTGATGAACAATTTCTCCTCTGTTTTGCTACTGCAATTCCTAAAAGTTTAATCCTCAAACAACAACAATTGGTATCAGAGCCCTCTTCTTAAGGGATCTGTGAGCAAGAGTGTGAGGTTGCTGTGTCATGGACGTTGAAGGAAGTTTCAGTTTCTCTTCCATTTCTCCACCGGTGTTTGATGGAGACAACTACCAGGTCTGGGCAGTTCGTATGGAGGCATATGGAAGCTTTGGATATTTGGGAAGCAGTTGAAGAGGATTATGAAATTCCTGCTCTCCCAAACAATCCTACCATGGTGCAGATCAAATCACAGAAGGAGAAGAAGACAAAGAAATCCAAGGCAAAGGCCTGCTTGTTCGCTGCAGTCTCATCTACTATCTTCACTCGGATTATGACTCTGAAGTCAGCATATGAGATATGGAATTATCTCAAGTCAGAGTATGAGGGAGATGAAAGAATCAAAGGAATGCGTGTGCTAAACTTGATTCGAGAATTCGAGCTGCAGAAGATGAAGGAAACAGAATCAATTAAAGAGTATTCTGATAGGTTACTGGACATTGCAAACCGAATCAGATTACTTGGTTCTGTGTTCAAGGACTCAAGAATTGTTGAAAAAATTCTTGTAACAGTGCCTGAAAAATTTGAAGCATCTATTTCAGCCTTGGAAAATACCAAGGATCTTACTCAAATCACACTTGCAGAGATTCTCAATGCTTTGCAAGCACAGGAGCAAAGAAGAGCCATGAGGCAAGAAGGTGCTGTTGAAGGAGCCTTGCCAGCCAAGCATCATGAGAATGCAAGGAACAATAAGCAAAAGAAGGGTTCCTATCCTCCATGTTCACACTGCGCAGAAAGGGTCATCCTCCTTTCAAATGTTGGAGAAGACCAGACTCTTTAGCCAACAACAAAGCAGGAGTAAAGAAGGGTTCCTATCCTCCATGTTCACACTGCGGCAGAAAGGGTCATCCTCCTTTCAAATGTTGGAGAAGACCAGACGTCAAGTGCACCAAATGCAACCAAATGGGGCATGAAGCTGTGATCTGCAAAAACAGGAACCAACAACATGATGAAGAGGCTAAGATTGCTTATCAAGAAGAGGAGGATCAACTGTTCGTGGCTACATGTTTCACTGGCAGCAAATCAAGTGAAAGCTGGCTGATTGACAGTGGCTGCACCAATCATATGACCTATGATAAGGAACTTTTCAAAGACTTGAGGCCAACAAATATCACCAAAATCAGAATTGGAAATGGTGACAATATCTCAGTCAAAGGAAAGGGGACAGTTGCAATTGCAAGCTGTTCAGGTACAAAGCTCATTCCCGATGTTCTTTTTGTTCCTGAAATTGATCAAAACTTGTTAAGTGTTGGCCAACTGATTCAAAGAGGTTTCAAAGTTGTTTTCGAAGACAAATATTGCCTAATTAAAGATGCTGATAAAGAAATCTTCAAAGTAGAAATGAAAGGGAAGAGTTTTTCACTCAATCCATTGGAGGAGGAGCAATTAGCTTTTTCAGCCAAAGGAAACATCACAGAAGTGTGGCACAAGAGGCTCGGGCATTATCACCACCAAGGTCTGCTGCAAATGAAGTCCAAACTGATGGTAGAAAATCTTCCAGAACTTGATGATCACCTACCAAACTGTAAAGCATGTCAGTTTGGAAAGCAAAATAGGAAGCCATTCCCGAAGTCAACCTGGAAAGCCACTCACAAATTGCAGCTCATCCACACGGATGTTGCAGGCCCTCAAAGAACACCTTCTTTAAAAGGTAGTCTCTATTATATTGCCTTTATTGATGACTTCACCAGAATGTGATGGATTTTTTTCTTGAAATTTAAATCAGAAGTAGCTCAAGTTTTTTGGAAGTTCAAGGCAAGAGTTGAGAATGAAAGTGGCTGCAAAATTCAGATTGTAAGGTCTGACAATGGGAAGGAGTACACTTCGGCAAAATTTGACAAGTTTTGTGAAGAAGCAGGCATAGAGCATCAGCTTACAGCCTCTTATACTCCTCAACAGAATGGAGTCAGTGAAGGAGAAATAGATACATCATGGAGATGTCAAGATGCATGCTGTATGAGAAGAATATGCCAAAGAAGTTTTGGGCAGAGGCAGCAAATACGGCTGTGTTTCTTCAAAACAGGCTCCCAACAAAGGCAGTAAAAGATCAAACACCATTTGAGGCCTGGTATGGTTACAAACCGTCTTTAAAGTTTCTTAAGGTATTGGTTGTTTGTGTTTCACTTATGTTCCACAGAGCAAGCGTGACAAGCTTGATAGGAGAGCTTCACTAGGTATTTTTATAGGCTATAGTACTGTTAGCAAGGCCTATAAAATTTTCCAGCCACAAACTGGAAATATTGTTGTTAGCAGGGATGTTCACTTCGTGGAGGATGAAGAATGGAGCTGGGATGATGCAGAGAAGAAGGGTCAGACCATGGCAGAGCTGAAACTCAGGTTTTCTGGTTCAAGCATCGAAGAAGAAGATGACTGGCAGGATGAAATAGTGGATGATGCTCCCGTGAGAGGAACAAGGTTGCTCTCAGATGTTTATGAAAGGTGCAATGTTGCTGTGTACGAACCTGCTGACTATGCTGAAGCAAAAAAGGATCAAAGGTGGATACCTGCAATGGAGGAGGAGCTGTCAATGATAGAAAAGAATAAGACTTGGATCCTTGTAGACAAACCTAAAGGTAGGAAGGTAATTGGAGTAAAGTGGGTGTTTAGAACCAAGCTTAATGCTGATGGCTCGATCAACAAGCACAAAGCCAGGCTTGTGGTTAAAGGGTATGCCCAATCTTTGGTGTTGATTACTCTGACACTTTTGCTCCTGTTGCTAGATTGGACACAATCAGGTTACTGCTTGCAATAGCTACACAAAAGGGTGGAAAGTGTTCCAATTGGATGTCAAATCAGCTTTTTTAAATGGTGTCTTACAGGAAGAAATTTATGTTGAGCAGCCTGAAGGATTTGTGAAGAAAGGTGAAGGAGATAAAGTCTATCTTCTCAAGAAGGCCCTTTATGGTCTAAAACAAGCTCCAAGAGCTTGGTATAGCAAAATTGATGAACATTTGTTGAACTTGGGATTTGTGAAAAGTCTATCAGAAACAACCTTGTATGTCAAGCACAATGGTACTGACATTCTTATTGTTTCACTGTATGTTGATGACCTACTGGTTACAGGAAACAATGCAAATCATATTCAAAATTTCAAACAGGAGATGATGAAAGTGTTTGAAATGACAGATCTCGGGCTCATGTCCTACTTCCTTGGCATGGAGATCAAGCAAGGGCAAGGTGAAGTTTTCATCTGTCAGAAGAAGTATGCAAAGGAAATACTGAAGAAGTTTCAGATGGAGGAATGCAAGGCAGCAAGCACTCCAATGAATCAAAAAGAGAAGCTGTGCAAGAAGATGGTGCTGACAAAGTTGATGAAAGATATTTCAGGAGTTTAATTGGTTGCTTGATGTATCTCACAGCAACAAGGCCTGATATTTTGAATGCTGTAAGTATTTTGTCTCGATTCATGCACTGTACAAGTGAATTACATCTCAAGGCTGCCAAGAGAGTGATTCGATATGTCAAGGGCACAATTGATTTTGGAGTTACGTTCACAAGAAGCAAGGAGTTCCAACTGGTTGGTTTTTCTGACAGTGACTGGGGAGGTTCTTTTGATGATATGAGGAGCACTTCAGGCTACTGTTTTACTCTTGGCTCTGGTATTTTCTCATGGAGCTCGAAGAAGCAAGAAACTGTAGCTCAATCCACCGCCGAAGCAGAGTTTATTGCTGCAATAGCTACTGTTAATCAAGCTTTATGGTTGAGGAAAATTTTAGTTGATATTGACCTAGAGCAAAGGAAAGCACAGAGATTCTTGTTGACAACCAAGCTACTATTGCTATCTCTCATAATCCCGTGTTTCATGGAAAGACCAAGCATTTCAAGATCAAATTTTTCTTTTTAAGAGAAGTGCAGAAGGAAGGAGAATTGTTCTTGTTTATTGCANCACAAATTGCAGCTCATCCACACGGATGTTGCAGGCCCTCAAAGAACACCTTCTTTAAAAGGTAGTCTCTATTATATTGCCTTTATTGATGACTTCACCAGAATGTGATGGATTTTTTTCTTGAAATTTAAATCAGAAGTAGCTCAAGTTTTTTGGAAGTTCAAGGCAAGAGTTGAGAATGAAAGTGGCTGCAAAATTCAGATTGTAAGGTCTGACAATGGGAAGGAGTACACTTCGGCAAAATTTGACAAGTTTTGTGAAGAAGCAGGCATAGAGCATCAGCTTACAGCCTCTTATACTCCTCAACAGAATGGAGTCAGTGAAGGAGAAATAGATACATCATGGAGATGTCAAGATGCATGCTGTATGAGAAGAATATGCCAAAGAAGTTTTGGGCAGAGGCAGCAAATACGGCTGTGTTTCTTCAAAACAGGCTCCCAACAAAGGCAGTAAAAGATCAAACACCATTTGAGGCCTGGTATGGTTACAAACCGTCTTTAAAGTTTCTTAAGGTATTTGGTTGTTTGTGTTTCACTTATGTTCCACAGAGCAAGCGTGACAAGCTTGATAGGAGAGCTTCACTAGGTATTTTTATAGGCTATAGTACTGTTAGCAAGGCCTATAAAATTTTCCAGCCACAAACTGGAAATATTGTTGTTAGCAGGGATGTTCACTTCGTGGAGGATGAAGAATGGAGCTGGGATGATGCAGAGAAGAAGGGTCAGACCATGGCAGAGCTGAAACTCAGGTTTTCTGGTTCAAGCATCGAAGAAGAAGATGACTGGCAGGATGAAATAGTGGATGATGCTCCCGTGAGAGGAACAAGGTTGCTCTCAGATGTTTATGAAAGGTGCAATGTTGCTGTGTACGAACCTGCTGACTATGCTGAAGCAAAAAAGGATCAAAGGTGGATACCTGCAATGGAGGAGGAGCTGTCAATGATAGAAAAGAATAAGACTTGGATCCTTGTAGACAAACCTAAAGGTAGGAAGGTAATTGGAGTAAAGTGGGTGTTTAGAACCAAGCTTAATGCTGATGGCTCGATCAACAAGCACAAAGCCAGGCTTGTGGTTAAAGGGTATGCCCAATCTTTGGTGTTGATTACTCTGACACTTTTGCTCCTGTTGCTAGATTGGACACAATCAGGTTACTGCTTGCAATAGCTACACAAAAGGGTGGAAAGTGTTCCAATTGGATGTCAAATCAGCTTTTTTAAATGGTGTCTTACAGGAAGAAATTTATGTTGAGCAGCCTGAAGGATTTGTGAAGAAAGGTGAAGGAGATAAAGTCTATCTTCTCAAGAAGGCCCTTTATGGTCTAAAACAAGCTCCAAGAGCTTGGTATAGCAAAATTGATGAACATTTGTTGAACTTGGGATTTGTGAAAAGTCTATCAGAAACAACCTTGTATGTCAAGCACAATGGTACTGACATTCTTATTGTTTCACTGTATGTTGATGACCTACTGGTTACAGGAAACAATGCAAATCATATTCAAAATTTCAAACAGGAGATGATGAAAGTGTTTGAAATGACAGATCTCGGGCTCATGTCCTACTTCCTTGGCATGGAGATCAAGCAAGGGCAAGGTGAAGTTTTCATCTGTCAGAAGAAGTATGCAAAGGAAATACTGAAGAAGTTTCAGATGGAGGAATGCAAGGCAGCAAGCACTCCAATGAATCAAAAAGAGAAGCTGTGCAAGAAGATGGTGCTGACAAAGTTGATGAAAGATATTTCAGGAGTTTAATTGGTTGCTTGATGTATCTCACAGCAACAAGGCCTGATATTTTGAATGCTGTAAGTATTTTGTCTCGATTCATGCACTGTACAAGTGAATTACATCTCAAGGCTGCCAAGAGAGTGATTCGATATGTCAAGGGCACAATTGATTTTGGAGTTACGTTCACAAGAAGCAAGGAGTTCCAACTGGTTGGTTTTTCTGACAGTGACTGGGGAGGTTCTTTTGATGATATGAGGAGCACTTCAGGCTACTGTTTTACTCTTGGCTCTGGTATTTTCTCATGGAGCTCGAAGAAGCAAGAAACTGTAGCTCAATCCACCGCCGAAGCAGAGTTTATTGCTGCAATAGCTACTGTTAATCAAGCTTTATGGTTGAGGAAAATTTTAGTTGATATTGACCTAGAGCAAAGGAAAGCACAGAGATTCTTGTTGACAACCAAGCTACTATTGCTATCTCTCATAATCCCGTGTTTCATGGAAAGACCAAGCATTTCAAGATCAAATTTTTCTTTTTAAGAGAAGTGCAGAAGGAAGGAGAATTGTTCTTGTTTATTGCAAATCTGAAAACCAATTGGTAGATATCTTCACGAAGCCACTGCCTGTCAGCAAATTTGAAGATCTAAGAGAGAAGCTCGGGGTTTGCAGCTCCTAAAGCAAGGAGGAGTGTTAGAAGAAATGTTTAGGACTGCTGATATGGAGTCATAAATGTGTTTGAATATTTCAAAGTTGTTATTCCTATTTTTAGGTGTTGGTTATTTTTCTATTCCATGTTTGTGATCATGGGGTAAACTTGGATCCATGTGTTTTAGTGGGTAGTTAAGACCATGTTCTTAGTGGGTAGTTATTAATCTAGTTATAAATTGTAATGCTTCTAAAGTTCTTTTAACAAGGTCTTTTGATGAACAATTTCTCCTCTGTTTTTGCTACTGCAATTCCTAAAGTTTAATCCTCAAACAACAACAATTGTTAACTATTGTTATCACTCTTAGCTAGCTGTTGTAGTCATTGTTGAAATATTAAATGTTGGATAATTTCATCCTCGCTATTTTTTTATTAAATCTAACAGCTACAATAGTTAGCCCTAATTTAGAGATCAACTGTTAGCGTTTCCTTTTATGTGTCTCACATGGATATATGATTGATTTATCATTTATTTATTCTAAATGATAATTATGATATCTGATTTTATCAGATATTTAAATTTATGTGATAATAATGGTTTAATAAAGCTAATTTCCTATTGGTTCATTTTTTGGAAAGTTGTTATCTGATAACCTTTCTTTGATGAAAAGAGAAATTTATTGTATTATCAGAGTGGTCCTCTCTCTCCTATATATAGTCTGTTTAACCATCTAAACAGAAAAGAAAGAGAATCAGAAAAGAGGGAGAAACTCAATCTGTCGTTAACCATACGCAGCCTCTCGTTCCTTGTCAATAAATATCAATGCATCAAGGTAAATTCTTGGTTTATGTTTTCATGTAAAAATCATTTATTCTAAGATCTTGGCCATTATGTTTATTAAAGAAAATCCTTTAATGGATCTTACATATAGTATCAGAGCCTTGATTAAAGAATTTATGATTTTTCATTATAAATGTCCAAGGATCAAACAACACAACCCTTCTATTTTTTTTTATCTCGCCAATCAAGTGTCACTCACCGCGTGAATGTTGGCTGGAATGTTTTCCCCTCCCTCCACGTGAGGCTTCTCTTCACGTAGGTTTTTTTCCCTCCATGCCATGGGTCAATAAAGCCTTGATTCACGTCCATGGATCAATAAAGCTTTGATTCACGGAAGATCTTATGAAGAAAAAGTTCACTAAAGTTTGGATTTCATTACACCTTGGATGAAAACCGTTCCATAAAGCCCATAACACACCTTTTCTCTTCCTTCCACCACTTGAATTCCTGTGAAAGAGGTGCGAAAGTGATCTTGGGAGTCCATCTCTCTTTACACATGCTTTTACTTACGTTTTTCCTCTTTACATGCACAGAGGATTCTCACGTTCTCTCTCTCTCTCTGTTCACGGAAATTACCAACGTGCGAAGAGAGAAAGTGGAACGGTGAAGAGAGAAGGAAGTTAATGTTGGCATCGAAACTTCCATCCCCTCGTTGGCTTCCTTAATGGTACGACATCATAGTTTTAATTATTAAAATTGACAGGGACATGAACTAGTGGAGAGATTGATATTATATGGATTCCAACATTTTAATTAATGGAAAATGGATAAGTCAACGAGACTTTCGCATAATTGATTCATTACAAATGTTATATATCTATATATATATATATATATATATATATATATATATATATATATAATATAGGTGTCATTCTTTATATTTATCATTGGCATGACATTGATTGAGATGAATTTTAAATTTATTTACTCTTAATTGATTATTGGCATATGATTTCATCCTAAAATTTATGTTTTACTCTCTAATATTTATGAGATTAATGTTTTGAAAAATATTACAGTAAAATTATGTGAGTGCACTTAACCTTTTGTATTTACGCATGATATCATCATTAATTAAATTTGATGTCTATATTATATAATTTGTTAGTCACCAAAGTGGTCAAATTTAAAAGTTTATAGATATCAAATTTAATTAAATAATTCAATTACTATAATTATGTGATGCTTATAAATGAATGATATAATTGTTTATTGTATGAGTATATTGAAGTTCATTGATTATAAATATTTAAGGGTCGTCCAAAGGTTGACTAATCATTTATAATCTATAAACATAATGTGGTCAATTAATATGCTTGGTTAGGTATGTTTAGCATATCCAAAGATAGCAAACAGATCTAATTTGAGTATATATAATAGTCAAGTATATAAAATTAAAATTAAACATCAATTATGTTTACTGTAGTATATTGTTGTATCACCCAAATGAGAACTTCAATATGCACTTATTATTTAATTGATGGAGTCTAAATATTTATTTAAATATATTGCTCAAAGCATTAATATGTGAGCATATTCTATTCTATATGTTCCTATTTCTCTTCATTCGCAAGCTATGTCTGTTCAAACTTTTAATGGGCTTAATTTCTCTGAATGGCGCGAACAAGTTCAGTTTCATCTTAGTGTTCTGGATATTGATTTGGCACTCATAAATGAGAAATCCACTGCTCTTACTGACTCTAGCAGTGCTGAACAGAGGTCTTTTCATAAGACTTGGGAAAGATCAAACAGACTTAGCTTGATGTTCATGCGAATGACTGTAGCAAACAACATCAAGTCCACAATTCTTGTAACTAAAAGTGCTAAGGAATTTATGAAGTTTGTGGGAGCACATTCTCAATCTGACTCTGCTGATAAGTCACTTGCTGGGACATTGATGAGTACTTTAACCAATATTAAGTTTGATGCTTCTCGTACTATGCATGAGCATGTTGTTGAAATGATAAACATAACAGCAAGACTAAAGACTATGGGATTGAAAGTGAATGAGAATTTTCTTGTGCAATTATTATCAATTCCTTGCCTCCTGAGTATGGTCCATTTCACATGAGTTATAACACTATGAAGGATAAGTGGAATGTGAATGAACTACAAAGTATGCTCATTCAAGAGGAAGCAAGAATTAAGAAACATGGAAATTATTCTATTAATCTCATGGGTCAGCAAGGAGCTGGAAAGAAATCAAAGAAAGATAAGAAAGGAAAGAGAAAGCAACGGCCACTAAAGATAAATGGTCATCTGCTCAAATCCACAAGAAGGAACAAAAGGATGATAAGTATCACTTTTGCAAAAAGTATGGACACTATCAGAAATATTGCCTGAAACATAAGGCATGGTTCAAAAAGAAAGGGATTCCTTACGATCCAAACCATAAACCCAAATGAAAACTTTGTCTCAACGAGAAACAGAGTCAAAGCTCTAGTTGAAGCTGTTGGAACTTATCGTTTGATTCTAGACACTGGATATCATTTAGACCTTTTCCAAACACTTTTTATCCCTTCTATTTCTCATAATTTAGTTTCTTTATTCAAACTTGACTCAGTTGGATATTCTTTTAAATATGGAAATGGATGTTTCAGTTTGTTTAAATACAATCATCTTATTGGTTCTGGTATTCTTTCTGATGGTTTGTATAAATTTAAGCTTGATAATATTTTTGCTGAGACATTGTTGACCTTGCATCATAATGTTGGTACTAAACATGGTTTAGTAAATGAACAATCAGCTTACTTGTGGCATTTTGGGTCATATATCCAAAGAAAGAATTGAGAGATTAGTAAGAATGAAATCCTTCCTGATTTAGATTTTACTGATCATTTGTGTGGATTGTATTAAAGGAAAACACATAAAACAGACAATCAAGAAAAGTGCCACAAGAAGTAAACAGCTCCTTAAATTTATACACATCGCTATATGTGAGCCTTTTGATGTTCCATCTTCTGGTGGAGAAAAGTATTTATCACCTTTATTGATGATTTTTCACGTTATGGCTATATCTATTTGTTGCATGAAAAATCTCAATCGATAAATGCTTTAGAAGTGTTTATCAATGAGGTTGAAAGACAACTAGACAGAAAAGTGAAAATTGTTAGGTCTGACAGAGGTGGTGAATATTATGGAAAGTATGATGAATCTGGACAATGCCCTGGTCTATTTTCCAAATTCCTTGAAAAGCATAGCATATGTACTCAATACACAATGCCTGGAACACCAGAACAAAATGGTGCTACAGAAAGGCATAATCGAACTCTAATGGACATGGTTAAGAGTATGTTAAGCAATTCATCATTACCCTCATTATTGTGGATGCATGCTTTAAGACCGCTATGTATTTGCTAAATAGGGTTCCTAGTAAGGCAGTTCCAAAGACTCCTTTTGAACTGTGGATAGGAAGGAAACCCATTTTGAGGCATTTACATGTTTGGGGTTGCCCGATAGAAGTAAGGATTTATAATCCACATGAAAAGAAGTTGGACTCAAGAACAACCAGTGGTTTCTTCATTGGTTATCCAGAAAGATCAAAAGGGTATAAATTTTATTGTCCTACCCATAGTACAAGAATTGTTGAATCTGGAAATGCAAGGTTATTGAGAATGATGAAATTAGTGGGAGTTTGAAACCACGTAAAGTGAAAATCCAAGAAAGTTAAGGTGCAAGTTTCTTCACCTATAACTTCTTCTCAAGTTGTTATTCCTAGAGTTGTTGAACCTTTTAATAACTTTCAAGAACAATAAATTAATGATCAAACACCACAGAATGATGATATTACTAATGAACTTGCAATAACGAACCCAATGAAGTAGCATTAAGAAGGTCTCAACGACAAAGAAGAACTGCTATTTCTGATGATTATGTAGTTTATCTACAAGAATCAGATTTTGATTTGGGTATTAATAATGATCCTGTTTCACTACAAGAAATTTAAAATATTGCGACGCCTAAATGCGTCGCAATTGCGTCGCTAAACATGGTATAGCGACGCAATAGCGACGCAATGACGGCATCGCTCAACTGTCCGTCGCAATACCCCTTTGTCGCAATTGCGTCGCAATATTGCGACGCTTTGCGACGCTCTGCGACGCATGCAAATGCGTCGCTAAATTTAAAATTAAATTTTTAAAAAAATTATTAATAAATATTGCGACGCATCAAATTGCGTCGCAATATTAAAATTAATATTTAAAAATTAAATTTATTAATAAATATTGCGACGCATATAATTGCGTCGCAATATTTAAATTAAATTTTAAAACAAAAAAATTTATTATTAAATATTGCGACCCAATTAATGCGTCGCAATATTTAATAATAATTTATTTTTTTAAAAATTATTTTTATTAGCGACGCAATTTGATGCGTCGCAATATTTATTAATAAATTTTTAATTTTTAAAATTAATTTTTAATATTGCGACGCAATTTGATGCGTCGCAATATTTATTAATTAAAATTTTTAATTTAATTTTAAATATTGCGATGCAATAAATTGCGTCGCAATATTTATTAATTAATTTTTTATAAAAATTTAATTTTATGCTTCAGAGCGTCGAAAATTTTTTTTAAAAAAATATTTAAATTTAAAAATTAAAACGGTTAATAAAATTTCGCTAAATCTAAATATTGATACAAACATTTTTCACTCAATCCAAACAATAATAAATTTCAAAAATAATTTTATATATTAAATTTTGAAGTTTTTACAACATAAAAAAAAAAAAAAAATACATCAAGAATCTGAATGATCACGTGGAGGCTGTGGAGGCTGAAGACTCTGCGACAAGCGTCTAACCATATCCCGCAAATAATGCATCTCATCTCGCATGTCTGCAACCTCCTGATCCCGGCCTCGCATACGATCCTCAAAATCCTGCTCGAATCCTGGCGAATCTCCTCTGCAATAGATCTGCGAAGCTCCTCTAAACGCTCGGGAGGAAGATCACCAGGAACTCGCGAGCTGGAGGCCTGATGGGGAAAAAATGTAGAAGCTCTAGTGCCCAGACCATAGACCCTGCGGTCTCGTGGCTGGGCACCAACAGCCTCCAAAAACACACGCCGACTCTCCTCTGCTGAGAGTTCGACGGGCGTCTCCCCATCAGTAGAGTCGACCTGCGATGCCTGGGAGCGAAGCTCCTCGACTCGTGTCTTGAAATTATGAAATCAACAATAAATGAGTTAATAAATTTCTAAAATAAAATTTTAGAAATTAAACAGATACTACATAAATCTAATTTCTTACCGCAACCTCCCGTGATCGCGTATCGACCCAGGAACCGTCCCTCCTGGTGTGTGTCGCCCTGAATAGACGAAACTCACCAGGATCTCCGCCCTCCTGCTCAGACTATAACAATAAAAAAATGATATTAATACAAATATTTGTAAATAACTAAAATAGTAATTAAAATATTTATGTTTTCTTACCATACGCCGTCTGTGCTCCTGAATCGAAATGGAGCCCGAAGTATGGCGGGAGAGACCCGTGCCAGGACCGCCCTTCTCAGATCGGCGGTTCGTGCTGGCTGATGCGGACCTCCTGCGCCAGCCATCGGACTCCCAGGCCTGCTGCCACTCGTGCCAAATACCCTCTGGCACATGCGCAGGACGCTGACCCGATGACCTCCAACGATGAAGCATGTCGGAGTATCGGCGTCGCGTCAGAGCCTCCCATGCTGCCCTAATGGCATCATGGCTGGCAGGATCCCACGTAAACTTTTTCTGCATTAAAATAAACAGTTAGTTTCTGAATTTATTAAGTTTAAGAATTTTATATCACTGATAAATTGTATTTAATAAGTTTACCTGAAACTCAGAAAAATAAAACTCCCTCGTGGCTGGAGATACGTGGCGCCAATCGTAGCCACTGGGATCTGCACGCCTCTGAAATACGGCGCTGATGTGGCTGGATACATGATGCTGCTCAATGAATCTGTTAAAAAAATGCATGTTTATAAGTAATTGACTTAAAAACATAAACATATATTTTTAATTAGTATATACTTACATCCCCTGAGCATCAAGTCGAAGTACGTGCGGCCGATGGTGGAAGAACTCTCGGAGGTCTGTGCCGATCGGCTGGATGGTAATACTGCTGCAGAGATCGAAGGCTGCGCCTCTGCTGGAGATCCAAACTCTCCATCTCCGAAAGCTCATGTGATCTGATGTAGCAGGGCTACGTCCAAACTACGTCCTCTGCCCGTCATACTGAAAATACTAAAGATTCACACAATTAAATTACGATTAATGATTGACTATGTAAAATTTAACACTTATAAAAAAAGTTAAATTTAAAAAACCTCTATGTTTAATCGGTGTCATTTGTTTCGTGAAATGTTGGTTCAACATCCGATGCCGTATCGGATTGCGAATTCAGTTTCATTATCATCGGAAGGAAACCGAACATTTGCATCCGCAATTTCTTGGACATCACCATTTGGATCTCTAAGTGATGTTTCAGGAGCCCTTGTGTCGTCCTCAATTGCATGCATTTCCATCTCATCCTCTTGAAATGCAGGGCACTGGCTGATTGACTTGATGAACTCTCCTCTAATACGATTGTTGAACGTGGGACGATTTTAGAAACGGCCCACCAATCTCGCTTGTCGTTGCGCAAACTTGGATATCCGCAGTAAAAGACTTGCTGAGCTTGGGATGCAAGGATGAATGGGTCATATTTCTGCAATCTTCGTCGATGGTTCACTT
>UESW01004523.1:0-273992 GCA_900491605.1 Calamus simplicifolius
CAGAAAGCTAGATTTAAGACATATGAAGAATTATATTGTAAATTAGCAATTAAAGATGGAAAGAAAGATATATATAGAATTGCGAGATTAAGAAAAGAAAAACTAGATATATGATTTAGGTTAAATGCAACAAAGATAATGATCAAAAAGTTTTAGTTAAGGAGGATGAGATCAAAGAAAGATGGAGAAGCTATTTTAATAAATTATTAAATAAAAATCATATAGATAATGTAGGATACTCTACTAGTTCCATTGAGGATCGAAACATGATGTAGACTTGTAGAATTAAGATATTTGAGATAAAAAAGGTTATGAAAAAGATAAAAATAGAAAGAGCGGTAGGACCTAACAAAATTTTCATTAGTTTAGTTTAGATTTAGAGTATCTTGGGCGACAAACTTATTTAATAAAATTTTAAAGGCTAAAAAGATGATAAAAGAATAGAGAAAGAGCATTATATTATCAATTTATAAGTATAAGAATATACTCAAGATTGTTCTAATTATCGTAGTGTTAAGCTCTCGAGTTATATACTATGAAACTTTTGGAGAGGATAATTAAACATTTGTTGAGATGTATTATAAAATTATTAAAGAATCAATTTGGTTTTATGCCAACAAAATTATCTGAAGAAGCTATTTTTCTCCATAAAGATTGATGGAGAAGTTTAGATAAAAGAAACATGATCTTTATATGGCTTTTATTGATTTAGAAAAGCATATAATAGAGTTCTTAGAAAAATATTATGATGAATATTAGAAAAGAAAGAAGTATCTATTAAATCTATTAATGTAATAAAAGATATGTATGACGAAACAGTTACTAATATAAGACTTATTAATAATACTAGTAAACTTTCTATTATGCTAAAGTATGCTTCATCTATTGTTTCACATTTTCTTTTGTAACATTTAATTCTCTTACAATAAGGAACTGCCACTTCAAGTTTGTCTTATCCTATGGCCACTTTTCCTAGTTTGTTGTCTTTCCTTTGTATATAATCCACCCTGCAATCATAGGACTAAGCCAGATATCTATTGCAGTGAACACTTGTAAATCACAAACCCTATTGAATTACTCAAACAAAGAATTATCGAGAACAATGAGTGATATCATGGGTGATTTTTCCCTTTTAGACGACCCATAGATTTAGACGGAGATCTAGCATGACCCGTGGATTAACATCCTCTCACAGTTTATACGCTATATGCTCATCCCACTTGCACAAAATATTCCTTCTAGGATTTCCATATATTTAGAGAGCCTGAAAGAACATTTACAATATATATATAAATTTATAAATGTCAAGTAAATATGTGATTGAAAAAAACAATACTTAATGGTATACGGTAGCAAGTTGGAATACAGGTGCACCCACTTATCTTGAATAAAATGGTCTATGCAATGGAAAGAGGACAAATGAAAACACAAATTTTTCATTAGAAAATTAACACTACAACCCATGAAAAATTCTTACAAAATTTTCTGAATATGATGAGAAATGTCACAAAATTTTCTAAATTAACACCAATATCTTTTGGCATTATGAAAAAACCTGTTGCAGCAAGTATTTTTACATACCCATGCATTGATGGATGGTAGCTATATATGGTATAACCATCACTAAGAGATCAACATTGTTGTCCCTTCTCAAGAAGGGCTTTTCTTCTCTCAACCTTCATATCAAATTATTTTCAACTTTTATTGTGAAGATCAAGGAGAGAATTGTGAAAAAGAATGCTTGCATCACGGGAAAGTAAGATTGAGGCAGTACATTCTAAGGTACTCAGAATGTTTCCTTTTATCAAGTTATTACCAAGTTGCGAAAGATAATCTAGTAACAGATTAAGTTGGTTACCTCTATATCAAGTTATTACCAAGCATTTTATATGTTGCGAAAGATAATCTAGTAACAAATGGACTCAAAACATATGATGTAGTTAGTAATGCAAAGAGACCACCATTTAAAGGCTTAAAGAAACAATCATATATACAAAAATAAATTTTGAGAAAAAACTTCTTGGCAATTGAATTAGCAACAATGATTTCCAAAAGTCTTAGATAATTAATTGGCTTGAAAAGCACTATGTTACAAATGTTCCTGAATAGGTTTAGAAAAACCAAATGAATGACACCTTTGGAGGCTTTCTTCTCAACACCATGAAATATAGTGATACAAACTTCAGGATGAAACAATTAACATAATGATTGAGAGGGGAATATCTGCGGAGCGGGCCGAAAATGAGTAGGAAATCGCCCACCAAGTTGATGCCGAGATAGCCGATCTGAAGGCAGCGGTGACCGAGGCTGAGAAGAGGGCCGCCGAAGCTGAGAAGAGGACCGCCGAGGCTGAAAAAGAGGCCGCCGAGGCCATAGAGAATTTCAGGAAGTCCGATGTCTTTGATAAAGAGCTGGCCGAGACGACTGCATTTGCATATGACGGTGGCTTTCAAGATTGTAAAGAGAAGGTACGAATACTCTACGGTCTTGAGGGAATTGAAGAGCTAGAGCCACATGAAATCCCCGGGATGATGGCTCAGCCCCGGTCGAACCTTAGTTTTCTTTTTGTTGTATCAAGTCCGATTTCATCGGCAATTTTGTAAACTCTTTATCTCCAATGAAAAACCCTTTTGATCCATGCTGTTCTTTTGATTTGATTTTGTATCGTAGCCACCGAATTTCTAACGAATCGGATGAGGCAAGTATGCGGTCGTAAGCCAATTATAAAGAATAGTCGAGGCTAAGACTACATGCAGGCGAGTATAGCTGTTGCCCTAGGTTCGAGTGCTAATGACCAGGCTGCAAGGTACTCAAAGCCTCATTTGAGAGCCGGCATGGAATCGGATTCGAATGCCGACACGAAACCGAACGAAGTGCTGGCTCGAGGCCGGGCCAATGACAGAATCAGGATGCGCCAACACGAAGCCGGGTTTAGTGCCGACGCGGAGTTGCGCTTGAATGCCGATGCGGAGCCGGGCTTGAGTATCGACGCGGAGCCGGGCTTGAGTGTCAACGCGGAGCCGGGCTTGAGTGCCGATGCGGAGCAGGGCTTGAGTGCCGACGCAGAGCCGGGCTTGAGTGCCGACGCGAAGTCAGGCTTGAGTGAGGAGCCAGATTGCTTAGATACTTCCGTTAGTGAAAAAATGAATGATCATTCTAAGGAAATGCTCAAATTAAATATGTTAATAGATTACTGATAATACCGTCGGAGGTTGTCCGCGTTCCAGGTATGAGGGAGAGGTTTCTCGTCTAGCTCTTCGATCCGGTAAGCCCCGTGATGAAGTGTGTTGGTGACTCGATAGGGCCATTCCCAATTGGAAGATAGTTTTCCCCCCTCCAAAGGTTTGAAGACTTCGGCTCGTTGAGGACCAAGTCCCCCGGAAGGAACGTTCTGGGACAAACTCAGGCATTGTAGTACTTTGCAATCCTCTGTCGGTAGGAGGCCATTCTGATTCGCTCTCGATCACAAAGTTCTTCGACAAGGTCGAGGTTGGTTCTTAATTGATTTGGATTGTCATCTTCATTATATGACTGTGCCCGGGGACTGGGGATGCCAATCTCCACTGGGACGATAGCTTCCGTTCCGAATACAAGGCTGAACGGGGTTTCTTCAGTGGGAGCCCAGGGCGTCGTGTGATAGGCCCATAGCACGTTCGGGAACTCATCTACCCATCTTCCTTTGAAATTGTTCAGGCATGTCCTAAGCCCTTGTAGGATTGTCCAATTCATCACTTCGGTAGCCCCGTTTGTTTGCGGGTGACCGACATAAGTGAACCTTTGGTGTATCCCTAGTTTAGCACAGAAGTCTCTGAATGGGACATTATCGAACTGGTATCCGTTGTCGGTACCAAGTGTGTGGGGTAGTCCAAACTGACAAATGATAGCCTTCCAGAAGAAGTTCCTCACCTTAGCTTTGGTAATCTTGGCCAGCGCTTCGGCTTCTACCCACTTAGTGAAGTGATCGATGGCAACGAGCAAAAACTTTTGTTGGCCAGAAGCTGAAGGGAATGGTCCCAAGATGTCCATTCCCCACTGGGCGAACGACCATGGAGCCGATAAAGGGCTCAGCCGAGAAGTTGGCAGTCGTTGGATTTTGGCATGCCGCTGGCAACTATCGCACTTCCGAATCAGCTCGGCTGCGTCTTCCCGCATGGTGGGCCAATAATAGCCTTGGCGTTGGGCTTTGTATGACAATGCTTTGCCCCCCAAGTGGTTTCCGCATATACCTTCATGGATCTCTCAGAGGATGTAGTCAGCTGTCCGTCGAACATCGGGAACTTGTGTACTCACCATTTGAAAATCTTGGCCTCGGCGAGGTCGGCTGGGAAGGAACCAGTGGCGAAGTATTGGGTGTAAGTGTCTATCCAAGAAGGCTCCTAGCGGATTGGCTTGGACTCCTCTACTGTGTCAATGCTTGGGGCTTCCAGGTGCTCCACGTAGGTTCTTCCCAAGGTTCCGTTGGCCGATGTGGCCAACCAGGACAATGCGTCAGCTCTAGTGTTCTCCTCCTAGGGAATGTAGCTGACGCTGAAGTGGGCTAGAGGAGAAACCTGTGACTGCACCATACTTAGGTAACGGGACATAGTGGGATCTCGCGCCTCATATTCCCTCTTTATCTGGCCAGAGACTAGCTGGGAGTCAGTGAAAACTCTAAGACAATTCACCCCGAGCTCGTGAGCTAGTCTTACTCCTGACAGTAGGGCTTCATACTCGGCTTGGTTGGGCTTCATACTCGGCTTGGTTGTTGGTAGCTGGAAAAAGGAAACGAAGGGCGTACTCAGCCACCACTCCGTATAGGCTAGCTAGAATGAGGCCCGCTCCACTTCCATGAGAGTTTGATGCTCCGTCTATGTGAAGGAGCCAGTCATTCCCTCTCTCCTCAGTTTCAGCACCCGAGGGGTTTGCATGGGATTCTTCCAGTTGCTCTTCTGCCCAAGTGCATTCAACCAGAAAGTCCGCTAAGACTTGAGACTTCATAGCTGTCCTGGGTTGGAACGACAGGTCGAACTCTCCCAACTTGAGCGCCCACTTTGCCAACCAGCCAGAAGTATTAGGATGAGAGAGGATCGCCTTGAGCGGTTGGTCGGTGACCACCACAATCGGGTGAGCTTGGAAATAGAGCCTGAGGTGCTAGGCAGAGATGATCAATGCGAAAATGATCTTCTCGACTCTTGAATATCTAGTCTCAGCGTCATGGAGTACCTTGTTGGTGTAGTACACTGGCTTTTGTGTCCCATCGATGTCCATGCGAACAAGCACGGAGCTGACAGCTTCAGGATAGGCCGCGAGGTACAGAAGGAGTTCTTCCTTACCCTTTGGTTTAGACAACAGTGGCGAGGTGGACAGGAATTCTTTTAACCCATCGAAGGCCTCCTTGCATTCTCTCATCCATTCGAAGCCGTTGACTTTACGTAGAGCCTTGAAGAAAGGTGAACATCTCTCCGCAGACTTGGATAGAAAATGGCTCAGGGCCACCCTTCCAGCTAAGCGCTGCACTTCCTTCTTATTGGCAGGAGATCTCATGTCTAAGATGGCTCGGACTTTATCGGGGTTTGCCTCGATTCCCCATTGTGTCACCATGAAACCCAAGAATTTGCTGGCTGTCACCCCAAAGGCACACTTGCGTGGATTCAGCCTCATCTGGTATCGGCGGAGGTTGCCGAAAATCTCCGTTAGGTCGGCGATATGGTTGGTGGCGTGGACGCTTTTTGTCAGCATATCATCCACGTATACCTCATGTTGCATCCGATCTAGTCCTCGAAGACTTTGTTCATTAGCCTTTGGTAGGTGGCTCCTACGTTCTTCAGTCCGAACGACATCACCTTGTAGCAGTATATTCACTTCTCGGTTATGAAAGAGGTAGCTTCCTCGTCTGTCGGGTTCATCCTGATTTGGTTGTACCCAGAGAAGGCATCCATGAAACTAAGGGTCTCATGATCGGACGTAGCGTCCACCAGTTGGTCGATCCAGGGCAAAGGGAAGCTATCTTTGGGGCATGCTTTGTTGAGGTCAGTGAAGTCTACACACATCCTCAGCTTCCGTTGGCCTTGCGGACCATCACGACGTTAGCCAACCAGTCGGGGTAGTGAACTTCCCGAATGTGGCCTGCAGTTTCAGCTTGCAGATTTCCTCGTCAATGGCCTTATGCCTATCTGGAGCGAAGCTTCTCTTCTTCTGTCGAAGAGGCCGGCATTCTGGCTTGAGGTTGAGCCGATGAGTGATTATCTCCTCAGGGATGCCTGTCATATCAGATGACGACCATGCGAAGATGTCGGAGTTGGCACGTAGGAAAATAAGGAGCTGATTGTGTGCCTCTTCTGGGAGTAGTGCTTTGACCTGGATGGTTCTCGTCGGGTCCTCCCCTAAGGGGAAGGTCAGAAGGTGCTCGGCTGGCTCCCCTCTCCTCTCCAAGTCTCAGGGGTCAAGTGGTTCAAGCGCTGTTGCCGACACCATCTCTTATGGACTGGGGGCTAAGTGGTAGTAGAGCGGTAACAAGTTCTGTTCTCCCCTCATCTCTCCAACTCCTTAGCTGATGGGAAACTTTACAAGTAACTTTTGGTGGAGATGACAACATCCAGTAGGTTCAAACCAGGTCTCTCCAAAATAGCATTGTAAGCCAGTGGGATCCAAACCACCAGGAAGTTCATGAGAACTGTGCTCTGATGCGGTGGAGTCCCGACGGTAACGGGAAGGTGACTTCCCCCTCAACCCTGACGGAGTCTCCAGTGAAACCCATCAAGGGAGTGGTGACGGGTAGAAGAAAACTTGTAGGCAAATTCATTCTAACAAAAGCGTCATAATTCAAAACATTTACTAAGCTTCCACTATCAACCAGAATATGCTTTACAGGATGTTTAGCGATCGTCATAGAGACGACGACGCTATCATCATTCTTATTCACTACTCCTTTAGATCCCTTTTGGAGAAGGGCATTACAGAACCTTCCTCCTCCTCGCTATCTTTTAGAACTGCTGCCTGCCCCCAGGAGATCATGGCCACCGTCTTCTCCGTTGGGGCGTTGTCTATGCCAATCTGTGGCGCGGGAGGTGCCGACGGACCCGTGACAACAGGGTTCCCCCTCCGGACGAACTTGCCTAGATGGCCTTGCTGAACAAGTTCCTTGATAGCTTTCTTCAGTAGGCGACAGCTTTCAGTGTCGTGGCCATAGTCTCTGTGATATCGATAGTAGAGTTCTTTGCTGCAGGGGATCCCAAGCCATGGGAGGTGAACGTCGGAAGTAGGGCTCCTCCTCGATCTCTAACAGGATGTGGGATATAGGGGCAAGCAACAGAGTAAAATGCTCCTTGGGGACCAGCATCTTAGGCCGGTTGTCTGACCGATGGGGTGGCTCCTGTTTTCTGGACGTGTCCCAGCTGGTTCCGAAGGTGCCGGCTTCTTATCGGATCCTTTGTCAACCTCCCTCCTAGAAGAATCTGCTTCGTTTGCCCGAATGTACTTCTGTGCCCGGCTCAATAGTTCGGCATAGGAGTGAGGAGGCTTTTTATCCTGGGAATAGGCAAACCTGGACGGATGGAGTCCTCTCTTCAGAGCCAACATAGCCACAGAGTCCTCAAGGTTATATACCTCTAGTGTCGCTTCCTTGAATCAAGCCACAAAATCTTTAAGGGATTCACCGCTCCTCTGCTAGATGGCGAACAGGCTATCAGCCACTCGGGGGATCTTTCGGCATGCATCAAAGTGAGCCAGGAAAGATCGCTCGAGTTGCTTAAAAGAGTTGATACTGCGTGGTGGTAAATGAAAATACCATGCATGCGCTGCCTTCTAAAGAGTAGCTGGGAAGGCTACATAGAGAAGATAGTCCGTCGCCCCCTGGACTTGCATGAGGACCTTGTAGCTTTCTAGGTGGTCCAGGGGGTCCGTAGTGCCGTCATAGGGATCCAGCTGGGGAAGACGGAATCGAGGTGGGACCGGCTCCTCCATAATGCGGTGAGAGAGCAGATGGCGATGGTCATAGTCCGTTTTATGTAGGTTGGCAATCCGGCGGCCAAGTTCCTCCAACCGCTGATGATAGGCGAGAGAGCGGAGGGCGATGGTTATAGTCTGTTTTATGTGGGTTGGCAATCTGGCAGCCAAGTTTCTCCAACCGCTGATGATACTCATCCAGCTGCTGCTCGGCCCGACGAACGGTCTTCCTATTGGTGTCTTCTTTTGAGGAGTCGGAGGATGAAGATGGAGAAGGCTGCCGATGCAAGGAATGCACGTGCCTTGGTTCTTTCTCACCACGCCGCCTGTGAGAGCTGTCGGAATGGTGAGAAAGAGACTGTCGTCGTTTGGAGGTCTCCCGATGCTGAGGCCTTGGGGGCAATTGTTGGGAGGCCTCAGGAGGGGTCCTGCCCTGATGAAGTTGGCTAGCTACATGGCCCTCCATATGTGGTGGGGGTTGAGGTGGCACATGCATGGCGTCAGAGCCCTGCTCCTGCAATCCTTGCACCACCACTATCAAATCTTGCACCTGCTGGGTCAGGGCATCAAGCCAATCAGCCTAGCTAGCCTGTGGTTCGCGGGAGGCAAAGTAGGGAGGTTGGCCTCCGATTGCTCAGCCCGCGAGAGGCGTCCCACGGCTTGGCTGGTGGAAGCTTCCTGAGCTCACGTCATCACCATCATCTTCCTTGCCGATGTCATGGGGTTGCAGATGCGTGGAGGTAAATGTCTGTCTGCCGTGTGCTCCCTACCTGGCGCGCCAATCTGTTGCTGCCAGATTACCTTTAGGGAGCGTCGGGTGGAATAAGAGCTTCACGGGCCTTCAGAGGTATGAAAGGATCATCTCTCCTGGCCAAAATCCTGCAAGAAAAGTTCTGGACCATAGTTCCGGCAGGGTCCCTCCGACGCTCAAGTCAGCGATCGGGAGAACATGGATTTTAGATGAGAGAATAGATATTCCTCCCCCTGCTCGTCGCGAGCTAGGGTCCTTTATATACCTGTTCGGAGGCCCCTCTTACCCTTCGGTGGTAACAGTTGGTTCTCCTATTCTGTTAAGATCGGCTCCATCATTTGATGCCCAGCTGTTAAACATGCTCCGCAGATATCGGCAACTGCTCAGTATCTATAACCGCCCGTGATCTCAGCAACGGCAGATGAGCAACGGCGGATGAGTAGGTTGTGCTGCAGTTGGTGTTTTAAATCGGCTTAGTAGGCGAAGTCAGCTTCATAGCTGAAACAGCATCAATAGCATGGGGTTAAGGTCGCCGAGATCGAAGCTGATGCCGAACCGTAGCCGAGGCCGAAGCTGGGGTCGAAGCTGTGGCCGAGCTGTGGTCGAGGCCGAAGCTGAGGCCAGAGCCATGGTCGAGCTGTGGCCAAGGCCGAAGCTGAGGCCGGAGCCATGGTCGAGCCGTGACCGAGGCCGAGGCTAAGGGCAGAGCCGTGGCCGAGGCCGAAGCCATAGTCGAGCCGTGACCGAGGCCGACGCTGAGGCCAGAGCCATGGCCGAGGCTGGCTGAAATCATTACTTTGCTCAGAAATTCATGCGGGCCATTATTGCACCGTCCGGAGGTATGATTAGTCACATCAGTAGCCAATATCATATTGTTGAAAAATCAAACTAATGTGAAAATAATCTTTGTTGAAAAATCAAAACTAATGTGGAAATAATCTTATACAACTATAAATTAGATTATTAGTCACCAATTTTTGTATTTGAGGAAAGTAACTATTAGGAATTATGTATTTGAGGAAAGTCAATCTTTGTATTTGAGGAAGTAATTATTAGGAATTATGTATATAAGGAAAGTAATTATTAGAACTTATTTTCTCGTAATTAGTTAGCTGTCAATCTTTGTATTTGAGGAAAGTAATTGATAGGAATTATTTCTTCCTAATTAGTTAGTTATCAATTTGTGTATTTTAGGAAAGTAATCATAAGAAATTATTTTCTTTCTAAAATTAGTGATTTAATTTTCTATTTGGTAGGATTTGTATATGCTCTCTAAACTCTATAAAGAGAATAATCTTAATAAAAAAAAAATTATTCCTGTAAATTTTTTTTTCAAATGAAGTACTAGGTGCAGATACGGCCACCACCGATGGGGTAAACGGGAGGTTGCCGGCGTCGGAGAAGGTGAAGTTGAGCTGGATGAGGCTGAGGTTGTTGACGTTGATTCGTAGCGTCTTGTAGCTCCTGAAGGTGCCTAAGGGGCCGATGGGGATGCCGGGAAACTTGGCGTCCATGGCGATGTAGCAGTCGTCAACAACCTCGTTGATCAAGCGAGGTTCTCTGCATCTGCATAGACTGGATGGATTATGAGGTCTTCGCTGGGCATCCTTGCGACGAGAGAATAAGGACGGATTATGAGGTCTTCGCTGGGCATCTTGCGACGAGAGAATAAGCTAATTTTATACTCAAAGTTGTCGAATGAGGTAAATAAGGAAAGAAGAAATATTTTCAATGTATTTTTGACCGTTTAATTATATTTATGGACATGATATCATGTTTAATTATTAAATAGCATCATCCGATCCATACATGATAATTTCAGAATAATAAAATGTATTATTACTACCAGCTAGACTTTATGCAAGGGGTAGTTATCCTCGTTCCTGACCACCACCAAACGCAAGTTAAAATTTGTATCACAAACGAAGTTGACGCGGTCGGGATGCACTGCTCCACGTATATGGGACCCCGCTGCAATGAGGGATATACCTTCGCCACGTAATCCCGCGGACGGTTGACTTCTAGTGGATGGCTGATGCAAGTAACGGCGATAAAAGTCCACAAACGGAACCCATGAATTCGAAGAAACCGTTTTCCCTGGCAAGCAAACAATGACGGCAGAGCTTTTGGATGACACCGATCAACGCGGCCCCCCGCTACCGGCCTCCGTCGAGATCCCCTTGTTCCAGTTCCACCACCTCCTCCCTCTTCGCATTATATAAAGGCCTCACGTCGAACCCCCTCCCTCCCCCTCCCTATTAGTAGAAACAAACAAGAAAAGAAAGAAAAGTAGGCGGGAAATAAGAGAGCTTAAGAATTGTTAATCCAAACCAACCACTTCTCCTCCTCCCATTTGATCTCTCTGGAGATGAGGATTACGGCAAACCACCAACACCTCTCCTCCTCCTCCTCCTAGCCACGCCCATTCTCAGTCAAACACCACCAACTTCAGCTGTAGTTTTCCATCCTTCGACAGCAACGACAACAGCAGTATCCTCGTCCTCGTCCTCAGGGACTCCAACATCAACCTAGCCGCCGTCCAGCTCACCCCTGACACCATCAACTACCTAGAATCCTTGGCCAACAAGTCCGGCCGTGTCTTCATCAAAAAGCCTTTCAAGCTCTGGGGGCATCTCGCTGGATCCAACTCTGGTACCACCGCCACCACTAAACACGTCGCCTCTTTCAACACCTCCTTCTCCATCAACATCGTCAGCGCCAATGGCACGTCGCCTCTTTCAACACCTCCTTCTCCATCAACATCGTCCGCGCCAATGGCTCAGTCCCGGTGAGGGTTTCGCCTTCCTGATCGCTCCCTCCCCGACAGCCCCTCACCTGGGAGCATCGGCCGCTTTCTTGGCCTCCCTGAGAAGAAGTACCTTTTCGTAGGCCTAATCCTGGGAGCTGCGGTGGCCTCCGCGGTGATCTTGGTTTATTTTATATCAGGAGGAGGAGGGATGGTGACAACCCCCCGGGTTGATGGACGCGATCAACAGTCTTCCAGGGATGCCAAGGGAGTTCAAGTTCAGTACACTGAAGAAAGCTACTAATAACTTTGACAAGAAATTGAAGCTAGGGGAAGGTGGCTTTGGGGAGGTGTACAAGGGTTCACTACAGAAAAAATTAGAAATAGCAACCATTTTTGTCGACGCGGAGGGCTAGCGTGGGGAAATCACCGAGTCACTCCCCTCCCCCCTGCGAGGTTCTGCTTCGGCTTAGGGTTTCGATCTGCGATGCAAGAGGTATGGCGATCTCCCGATTTCAAGGCCAATCTGGATTTTTTGTTTTTCTTTCTTGATCTTTCCTGGCGATCTTGATTAAGCTCTCCGATATGTTCATTTCTTCGAGGGTTTTGAAGAAATTGAGGGCTTCGTTCCTTGATTCTATTTCATTCATTTGGTCTTTCCACTCGAAAGGGATGTCTAAGAACACCGTATTCCAGACCGTTGTTGCCTTTGGATAGTTCGGAATTCTTTTGTTGAAATGTCTTCATCTCTGTTTCTTGTCTCGGAGATCGTCTGCTTTGAGCTAAACGAGATGGATGCCATCAATCCATCTAAGGATCCGGCTCCTTTCGCCTACGCCAGAGGTAAAATGGGCGATTTCCTCTTGGACGAAGACGAACTTCGAGAGGTGGAGGACGAGGAAGCCGATGAAGTGATCACCGCTTTTGAAAACAGATTCGTCGAGGCCGTCTGGAATGACGACAGTGTTCGGATCCTCTCTCTGGTCAAGGACATCTGTTTCCGTGACAAAGCCTTGGTTAAAGCCAATCTGAACGCCGACAGCGCCAGAGACGAATTGGAATGCCAGAGACGAAATGGAATGCCAGCCGTTTCCTTGAACCCTAGCTTTGCTGCGAGACTCCTTCAGCTGGCTTGCAAGCTCGACTCGTTGGAATGCGCTTGATTATTCATAGATGGAAGCACCGGAATTGCGGTCCGCGTCAACGAAATGGATGAATTTGGGCAGACTCCACTCCAGAACGCGGCGGAGATGCACTCTGCCAAGTGTATCGAGCTGCTCCTCCAAAAGAATGCAAGAACGGATCTCAAATCCAAGGACGGGAGCTCCCATCTCGCCCTCGAGATCGCCTTGTGCAGTAAAAGGTAGATTCTGCTCTCTCTCTCTCTCTCTCTCTCTCTCTCTTTCAAGAATCGTAGTTCCCAAGAATTCCCTGTATTTTTTCGATTTCTTTACTCCCAACTCTTGTAATTGATCTTTTTTATGCTTCTCCGTTCTGCATTCCCTTTAGGAGGAAGGGTTTGCTTTTATGTTTACGAACAAATAGTTAGTTCTAGGAGCTTATTAATTGTGGCATTTGTTGCTCTAATGAGTTGTTTTGCAGGATCTCGTGGTATCAGGTTTCTTGCTGAGAGAACCAGGGAAGTTGCAGAAATCGCGCACGCGAATGCCATGGGGGACAAGTCACCGTGCTGTTGTTGCATGTGGCAGCCTGATATTATTTTGCGGACGCTTTTTAAAGCGTCGGCATCACATTTTACCGACGATTTATAAAGTGTTGGCAAAATAATATGTCGATCGTCTTCACTCTTAGTTTATCGACGCTTATAAAAGCATCAGGAAGCTATTTCCTGACGCTAAAAAAGCGTCGAAAAATTAATTTAAAAGTATTGCCACACCAATAAATTACTGTAGTGGTTTGCTCCTGGGGCAGTGGCGGTGAAGAAGTTCTAGCAACGGCCAGGAGGACTTCCTCACCGAGCTAACCATCATCAATCGCCTCCGGCATAAAAATCTCGTCCCTTTAATTGGTGAGTTGGTTATCCTTCATCTCTTTTCATTCCCATAATTACAAATTAGTAATGATATATACTTCCTACACTACAAATTAGTAATGATATATGTTGCCGTTGGGATCTGTCCTCCGATTCAGGCGCGATCGGTCTCCTGATCGGGCTTCCTCCTGGGCGGACCTACACAAAAGTCCTCACGTGAGAGGCGTTGGGAGTGGCCCTCCGCGGAAGACCCTCCGACCCTCAAGTCAGTGGGGGTCGACGATCAACAGAAATAAGGAGAAGGATCTCTCTGGGGAGTCCCTCCAGGGGCAGCCAATCGGAAGCTCGTGGGGAACGCCGACGGCGGAGAAGGACGAGGATGAGCAGTGAAGAGAGAGAGTGTGAGAGTAAGCCAGGAGCTGTATGCGAGGGCTCGTATGCGCGTACCTGAGAGAATCTGGGAGTGTCATATTTATAGGCAATCATTTGGATCTTGAGCGCCTTCTGAAAGGTTCGAAGGTTGTTGGGATACGGAGATGATTCGAATCAAGCTATTGTAAGGCCGGTGGAATCCATATCTTGTTCGTTGAAGGATTGACGGCTGGGAGAGCTCTCTGATGGCCTGAGATCTGATGAGTGCGTAGGTCCTAGGCCATTATTGTAGGTCCTAGACCACTCCTTGATATGATTCTTTGTTTGGGATTCTGTTACACTAGGCCTGGGCTCTCCCGCATCGGGTTCGCGGAGGTGTATGCCGAGCCATGGATTGCTCGAGGGTTGCTCGGGGGAACCGAGCTATGGGTTGCTCGGGAAAGCCGAGCTATAGGTTGCTCGGGGAAGCCGAGCTATGAATGGCTCGGGGAAGCCGAGCTATGGGTTGCTCGGGGAAGCCGAGCTATGAATGGCTCAGGAAGCCGAGCTATGAATGGCTCAGGGAAGCCGAGCTATGAATGGCTCGGGGAAGCCGAGCTAAGGGTTGCTCGAGAGAACCGAGCTATGAGTAGCTCGGGGGGACCGAGCTATGGGTAGCACGGGGAAACCGAGCTATGGGTAGCTCGGGGGGAACCGAGCTATGGGTAGCTCGGAAAAATCGAGCTATGGGTAGCCCGGGGGGAGCCGAGCTATGGGTTGCTCGACCCATTGGACCATATTAGTTAGCTCGTTCATTATGGGCGTAATGTAGCGGGCGGGGGGATGGGGCTGATCTTAGTCCCTTAGCACGGTTATCAACACAATGGCGATTTTACCCCTCAACACATGCCCCCACTCCCTAGTTCGAAGCGTAGGTTCGGGCGTAGGGAGTATAGACTTAGGTGGCGCAATTCGAACGGGGGGACATGTATTTGTCAGCCCACGCAATGATGCCCTAATTAATGCTGCGTGGCCATCTTGCCTTTTCAAGGTGGATCCATTATTCCTTAGGAGCGAAGGCAACAGCTGGGGAAGCACCATGTAGGAGATCTCGATTTCATGGCGCCCGTAGTGGCGGTTCAGGATGTCTTGGTTGAGATGCCTCATCTTCACCCTGAGGCGGTTTCCCTTGGGAAAAATGGAGTCGTGGCGGCGCCATCCCTATTTGTAGTGCTCTTTCGCTTTCCCTTAGAGAACTTCGTCTTTCCATTTTCACAGCGATCTTGCTCAGTGTCTCTTGTGATCGAAGACATGGTGAGCCCGAGTGATCAGGCTTCGGAGGTGACCTTGGCGGATCTGGAACGGATACGCCGCATGTACAAGATCCCCAGGATGTTACCTTGTTGCTCCTAATGGCTGAGGACAGGGTAACATCCAAATTGGGAGACGGAGCGTTTGCTACGAGGAAAGTTTGAGGGCAGGTCTCAGGTTTCCTCTTCATCCGCTGGTGCGGGAGGTGATGAAGTTCTACAATATATACTTCACCATGGTGGCTCCCAACAGCTGGAGCAATCTCATCGGATTCATCTCGTTGTGCAGCCGTGTCGGGGTGACCGCGATCCTTCCAATGTTCAGGGTGTGCTACAACCTGGTCTCCGGGATGGCCTCAGAGTGGCCTTACATCGGTCCCCGGAGGTCCTTTAAGATGATTTCGGATAACTCGTCGTCGATAAAGGAATGGAAATCATGATTCTTCATAGTCAAGGGGAATATTGGCTCGGATTTCTCTCGGGTGTGGGGACAATACATAAAGGATCCAGAAGCGCATCCGGAGTTAACCGAGCAGAGAAAAGGGATCTGATCATTTTCACAGCAGTCGAGCACTTCCGGCCAGTGCCCTTCTATCGGAGACGCTCTCTTGCTGCCAGATTGAGTCATGTAGATCCTTGCGGTGAGTATCACTTCATAGCCAATAGCTTACTATGATCCCATCTTTGGTTTTGTGCGAACTAATGGGCGAATCTTATCGCTATTCGTAGATCAGATGAGGGAGGAGCTGGGCAAGCGACGCAGGAGATCCGGCTCCAGCAGCAAGCATAGGGCCGAGAAGAGGTCTCGTCCTTCCGGCTCTCACCCTAGGGGGATGAGGGGAGATGGTGATGATCGGCGCTCTTCGTCGCCGTGGGTCGGAGGTATCAAAGTTCCAGCGGCGCATGATCTTTGGCGCCGGAGGAGGGTCTGTCAGGAGGCAAAGATTGGGATGCTGCCGGGGTTTCGTAGGAGGCTACCGAAATTTTCTTCCCGCCTGTTGTCATTTTGTCCTACGATGGTGAGGGAACGACGCCGGTTTGCTTGGAGACCCCACGGTCGGGGCGGCTCAGTCTCCCTCATTGGGGGTCGGTGGCTCGGAGAGGTTGCAGGTGGAGGTGGGAGCGGCCTCCACTTCGATCGAGGTGGGAGAAGTAGTTACAGCTACCGAGGTTCGGCCTGTGCTGCTGGTGGGAGAGCCAGCGGGCGACGAAGGGGTGGCCGAACCCGCCGAACCAGCGATCGAATCTCACGGGGTGGTTTCTGGCGAAGGGCCTTCCGCCAAGGTACAGGAGGCCCCGGGGGAAGCCGAAGTTCCGGAGGAGTCTGTTGGAGGTAGGGGAATGTTCGAGGAGGCAGAAGAAGATGAGGAGGAAGAAGGAGAAGGAGGGGAGCCGTCGAGCGTAGGGGACGTTCGGGCGGGGCTCCCCTCGCCGGAGTCGAAATGCCCGAGGCCTCTCAAATGAGGGCTCTGGTGGAGGAGGCTGGCCAACCGAGGACCTCATGGGCCGCAGGTTCCCAAGTTGGCTCTCTGAGCGCAGACTTCCACTCATGCGACCCGGAGGTGAGTGCCATGTTCTCCGCTTTGATGCGGTCCGCGTTCCAAGGGGGAGAGAGTTCCTCGACAGGAGGGAGTTATCCGGAGGACCTTGTCGAGGTGGCCTTTAGATACACCGGGCGCCGAATAAGGCTTTTCTTCTTCCCGAGATTGACGATCTTGCTCTCACGAGGATTGCTACGGATTACGCATCTCGGGTAAGTCGTCGCACCGAAGTAGGTTTTTAGTCAGTTAGTTCGACTGCGTTCCTTATATGTGCCATCCTTTTTGCAGAATGCCCTGATCATGAGGGCGCTAAAATGGCGCTTGCATCTGGTCGTTGGAGCTTGGGCTTGGGCCTGCCAAGAGGTTGATCACCTCAAGGAGAGGGTGGATTCTACAGCTAAACTCTCCGAGCCCTGGCGGTCCTCCAAAGGGAGCTCGAGGAGGCTTGCAGGGTTCATGCAGTTGAGAGAGAAAGGGCCTCTCGACTCGCAACGCAGGTCAACGAGCTTCAAGGCCTCCGCGAGCAGTCCGAGAAGCTCAGTCTGGAACTATCTCAGGTCAAGGCGGAGCACGAGAGCAAGGTCACTTCCATGCAGTAGTTTTTTGATAAGAGGTGGGACCAGTTGAAAGCCAGCCATGCTGAAGATAAGGGCAACTGGAGCAAGAGGCTCGAGGAGGAAAGCATAGGTGTCGGCGGCAGCAGGACCACCTCATCCGCCTGAATAAAGAGCTCGCCGACACAAAGGATCAGCTAAAGTGGTTGGACGAACGAGCTGCCCGACTTTCTGACGAGCTCGACTATGCCCGTCAAGAAATTGGAGACACCCAGTCCCGGGTGGACGAACTAAAAGAGAGCCTTCGCCAAAATCAATCGGCTAAGTCTAGGGCTCTCAATAGGGTCCAAGTGCTGGACGGTGAACTAGCCCGGCGGGACGAGCAGGTAGGGCGCTATTTGTTTTATCCATTTTGATTTTTCGGCTTCCGCTTTACTTGGCTTTTTGTCTGCAGTTGAACAGATGAGCCAAGAGTTTCAGGAGCGGTTGACGGCCTTCGGAGAGGAGGTGGCCTCGAGGCACTGAAGGATCTCTGAATTGGAGAAGCAATTGGCCGAGGCGAGCCTCTTCAGCGGTGGAGGAGTACAAGAAATCCACCAAATTTGCCGAGGAACGCTGGGCGGCCTGCGCCGATGCATTCCGGTTCGGCGAGGAGGAGGCGCGGGCTAAGATTGCTCAAGCTTATCCCGACCTAGACTTGTCCTGCTTGGAAGCCGAGTATTTTGAGACACGCACCCCGGGGACCGAGGAAGACGAATACGAAGAGATTTCTGATATTGACCTTGAAGCTATTCTGGGCGTTGATGCTGCTGCCGAGGTATCTCGGCGAGACACCATCGGAAAGGGGGGGCCAAGCGACGTTCCTGCTGATGCTGCTGCAGGAGACGCCGGGTCTGATCCCAAGTCTTGACCCTTTGGGGGCCCATATGTATTTTCTGTTTCTTTTCTTTTGTAGTTTGACCGAAAATCAATAAACAGGTTAGTTGTTTTCATTTGTTTGTCTTCCTTGGATGATTTCTTGTCTTAAATTTTTGTCCCAACTGCGAGCGCCGCTTGGTTGGTTTTCTGGCTCGAATTTGAAGGAACATCTTGGTCGAGGCCAAGGCATAGGGATAGCCCCGACGAAAGAGTCGAGCGGCAACACAGCTTGGTATAAAAAAGGGGGTTGAGAGACGATTCAATTCGGCTTAAGCCGAATGACATAGTGGTTTGGCCAGGGCCGAAGAATGAAGTGGCTCGGCTAGGGCCGAGGGACGAAATTGCTCGCTAGGGCTAAGGGACAAAGTAGCTCGGCTAGGACCAAGGGACGGAGTAGCTCGGCTAGGGCCGAGGGAGGAAGTAGCTCGGCTAGGGCCGAGGTAGTCCACCTTACCAGTGGCCAAACTGAGATCGTGCTTTCGACAAAAAGAGGGGAGTTTGTCCCCGAGCAGGGGGTTTGTTGAACCTTCGCTGTCACCACTTTATTCTTTTTGGTAAAGAGAGGGTTTGGCCTTCGCATCTATTTATTACCCCTGTCAGTGCTTTGTCTTTTCCAAGGCAGGTCGATTTTTGTTTCACCGAAGTAGGTGGTACGGCTCTGCAGCCAGCAAAAGATTGCCCAACACTTTCCGACGAACCTTTGCTGTGTCAATCTTTTCCAACGCAGGTCGCTTTGGCGTGTGTGTAAGTGCTTATTTGCCATTGGAGGATGTCGTTTTCGCGGGACAATCCCCCAGATCCACCAGTATCTGCAAGATCAGCGGACGGTTTTCTGCATTTAAAGCTCGTGATCCGGGATCAGAGATAATCTTTTGGCATGCGTCATGGCTTGGGCGACGTGCTTGGTGCGTATTGAGGGCACTGTTTTCATTTCAGGAGGCCACGTGGTGGCATGGGTTTGGCGTTTTGAATCTCGGGGCTTTCTGTTCTGATAGCTATTCCCGGTTCGTCTCCGCCTATAAAAAGGGGAAAGAGGGCTGTGTTGGGCCATCCAAAGTTTTCTTTTCTGTAAATTGTGAAGATACACACGATGCCTGTCTCTCTGGGGCTTAGAGCAGGAGGACCGAGCTTTCCTCCTGCAAGTCTCATCGTCCTCGGATAGCTGGGTGATGGAGCCACCGAGGGGTGGCTTGCCCTCAAGAAAGGAGCTCAGAGATCGTATGGAGAGCGCACAGGAGGTCCGCAGAGATCGCATGGAGAGCGCACATATACGCTTCATGTGTGACCTTTGCGGTTCACCTTTGGGGACGTAGGGTAGGAAGTGTACGCGGGCTCCCCATGACTTGCATGAACTTCTCCTCCTCCCCTGGTCGGATTCCTGGGCTCGTCTGCCTGGGGAATCTTTTGCCACGTGAGGAGGGGGTGATGGTGTGTCGCCCCTAGTACATTGCCTTTTACTTGGGCAATGGCTAGCGGTACACACTAGATTTGGGGGAGTGCTCGGTATCAGGGTCCGCGAGCTTTCTTCCTACTCGTCGGAGGGCCCTTTGGTTGGGTGGTTTGGGGCAAAAGCCCGTCCATCCTTTCTGATTTCTGATATCTCGAGTTGGCGCCGAGATATCATTATTAACCGAAGCTGGTCGCAACGGTCGGGCCGAGTCGTCTGCTCATTATCAGCGCGAGCTGATTGGCCCGTGGCTTGCCTGATTCGTTGGATCGGATGCCGAAGCATCATTGTCACCCGAAGCTATCTTGGAGCAGCTTGGCTGAGCTATGTACTCATTTTATTTCATGTATTTCAATGCACTTGTAACGCCTCTCAGGCGGTTGTAATTTGTTTCGATGGCAATGAAATAAAGAAAGTTTTGTTCTTTCTCCTAGTTTCTGTTTCTTTTGCGCCGAGAGTCGCTACTCCCGTAATATACTTCGCCGCTTCGTTTTTTGCCCAAATGAGCTCGGTTCTCAGTAGGGGAGACCGTCTGTTCCCGTTTGAGGGGAGACCTGGGCGGTCGCGTGGACTCACGCGGTAGGCATGATTTTGAAACAGGCGTTCCTTCGAAGAGAGCTCGTATGTCTCTTTTGAGAAGCTGCTTGGCTTGTCCGAGTTTTAGATTGTATCTTTCTCGGCTCAGGACAAGTTTTAGAGATATTGCTTGTTCTTGGCCGAGGATTTTACTCTTCCGACCTGATCGGGGCTTATAAGCTGCCTAAATTCAGATGGAACTCTGAGATTGTTTGGTAGTAGAACATATTCCTTAACTTTGCCGAAGCTCAGAGATTTATTACTTGGCCCTGCCGAGGTTCAGAGACTTATGACTCGGTGCAGCTGAGGTTCAGAGATTCATGGCTTGGCCCTGCCGAGGTTTAAAGATTCATCGCTCGGCCCAGCCAAGGTTCGGAGATTTATGGCTCGGCCCTGCCGAGGTTCGGAGAATAATTACTCGGCCCAGCTGAGATTCGGAGATTTATGGCTCGGCCCAGCCGAGGTTCGAGATTTATTGCTCGGAGGGATGACTGGTCGTCGCCGAGACTCCTGATGTTTGGTTCCTGTGAGATTTGGCGGGGACCGCCAAAGCAGAACGGGCGTGCATGGGGATGCCCGATATTTATGTTTTGGTGGTTTCCGAGGAAAGCGAGCTAGCGTTATCTGCTGACGTGCCTTTTCATTTCCTTGCGCTTCTCGAAGGCGGCTGATTCGAGGAGATCCGATGGGGTTTCAGGAACATTTACTCCGTGAGGGCCCGGCAGATCGGAAGGAACCCAGTTTCTAAGAAGGAGGGGGGTTCCGAGTAATTCATCGACATTTACCGATTTTTCTCGGAAAGGGGCGTGACTTTTCGTTTCCTATGGGCGCCAGCCAAAGTGGTGACATGTGGCAGATTCTCATGGGTCGGGATTTATGACCCGACTGCTCGAGATACTCGCTCGGGGGTATAAATATGGATGAGAGGGTTGCCAGTGTTTACCATCCTTTCGGTTAGCCTCTCAACAGCTCCTGAGAGCGGGTATGGCTTCTCAGGGTGAAGGGCGATCGTCCGAAGAATCAGGCGTAGTTAGCAGCGGCGCGGGGGCTTCCAGGGAGGCCGTTCCTCCGTGACTATTGGGCATGGCCCTGGCGTCAGCTCTGGCAGGCCACAAGCAGCTCGAGAAGTCGGTCGAGGAGTTCCTCACCATTTCTGCGAGGGAGGCCGAGGCTCTCCGTGGGTCATTGACCAACAGGAGGGGGTGATAGCGTCCCTCCGTCAACAAGTTGCCGAGCTGACTCGGCGTGTGGAAGACCTGGCAGCTCCTGGGGGGAGACAGTAGGCCTCTGCGAAGGCCATTTTTTCCACTTTTTCTTTTTGTACTTTTCCTTATAATAAATAAAGAGTAAAGTCCTTTTTTGGCAATCCTTTTGTTCTCCGTTGAGACCGTTGTTTGGTTCATAAAAAAGGAAAAACCATTTGTCCCTGTTCGAGCCAAAGGGGGACCTGGGCGGTCCCGTGGCTTACGTGATAAACCGTGGTCTCATTTGCGGAGTGAGACAGCGCTTGGGCGATAAGGTGCAAGGATATTGCTCGGGATTTAGCAGTAGGGGGGATTTAGCAGGGATATTACTCGGAGAATAGTTGCTCGGCCCAACCGAGGTTCGGAGATAGTTGCTCGGTCCAGTCGAGGTTCGGAGATTAGCTGCTCGGCCCAGCCGAGGTTGGAGATTAGTTGCTCGGCCCAACCGAGGTTCGAAGATTAGTTGCTCGGCCCAGCCGAGGTTCGGAGATTAGTGCTCGGCCCCGAGGTTCGGAGATAGTTGCTCGGCCCAGCCGAGTTCGGAGAATAGTTGCTCGGCCCAGCCGAGGTTTGGAGAATTCCTGCTTAAACAGATAACTCGGTCGTGCCGAGGATTGGTAAGCAGCATCTGTTTTTCCTCACGATTTTTGGTGATATAATTTATGGTGATTTATGTCATGAATTATGAAACAACATGCCAACAAAAATTTAAGAAGGCGAGCCTGTAGAGGGCGTACCCTACTGGTGATACTTGCGAGATTGTCCGAATTCCACGTCCGAGGGATGGATCTTCGCTTAGATCTTGCAGCTTGTAGGTCCCGGGTCCGACGACCTCTGCCACTTGGTAGGGGCCTTCCCAGTTTGGAGCTAGCTTCCCCTGCTCCAGCGGTTTGGAGACAGATGCTTTCTGGAGAACGAGGTCGCCAGGCAAGAAAGCTTTCCCTTTGACTCTGGAGGCATGGTAACGGCCACTCTTTGCTGGTAGGCGGCTATTCTGATCCGAGCTTTTTCTCTGATTTCTTCCACCAGGTCAAGGTTGGTGCGGAGCTGCTCATCACTGGCTTCCTTCGAGTAGCTTTCCACCCGCAGGGAAGGGAGTCCTATCTCCACAGGGATGACAGCCTCTGTGCCGAAGGCCATTCGAAATGGGTCTCGCCTGTGGGCACTCTCGGGGTGGTGCGGTAGGCCCATAGGACATGGTGCAACTCGTCTGCCCACTGCCTCGGGCTCTGGAGAGCCGAGCTTTGATCCCTTGGAGCAAGGTTCGATTGGTTACTTCGGCTGCTCTGTTGGCCTATGGATGTCCAACCGAGGTAAGGCGGTGATGGATCTCGTGCTCCTCGCAGAACTGACGAAACTTCAGGATTGTCGAATTGTCTGCCATTGTCAGTGATGATAGTGTGCGAGAGGCCGAAGCGGCAGATGATAGATTTCCACACAAAGTCCTTGGCCCGAGCCTCGGTTATTTGAGCAACTGCCTCCGCCTCGACCCATTTAGTGAAGTAATCGATGGCGACGAATAAAAATTTCCGCTGCCCCGTGGAGAGCAAAAATGGGCGAGAATGTCCATTCCCCATTTGGCAAAGGGCCAGCGGAGGAAATGGGGACCAAGCTGGCGGAGGGGAGCCTCTGAATACTGGAGTGTCTTTGGCATGGGTCACAAGCTCGGACAAGGTTGTCTGCATCTTTCTGCATGGTTGGCCAATAGTAACCTTGACGCAGCACCTTGTGGCATAGGGACCGGCTCCCCAGATGGTTGCCGCAAATCCCCTCGTGCACCTCCCAAAGGGCATAATCAGCTTCAGATGGGCGAGGCATCTGAGCAATGGCATAGAGAAGGACCGCTTGTAGAGCTGGTCATCAATCAACACATAGTGGGTAGCTTGCAGCTTTAACCTTCTGGCTTCTCTCCGATCGTCGGGAGCGACCCTTCTTTAAGGTACTTCAGGATGGGGTCGAACCATGATGGTTCGGCCTCAACTTGCATCACTCGGTCAGCTTCCGTGATACTAGGTCTCTCCAAGATCTCAGGTGGAATTTTCGTTCGGCGTCCATTGATTCCGCAGTTGCCAGCCGAGATAGTAGGTCGGCACGGGCATTTTCAGATCTAGGAATCTGAATGATCTCAAATTCGGGGAAATGGAGAGTAGGCTCCGAACCTCTTGGAGATATCGGATCATGTTCGGTTCCGGGCCTCAAACTCCCCTCGCACGTGACCTGCCACCAGCTGGAGTCGGTGAAGGCATTCAGTTTCTCCACCTTAAGGCTGCGGGCGATCCGAGACCGGCCAGCAGGGCTTCATATTCAGCTTCGTTGTTGGAGGCCGGGAAGGAGAAGCGGACGCCATATTCAAAAGTCATCCCCTCCGGGCTGGTGAGGACCAAGCCCACACCGGAGCGATGGGCGTTGGATGACCCGTCGACATGGAGGAGCCACCGGGTGCCAGATTTTGGTTCTCGGGGGAGTCAGGGTGGAGCCGTCCTCCGGGATGGTACATTCGAGGAGGAAGTCGGCTAGCACCTGAGCTTTGATGGCCGGGTGAGGCTGGAATCGGATGTCGTGCTCGCTTAGCTCGACGGCCCATTTAGTCATTCTCCCCGATGTCTCCGGTGGTGGACCACCGCCTTAATGGGTTGGTCAGTCAGGACCGTCACAGAATGTGCTTGGAAGTATGGCCGCAACTTCGGACTGAGGTGATCAAGGCCAACACCATCTTCTCAATCCGGGTATACCTCGTCTCCGCATCTCGGAGCAGTTTGCTGACATAATAAATCGGCTTCTGGGCCTTATTTTCTTCTCTGACCAACACCGAGCAAACGGCACCTTCCGAGACAGCCAGATACAGGAACAATGTCTCCCAGAATTTGGACTGCTGAGGAGAGGGGAGAGCCGAGGTACTTCTTGAGATCTTCAAATGATTTTTGGCACTCGGAAGTCCATTGGAAATTCTTAGCCGACCGGAGAGTTTTGAAGAAGGGGAGGCATCTTTCGGCAGACGAGCCACGAAGCGGTTAAGGGCCGCTATCCTTCCGGTTAGGCGCTGGACTTCTTTAATAGATGCCGGGGCGCCATCTGCTGGAGAGCTTGAATCTTCTGGGGTTAGCTTCAATACCCCTGGGAGACCATGAAGCCGAGGAACTTCCGGAGTTAACGCTGAAGGCACTTAGTTGGGTTGAGCTTCATCTGATATTTGCGGAGTGTCACGAAGCTCTCCGAGAGATCCTTGACGTGCTGTGATGCTTCTTTGCTTTTGACCAGCATGTCGTCGACGTATACCTCCATGTTCGCCGATTTGTTCCTTGAATACTTTGTTGACCAGCCTTTGGTAGGTGGCTCCTGCATTTTTAAGACCGAAAGGCATAACACGGTAACAGTAAGTACCTCGGTCGGTTATGAAGGCGGTCTTTTTCTCATCTTCGGGGCCATCCGGATCTGGTTGTAGCCAGAGTAGGCATCCATGAATGTCAGCATTTGGTGACCCGAGGTGGCATCCACAAGTTGATCAATTCGGGGGAGAGGGAAGCTGTCCTTTGGGCATGCTTTGTTGAGGTCGGTGAAGTCGATGCAGATCCGCCACTTGCCGTTCGACTTCTTCACCATGACGACATTTGACAGCCAACTTGGGTAATTCACCTCCCGAATGAAGTTTGCCTTGATAAGTTTATCAACCTCCTCTTCAATAGCTCTCTGCCGTTCTGGGGCAAGCTCCTCTTCTTTTGCTTGACGGGCCGGTACATCTCGTCCACGTTAAGGCGGTGGATGAGAACTTCGGGGCTGATTCCTGGCATGTCGGAGGCGACCAGGCGAAGACATCGGCGTTGCTTCGGAGAAAGTCGATCAGCTCCCCGGGATTCGCCTTTCAGCAGCAACCCGATCTTTATGGTTCGGTCGGGACGAGCCTCGTCCAATGGTATTTCTTCCAGTTCTTCGGCTGGTTCTCCCCGTTGCTCGGCAAGTCCTCCCGAGCGTCCAGCCCATCAACTTCAGGCATTCTGGACTGAAGGCTGGTGACAAAACACTGTCGAGCCATGGTTTGGCTTCCCTGGACAACACCAACTCCCCGCCCGGTGGGGAATTTCATAGATAGGTGTGGGATGGAGACAACGGCTTTGAGGGACATCAGGCCGGGTCTCCCAAATATCGCATTGTAAGGCGACCTAAGCTTGGTCACTAGGAAGTCCGTGTGAACAGTGGCCACAAGGGGCCAGGTTCCTGCCCGAACCGTTAGCGTTACGACCCCTTCCGGGATGATAACGTCGCCGGTGAACCCCATAAGGGTGGAGTCCACGCTCGGAGGTTTTCCATGAGCAATTTCATCTTGGCAACACATCAAGGTACAGAACATTCACGGAGCTTCCACTATCAACAAGGATCCGACTTACATCATAGTTATTTAAATGAGAGATACAACCAGTGCGTCGTCATGTGGGAACTGTATCCCTTGGAGATCGTCGTCGGAGAAGGAGAGCTCACCCATTCGTGCTTTCTTTGGTGCCGAGCCTTCATCATCATTTCTGGAGCTCGAGCCACCGCCTCTTCAATCATGTTAATGTGGCCGATTACGGGTGGATTGGGAGGAGGAGGAGGCTGCTGAGGCTCGGGCTAGCGGTCACCCCCTTGTCCTGGCTCGGCGCCCTCCTGAACTGGTTCAGTCGGCCCTGCTGGATCAGCCTCTCAATTTCATTCTTCAGCTGCCAGCATTCCTCGGTGTCGTGGCCGTGCTCCCGGTGATAGCGGCAGTATTTGGTGGGGTCCCTCCGAGTTGGGTTCCCTCGGAGAGGAGTTGGTCGGGGGAGCTGGCGCTCTATCTCCATGAGGATTTGCGCCCTAGGTACAGTTAGTGGAGTGTACCGGTCGAATCACCTGGCGGGCTCCGGGAGAGATTTCTTGGCGTGGCGGGGGAGCTCTTTGGTGACGAGGCGGGCTCGGCTGACGGATCGGTCGGTGCCTGTCCGAACCTTTAGGCTCTTTCTTCTTCGCCAGCTCGGCGCGGCAGCTCTCCGTGATTCTTCGACCCTGGCGTATTTGTCTGCCAGGGCCATCATATCGGAGAGGTTCGGGGGGTAGCTGACTTCCATCGCCAGGTAGAAGTTGCTCTCCTTCAAAACTCCCCCGCTAGGGCGACATAGCCACCTCATGATTAAGGTGGTCCACCTCCAGCATGGCCTTGTTGAAATGGCCAAGGTAATTTCTCAAGGACTCCCCCTCTCTCTGCTTAACTTCAGAGAGGGAGTCGGATCTTCATCGTGACGGGCTACTGACGAACTGGCCAATAAAAAGAGACTCAGCTCATCGAATGAATCAACGGAACCTGGTTTCAAGGCGTTCGGGCAGATCCTCTGAGGGTGGAAGGGAAGGCGCGGCAGAGGATCGCGTCTGATGCTCCGTGGAACATCATTATTGACCAGAAGCTACTGAGATGATCATCCGGATCAGAAGAGCCATGGTAGGGCTCGATGGCGGTAGCTTAACATGGGAGGGAATCACTTCCTCCATGATCCCTTTGGAGAAAGGGATGCCCTGCTCTGCCTTGGGCTGAGGCGGATGAGCCTGCTTGGCGGCGTCCAGCTCCTGACGCATCTCCCAGAGTTGTCGGCGGATCTCCTCTTCAGATGTAAGAGGAGGAGCTGGGCGAGGAGAGCACGGGGATGGCGTCGAATCATGGCAGGAGGACACCGGAGAGAGGGACCGGGCTCGCCGAGATCTGGGAGGATCCCTGTTGTAGCCACCTCGTGGGACTGGTTTGTCCTCCTTGGGTCGGTGCGGGGGGTCCGCGGCTCCATGCGGACCAGAAGAGAGGTGGCCGAGAGAAAGGGGCAGCGGCCTCTTCAGGAGGCGTGGAGCAGGGGCAGTTGCGAGGCGCTCCTGAACCAGATGGGTCAGGCTTGGACCTGCTGGACCAGTGTGGCGAACTGATCCTGGGTCACCGGGATGGCTGGCGGCGACGGGGTCTCAATGGTGGCGGCTGCGCGCCACGCTACTCATCGGATCAGGTCTCTGGGAGGTGACATGGTCCTGGGCTTCAGAAGTTGCTCTTCTCCGATTAGCCATTGGAGAGGTTCTCTTCCGGATCGAGATCCTTGTCTCCTTTCTTCAAGTTTTAATGGGACTTAAGGCCCTTCCTCTAGCGCCAATCTGTTGCCGCCGGGATCTGTCCTCGACTCGGCGCGATCGGTCTCCTGATCGGGCTTCCTCCTGGACCTGCACAAAAGTCCTCACGCGAGAGGCGTTGGGGTGGCCCTCGCAAGACCCTCTGACGCTCAAGTCAGTGGGGATCGACGATCAACAGAAATGAGGAGAAGGATCTCTCTGGGAGTCCCTCCAGGGGCGGCCAATCGGGAGCTNTCTAGGCTTCCATATTTGGAACCATAGCCGCCGCCCTTCCTTCATCTCAAAACCACCAACCCTCTCTTGATTTATTTCCATAACTACCGCCCTTCCTTCATCCCAAAACCATCGCCCCTTTCTTGAGTGATTTCTAAAGCCAACGTTCTTTCTCTCTCTCCAAAGTCGTCGTCCTTCTCTAGATTTGTCTCCAAAGCCAAAGACGTCATCTTTGCCTCTGAATCGAGATCAATGAACCTCGTATAAAAGATAGTTTTCTCATCCAGAAATTATGCCCGCTAGCGAGAGATCTTCTACCAACATTAGAAGCGATCATCATCGGATAAATCAACCTTTCCCTTATTATGTGATTCTGATTCTGTGAAAGTTCATGAGCATATCTTCCCTCGAGTTTCTTAATTCCAAACTTTCTTTGTAGGCTTTTTCATTTTTTCTAAAAGTTTTGTTATTCAACCGTTACTTTCTACATCGCATAATTTACTCTCTTTCTCTTTTTCCTATTTTCGAAAGAATTAGTCATCTTCTAAAATACTTAAAAAAATATTTAAAAAATTAATTTTTATTAGTTCATTGATTGCATAATCACCCTTGTGCGCTTCAATAGGTCAAGTATTTTGTAACACCAACTCAATTTTCTTAATTAACTATTTCATCATCTTTAATACTTTATTTCATTTGGGGTTGATTATATAGCTAATGAATAGTATTAACGTCCAAAACGTACTTAGGCCTCAATAGTTGAAGGGAATTAGAAAATATCTAAAACCCTGCGGTTAGGAAAGAAATTTGTAAGAAATAGATGTTAATTTCTAAAAGACCTTTCAACGATATACAGAAAGTAATTGTTGCCACCGGGATCTGTCCTCCGACTCGGGCGATCGGTCTCCTGATCGGGCTCTCTCTTGGGCGGACTGCACAGAAGTCCTCATGCGAGAGGCGTTGGGGGTGGCCCTCCACGGAAGACCCTCCGACACTCAAGTCAGTGGGGATCGGCGATCAACAGAAATGAGGAGAAGGATCTCTATGGGGAGTCCCTCCAGGGCGGCCAATCGGGAGCTCTTGGGGAGTACCGACGGAGAGGGAGAAGAATGAGCAGTGAAAGAGAGAGAGAGTGAGAGTGAGCTGTGTACAGGGGCTTGTGCGCACGTACCTGAAGAATCTGGGAGTGTCTTATTTATAGGTGATCACCTGAATCTTGAGCGCCTTCTGGAAGGTTCGAAGGTTGTTGGATATGGAGATGATTCGAATCAAGTGTTGTGAGGCCGTGGGATCTGTATCTGTCTGTTGGAGGATCGACGGCTGGGAGAACTCTCTGATGGCTTGAGGTCTAATGACTGCGTAGGTCCCAGGCCATTATCGTAGATCCTAGGCCACTCCTCGATACGTTCGTTTGGGATTCTGTTACACTAGACTTGGGCTCTCCCGCGCCAGCTCCGGAGGTACATGTCGAGCTACGGGTTACTCGGGGAAGCTGAGCTATGGGTTGCTTGGGGAAGCCAAGCTAAGGGTTGCTCGGGAGAGCCGAGCTATGGGTGGCTCGGGGAGGCCGAGCTATGGATGGCTCGGGGGAGCCGAGCTATGGGTTGCTCGGGAGAACCGAGCTATGGATTTCGGAGGAACCGAGCTATGGATTGCCCAGAAAAATGAGCTATGGGTTGCTCGGGGGAAATCGGCTATGGTTGCTTGGGGAAACCGAGCTATAGTTGCTCGAAGAGAACCGAGCTATGGGTTGCTCGGGGAACCGAGCTATGAGTTGTTCGGGGAAACCGAGCTATGGATTGCCCGAAAAAACCAAGCTATGGGTAGCTCGGGGAAACCAAGCTATGGGTTGCTCGGGGGAACCGAGCTATGACTATGAGTTGCTCGGGAAAACCAAGCTATGCATTGCCCGGAAAAACCGAGCTATGGATTGCCCGGGGAAACCGAGCTATAGGTAGCTCGGGGGAAACCGAGCTATGGGTTGCTCGGGGAAACCGAGTTATGGGTTGCTCGGAGAGAACCAAGCTATGGGTTGCTCGGGGGAAACCGAGCTATGGGTAGCTGGGGGAAACCGAGCTATGGGTTACTCAGGGAAACCAAGCTATGGGTAGCTCGGGGGGAACCGAGCTATGGGTTGCTCGACCCGCTGGACCATACTAGTTAGCTCGTTCTTTATGGGCGTAGTGTAGCGGGCGGGGGATGGGGCTGATCTTAGCCCCTTCGCACGGTTATCAATGCAATGATTTTACCCCTCAACACATGCCCCCCACTCCCTAGTTCGAAGCGTAGGTTCGGACGTAGGGAGTATAGACTTAGGTGGCGCAATCCGAACAGGGGACATGTATTTGACAGACCATGCAATGATGCCCTAATTAATGCTGCGTGGCCATCTTGCCTTCTCGAGGTGGATCCATCCTTCCTTAGGAGCGAAGGCAACAGCTGGGGAAGCGCCACGTAGGAGATCTCGATTTTTACAGCGCCTGTAGTGGCAGTTCGGATGTCTTGGTTGAGATGCCTCATCTTCTCCCTGAGGCAGTTTCCTTTGGGAAAAATAGAGTCGTGGCGGCGCCATCCCTATTTGTAGCGCTCTTTCGCTTTCCCTTAGAGAACTTCGTCTTTTCGTCTTCTCAGCGATCTTGCTCAGCGTCTCCTTCGATCGAAAACATGGTGAGTCCGAGTGATCAGGCTTCGGAGGTGACCCTAGCGGATCTGGAGTGGATACGCCGCCTGTACAAGATTCCCCAGGATGTTACCTTGTTGCTCCCGATGGCTGAGGACAGGGTGACATCCGGATTAGGGGACGGAGTGTTCTGCTATGAGAAAGTTTGAGGGCAGGTCTCAGGTTTCCTCTTCATCCGTTGGTGCGGGAGGTGATGAGGTTCTACAATATATGCTTCACCATGGTGGCTCCCAACAGCTGGCGCAACCTCATCGGATTCATCTCGTTGTACAGCCATATCGGGGTGACCGCAACCCTTCCGATGTTCAGGGTGTGCTACGACCTGGTCTCCGAGAGGGCCTCAGTGGCCTTACATCGGTCCCCGGAGGTCCTTCAAGATGATCTCGGATAACCCATCGTCGATAAAGGAATGGAAGTCGCGATTCTTTATAGTCGAGGGGAATATCGGCTCGGATTTCCTTCGGGTATGGGGACAATACGTAAAGGATCCAGAAGCGCACCCGGAGTTAACCGAGCAGAAGAAAAGGGATCTTGTCGTGTTACGCGGCAGTCGAGCGCTTCTGGCCGGTGCCCTTCTATCGGAGGACGCTCTCTTCGCGGCCAGATTAAGTCCAGTAGATCCTCGCGGTGAGTATCACTTCGTAGCCAATAGCTTACTGTGATTCCATCTTTGGTTTTGTGTGAACTAATGGGCGAATCTTATTGCCCCTACAGCCGAAAGGTTGGCGTTTACAGATCAGATGAGGGAGGAGCTCGGCAAGCGCCGCAGGAGATCCGGCTCCAGCAGCAGGCATAGGGCCGAGAAGAGGTCTCGCCCTTCCGGCTCCCGCCCTAGGGGGATCAGGAGAGATGGTGATGATCGATGCTCTTCATCGCCGCGGCCAGAAGTCTTAGAGTTCTGGCGGCGCATGATCTTTCGGCACCGGAGGGGGGTCTATCAGGAGGCGAAGATCAGGATACCGCAGGGGTTTCGGAGGAGGCTACTGAAATTTCCTCCTCACATGTTGTCGTTTTGTCCGACAATGGCAAGGGAACGACGTCGGTTCAGTTGCAGACCCCCGTGGTCAGGGCGGCTCGGTCACCCTCATTGGAGGTCGGTGGCTTAGAGAGGTTGCAGGTGGAGGCGGGAGCGGCCTCCGCTTCGATCGAGGTGGGAGAAGTGGTTGCTGCCGCTGAGGTTCGGCCTGGGCTGCTGGTGGGAGAGCCAGCGGGCGATGAAGGGGTAGCCAAACCTACCGAACCAGCAATCGAACCTCACGGGGTGCTTTCTGGTGAAGGGCCTTCCGTCGAGGCACAGCAGGCCCCGGGGAGGCCGAAGTTCCAGATGAGTCTGTTGGGGGTAGGGGAATGTTCGAGGAGGCAGAAGCAGAAGAGGAGGAAGAAGGAGAAGGAGGGGAGCCGTCAAGCGAAGGGGACGTTCGGGCCGGGGCTCCCCTTGCGGGAGCCGAAATGCCCGAGGCCTCTCAAATGAGGGCTCTGGTGGAGGAGGCTGGTCAACCGAGGGCTTCATGGGCCGCGGGTTCCCAAGTTGGCTCCCTGAGTGTGGATTTCCACTCACGCGATTTGGAGGTGAGCGCCATGTTCTCCGCTTTGATGCGGTCTGCATTCCAAGGGGGAGAGAGTTCCTCGACAGGAGGGAATTATCCGGAGGATCTCGTCGAGACGGCCTTTAGGTATACCGGAGTGCCGAATGAGGCTTTCCTTCTTCCCGAGATTGATGATCTTGCCCTCACGAGGATCACTACGGATTACGTGTCTCGGGTAAGTCATCACACCAAAGTAGGGTTTTTAGTCAGTTAGGTCGACTGTGTTCCTTATATGTGCAATCCTTTTCGCAGAATGCCCTGATCATGAGGGCGCTGAAATGGCGCTTGCATCTGGTCGTTGGAGCTTGGGCTCGGACCCGCCAAGAGATCGATCACCTCAAGGAGAGGGCGGATTCTATAGCTAAACTCTCCCGAGCCCTGGCGGTCCTCCAGAGGGAGCTCGAGGAGGGTCGTAGGGTTCTTGCAGTTGAGAGAGAAAGGGCCTCTCGACTCGTAGCGCAGGTCAACGAGCTTCAAGGCCTCCGCAAGCAATCGAGAAGCTCAGTCTGGAGCTATCTCAGATCAAAGCGGAGCACGAGAGCAAGGTCAATTCCATGCAGTAGTTTTTTAATAAGAGGTGGGACCAGTTGAAAGCCAGCCACTGAAGATAGGGGCAACTGGAGTAAGAAGCTCGAGGAGGAAGAGCACAGGTGTTGGCGGCAGCAGGACCACCTCACTCGTCTGAATAAAGAGCTCACCGACACAAAGGATCGGCTGAAATGGTTGGACGAACGAGCTGCTCGACTCTCTGACGAGCTTGACTACGCTCGTCAAGAGATTGGGGATGCTCAGTCCCGGTGGATGAACTTAAAGAGAGCCTTCACCAAAATCAATCGGCTAAATCGAGGGCTCACAATAGGGTCCAAGTGCTGGACGGCGAACTAGCTCGATGGGGCGAGCAGGTAGGGCGTTATCTGTTTTATCCGTTTTGGTCTTTCGACTTTTGCCTTACTTGGCTCTTCATCCGCAGTTGAACAAGATGAGCTGGGAGTTTCAGGAGTGGTTGATGGCATTCGGAGAGGAGGCGGCCTTGAGGCACCGAAGGATCTCCGAATTGGAGAAGCAATTGCCGAGGCGAACGCGCGGGCCTCTTCAGCGGTGGAGGAGTACAAGAACTCTACCGAATTTGCCGAGGAACGCAGGGCGGCCTGCGCCGATGCATTCCGGTTCGGCGAAGAGGAGGCGCGGGCTAAGATTGCTCAAACTTATCCTGACCTGGACTTGTCTTGTTTGGAAGCCGAATATTACGAGACACGCACCCCGAGGGCCGAGGAAGACGAATATGAAGAGATTTCTGACGTCGATCTCGAAGCCGTTCTGGGAGTCGACATTGCCGCCGAGGTATCCCGGGGGGATACCATCGAGAAGGGGGGCCGGGTCTGATCCCAAGTCTTGACCCTTTGGGGGCCCACATGTATTTTTCGTTTCTTTTCTTTTGTAGTTCGATCGGAAATCAGTAAACGGGTCAGTTGTTTTTCATTTATTTATCTTTCTTGGATGGTTTCCTGTCTTAAATTTTTATCCCAATTGCGAGCGCGCTTGGTTGGTTTTCTGGCTCGAATTTGAAGGAACATCTTGGTCGAGGCCAAGGCATAGGGATAGCCCCGATGAATGAGTCGAGCGACAACATAGCTTGGTACAAAAGGAGGCTGAGAGATGATTCAATTCGGCTTAAGCCGAATGACGCAATGGTTTGGCTAGGGTCGAAGAATGGAGTAGCTCGGCTAGGGTCGAGGGACAAAATTGCTCGGCTAGGGCCGAGGGATGAAGTAGCTCGGCTAGGGCCGAGGGACGAAATAGACGAAATGGCTCGGCTAGGCCGAGGGACGAAATGGCTCGGCTAGGGCTCAGGGATGCGGTAGGTCGGCTGGAGGGACCAGAAACCACAGAAGCACCCTGGCTAGGACCGGGTAGTCCGCCTTATCAGTGGCCAAACCGTGACCGTGCCTTTAATGAAAAGATGGGAGTTTGTTGAATCCTCGCTGTCGCCCCTTTATTCTTTTTGGTAAAGGGAGGGTTTGGCTTTCGCGCTTCTTTATTACCCCTGTCAGTGCTTTGTCTTTTCCAAGGCAAGTCGATTTTCGTTTCGCCGAAGTGGGTAGTACGGTTCCGCAGCCAGCAAAAGGTTGCCCTGGCACTTTTCGATGGACCTTTGTTGTGTCGATCTTTTCCAATGCAGGCTGCTTTGGCATGTAGTGTAAGTGCTTATTTGCCATTGGAGGATGTCATTTTATGGGACGATCCCCCAGATCTGCCAGTATCTGCAAGATCGGTGGACAGTTTTATGTATTTAAAGCTCGTGATCCAGGATCAGAGACAATCTTTTGGCATGCGTCATGGTTCGGGCGACGCGCTTGGCGCGCAACGTGGGGCGCTGTTTTCATTTCAGGAGGCCACGTGGCGGCATGGGTTAGGCGTTTTGAACCTCGGGGCCTTCTGTTCTGATAGCTGCTCCCGGTTTATCTCCGCCTATAAAAAGGGGAAAGAGGGCTGTGTTGGGCCATTCCCGAGTTTTCTTTTCTATGAATTGTGAAGGTACACAATGCCTATCTCTCTGGGGCTTAGAGCGGGAGGACCGAGCTTTCCTTCTGCAAGTCCTCCTCCGGACAGCTGGGGTGATGAAGGAGCCGCCGGAGGGTGGCTCATCCTCAAGAAAGGGGTTCCGGAGATCGTATGGAGAGCGCAAAGGAGGTTCGCAGAGATCGCATGGAGAGCGCACATGTACGCTTCTGTGTCCTTTGTGGTTCACCCTCGGGACGCAGGGTAGGAAGTGTAGGTGTGCTCCCCATGACTTGCATGAACTTCTCCTCCTTCCTGGTCTGGATTCCTGGGCTCGTCCGCCCAGAAAATCTTTTGCCACGTGAGGAGGGGGTGATGGTGTATTGTCCGCTAGTACATTGCCTGTTGACTTGGGCAGTGGCTAGCGGTACACACTAGATTTGGGGGAGTGCCCCATTATCAGGGTCCGCGAGCTTTCTTCCTACTCGTCGGAGGGCCCTGCGGACGGGTGGCTTGGGACAAAGCTCGTCCACCCTTTCTAATTTCTCTGATATCTCGGGCTGGATGCCGAGATATCATTATTAACTAAAGCTGGTCGCAACAGTCGGGCCGAGTCATCTGCTCATTATCAACATGAGCTGATTGGTTCGTGGCTTGTCTGATTTGTTGGATCGGATGCCGAAGCATCATTGTCACCCGAAGCTGTCTTGGAGCAGTTCGGCTGAGTTATGTATTCGTCTTTATTTCCTGTGTTTCAATGTACTTGTAATGCCTCTCAAGCGGTTGTAATTCGTTTCGATGGCAATGAAATAAAGAAAGTTTTGTCCTTTCTCCAAGTTTCTGTTTCTTTTGTGCCGAGAGTTGTTGCTGGCAATGAAATGAGGCGCGGGGATATCGCTCGTTCTTGGCCGAGGATTCCGCGCTACCCGACCCAGTCGGGGCTAATAAGCTGCCCGAATTCAAATGGAACTTTGGAGATCGCTTGGTCTGGTCGGGACTTGCGATAATGAGACATGCGTCTTGGCCTTATGCTGGGGCCTTGATAGTGGGAAGAATTCCTCGGCTTTTGCTGGGATTCTTAGCGGTAGAACACATTCCTTGACTCTGGCCGGGGTTCGGAGATTCATTGCTCGGCCCTGCCGAGGTTCGGAGATTCATTGCTCGGCCCTACCGAGGCTCGGAGATTCATTGCTCGGCCCTGCCGAAATTTGGATATTTGTTGCTCGGCCCAGCCGAAATTCGGATATTTGTTGCTCGGCCCAGCCGAGGTTCGAAGATTTATTTGCTCGGAGGGGTAATTCGGTTATCGCGAGACTCCGGATGTTTGGTTCCTGCGAGATTCGGCGCGGAATGCCAAAGCGGAACGGCAGCGCATGGGGACGCCCGATATTTATGATTTGGCTATTTCCGAGGGAAGTGAGTCAACGTCAACTGCTGACGCTCCTTTTCTTTTTCGCACTTCTCAAAGGGCGGCCGATTTGAGGCAATTCGGTGGAGTTTTGAGGACATTTACTCCGCGAGGGCTCGGCAGATCGGGAGGAACCCAGTTTCTAGAGAAGGAGGGGGTTCCCGAGTAATTCGTCGATGTTTACCGATTTCCCTCGGGAGGGGCACGACTCTTCGCTTCCCGTGGGCGTTAGCCAGAGTGGCGACACGCAGCAGATTCTCACGGGTCGGGATTAATGACCCGACTGCTCGAGATACTCACCAGGGTGGTATAAATATGGGCGAGGGGGATGTCAGTGTTCATCATCCCCTCGGCTAGCCTTTCGACAGCTCCTGAGAGCGGGTATGGTTCTCAGGGGGAAGGGCAATCGAACGAAGAGTCAGGCATTGTTAGCAACGGCCGTGGGGGCTCCCAAGGGAACCGTTCCTCCATGACGGTCGACGGTATGGCCTTGGCGTCAGCTCTTGCAAGCCACGAGTAGCTCAAGAAGGCGGTCGAGGAGTTTCTCGCCGTTTCTGCGAGGGAGGCCGAGGCCCTTCGCCGGGTCATAGACCGGCAGGAGGGGGAGATAGCATCCCTCCGTCAGCGAGTTGCCGAGCTGTCTCGGCGCATGGAGGACTCAGCAGCTCCTAGGGGGAGACAGTAGGCCTCTGCGAAGGCCATTTTTCACTTTTTCTTTCTCTTTTTGTATTTCTCTCTATAATGAAGAGTGATGTTCTTTTTTGGCAATCCTTTGTTCCCTGCTGAGATCGCTGCATGGTCCATGAGAGAGGAAAAAACCGTTTGTCCCTGTTCGAGCCAAAGGGAGACCTGGGTGGTCCCGTGGGCTTACGAGGTAAATCGTGGTCTCGTAGTTCCATTTGCAGAACGAGATAGGCGCTTAGGCAGTAAGGCACAGGGACATCGCTCGGTTAGCCTAGGGAATTAGTAGTAGGTGAGGTTCCCCGATCTTGTCTGGGGTTCTTAGGTGGCCGTGTAGGGCCCGTCGAGGCCTTTAGGGGTTTGCTAAAGGTGCGGATTTTGTGCCCACTGATGATTTTGCACTGGCCGTAGCTCTGGGGACTGTTCGGAAGTCCTTCAGTTTCGATCGAGGTTTGCGTGCTTTGATTTTTGCCGAGGCTTATGCACTTCGGTTTTGATCAGGTCTTTATAATCCATCACTCGGCCCAACCGAGGTTCGGATGTTAGTTGCTCGACCCAGCCGAGGTTCAGAGATTAGTTGATCGGCCCAGCCGAGGTTCAGAGATTAGTTGCTCGGCCCAGCCGAGGTTCGAAGATTTGTTGCTCGGCCCAACCGAGGTTCAGAAATTAGTTGCTCGACCCAACCGATGTTCGGAGTTGCTCGGCCCTGCCGAGGTTCGGAGATTAGTTGCTCGGCCCAGCCGAGGTTCGGAGATTAGTTGCTCGGCCCAGCCAAGGTTCGGAGATTTGTTGCTCGGCCCAGCCGAGGTTTGGAGATTTCCTGTTTAAACAGGTAACTCGGTCGTGCCGAGGATTGGTAAGCAGCATCTGTTTCTTTTCATGATTTTTGGTGATATAATTTGTGTGATTTATGTCGTGAATCATGAAACAATATGCCAACAAAAATTTAAGAAGGCGAGCCTATAGAGGGCGTACCCTACTGATGATACTTGCGGAGGTTGTCCGAATTCCACGTCCGAGGGATGGATCTTCCGCTTAGATCTTGCAGCTTGTAGGTCCCGGGTCCGACGACCTCCGCTACTTGGTAGGGGCCTTCCCAGTTTGGGGCTAGCTTTCCTTGCTCCAGCGGTTTGGAGACAGATGCTTTCCGGAGAACAAGGTCGCCAGGCAAGAAAGCTTTCCCTTTGACTCTGGAGGCGTGGTAACGGGCCACTCTTTGCTGGTAGGCAGCTATTCTGATTCGAGCTTTTTCTCTGATCTCCTCTACCAGGTCAAGGTTGGCACGGAGCTGCTCATCACTGGCTTCCTCCGAGTAGCTTTCCACCCGCAGAGAAGGGAGTCCTATCTCCACGGGGATGACGGCCTCTGTGCCGAAGGCCATTCGAAATGGGGTCTCACCTGTGGGCACTCTCGGGGTGGTGCGGTAGGCCCATAGGACATGGTGCAATTCGTCTGCCCACCTGCCTCGGCTCTGGAGAGTCGAGCTTTGATCCCTTGAAGCAAGGTTCGGTTGGTTACTTTGGCTGCTCCGTTAGCCTGTGGATGTCCGACCGAGGTAAGGCGGTGATGGATCCCGTGCTCCTCGCAGAACTGGACAAGCTCGGACAAGGTCGTCTGCATCCTTCTGCATGGTTGGCCAATAGTAACCTTGGCGCAGCACCTTGTGGCATAAGGACCGGCTCCCCAGATGGTTGCCGCAAATCCCCTCGTGCACCTCCGAAGAGCATAATCAGCTTCAGATGGGCGAAGGCATCTGAGCAATGGCATAGAGAAGGACCGCTTGTAGAGCTGGTCATCAATCAACACATAGTGGGTGGCTTGCAGCTTTAGCCTTCTAGCTTCTCTCCGATCGGCCGGGAGTGACCCTTCTTTTAGGTACTTCAGGATGGGGTCGAACCATGATGGTTCGGCCTCAACTTGCATCACTCGGTCAGCTTCCGCGATACTAGGTCTCTCCAAGATCTCCAGGTGGAATTTTCGTTCGGCGTCCATTGATTCCGCAGTCGCCAGCCGAGATAGTAGGTCGGCACGGGCATTTTCAGATCTAGGAATCTGAATGATTTCAAATTCAGGGAAATGGGAGAGTAGGCTTCGAACCTCTTGGAGATATCGGATCATGTTCGGTTCCCGGGCCTCAAACTCCCTCGCACGTGACCTACCACCAGCTGAGAGTCGGTGAAGGCATTCAGTTTCTCCACCTTAAGGCTGTGGGCGATCCGGAGACCGGCCAGCAGAGCTTCATATTCAGCTTCGTTATTGGAGGCCGGGAAGGAGAAGCGGACGCCATATTCAAAAGTCGCCCCTCCGGGCTGGTGAGGACCAAGCCGGCACCGGAGCGATGGGCGTTGGACGACCCGTCGACATGGAGAGCCACCGGGCATCAGATTTTGGTTTCTCGGGGGAGTCAGGGGTGGAGCCATCCTCCGGGATGGTACATTCGAGGAGGAAGTCAGCTAGCACCTGAGCTTTGATGGCCGGCGAGGCTGAATCGGATGTCGTGCTCGCTCAGCTCGATGGCCCATTTAGTCATTCTTCCCGATGTCTTCGGACATGGACCACCGCCTTGATGGGTTGGTCAGTCAGGACCATCACAGAATGTGCTTGGAAGTATGGCCGCAACTTTCGGACTGAGGTGATCAAGGCCAACACCATCTTCTCGATCCGGGTATACCTCGTCTCCGTCTCAGAGCAGTTTGCTGACATAATAAATCGGCTTCTGGGCCTTGTTTTCTTCTCTGACCAGCACCGAGCAAACGGCACCTTCCGAGACAGCCAGATACAGGAACAATGTCTCCCCGGGATTTGGACTGCTGAGGAGAGGGGGAGAGCCGAGGTACTTCTTGAGATCTTCGAATGATTTTTGACACTCGGGGGACCACTGGAAATTCTTAGCGACCGGAGAGTTTTGAAGAAGGGGAGGCACCTTTCGGCGGAACGAGCCACGAAGCGGTTAAGGGCCGCTATCCTCTCGGTTAGGCGCTGGACTTCTTTAATAGACGCCAGGGGCACCATCTGCTGGAGAGCTTGGATCTTCTGGGGGTTAGCTTCGATACCCGCTGGGAGACCATGAAGCCGAGGAACTTCCCAGAGTTGACGCCGAAGGCGCACTTAATCGGATTGAGCTTCATCCGGTATTTGCGGAGTATCGCGAAGCTCTCCGAGAGATCCTCGATGTGCTGTGATGCTTCTTTGCTCTTGACCAGCATGTTGTCGACGTATACCTCCATGTTTCGGCCGATTTGTTCTTTGAAAACTTTGTTGACCAGCCTTTGGTAGGTGGCACCTGCATTTTTAAGACCGAAAGGCATAACACGGTAACGTAAGTACCTCGGTCGGTTATGAAGGCAGTCTTTTCTTCATCTTCGGGGCCATCCGGATCTGGTTGTAGCCCGAGTAGGCGTCCATGAATGTCAGCATTTGGTGACCCGAGGTGGCATCCACAAGTTGATCAATTCGGGGAGGGGGAAGCTGTCCTTCGGGCATGCTTTGTTGAGGTCGGTGAAGTCGATGCAGATCCGCCACTTGCCGCTCGACTTCTTTACCATGATGACATTTGATAGCCAGCTTGGGTAATTCACCTTCCCAAATGAAGTTCGCCTTGATAAGTTTATCAACCTCCTCCTCAATAGCTCTCCACCGCTCTGGGGTGAAACTCCTCTTCTTTTGTTTGACGGGCCGGTACATCTCGTCCACGTTAAGGCGGTGGATGAGAACTTCGGGACTGATTCCTGGCATGTCGGAGGCGGACCAGGCGAAGACATCGGCGTTGCTTCAGAGAAAGTCGATCAGCTCCTGCCGGGATTCGCCTTTCAGCAGCGACCCAATCTTTATGGTTCGGTCGGGACGAGCCTCGTCAGTGGTACTTCCTCCAGTTCCTCGGCTGGTTCTCCTCGTTGCTCGGCGAATTCCTCCCGAGCATCCATCCCATCAACTTCAGGCATTCTGGACTGAAGGCTGGTGACAAAACACTGTTGAGCTATAGTTTGGCTTCCTTGGATAACACCAACTCCTCGCTCGTGGGGAATTTCATAGATAGGTGTGGGATGGAGACGACGGCTTTGAGAGATATTAGGCCGGGTCTTCCAAATATCGCATTGTAGGGCGACCTGAGCTTAGTCACTAGGAAGTCCATGTGAACAGTGGCCACAAGGGGCCAGGTTCCTGCCCGAACCGTTAAGGTTACGACCCCTTCTGGAACGATAACGTCGCATGTGAACCCCATTAGGGTGGAGTCCATGGCTCGGAGGTTTTCCATGAGCAATCTCATCTTGGCAAACACATCAAGGTACAGAACATTCACGGAGCTTCCACTATCGACAAGGATCCGACTTACATCGTAGTTATTTAAATTGAGCGATACAACCAAGGCGTCGTCATGTGGGAATTGTATCCCTTGGAGATCATCGTCGAAGAAGAAGAGCTCACCCGTTCGCGCTTTCTTTGGCGCCGAGCCTTTATCATCATTTCTAGAGCTCGAGCCATCAGCTTCTTTAATCCTGTTGATGTGGCCAATTACGGGTGGATTTGGAGGAGGAGGAGGCTGCTGAAGCTTGGGCTGGCGGTCACCCCCTTGTCCTGGCTCGGGCGCCCTCCTGAACTAGTTCAGTCGGCCCCGTTGGATCAGCCTCTCAATCTCGTTCTTCAACTGCCAGCATTCCTCGGTGTCATGGCCATGCTCCCGGTGATAGCGGCAGTACTTGGTGGGGTCCCTCCGAGTTGGGTTCCCTGGGAGAGGAGTTGGTCGAGGGAGCTGGCGCTCTATCTCCATAAGGATTTGCGCCCTAGGAACAGTGAGTGGGGTGTATCGATCGAATCGCTTGGGCGGGCTCCGGGAGCAATTTCTCGGCGGCAGCGGGGGAGCTCTTTGGCGATGAGGCGGGCTTGGCTGACGGATGGGTCGGTGCCTGTCCGAACCTTTAGGTTCTTTTTCTTCGCCAGCTTGGCGCGTGCAACTCTCCGCAATTCTTCAACCCTGGCGTATTTATCTGCCAGGGCCATCATATCGGAGAGGTTCGGGGGGTAGCTGACCTCTATCGCCAGGTAGAAGTCACTCTCCTTCAAGACTCCCCCCGCTAGGGCGGACATAGCCACCTCATGATTAAGGTGGTCCACCTCCAGCATGGCCTTGTTGAAACGACCAAGGTAATTTCTCAAGGACTCCCCCTCTCTCTGCTTTACTTCAGAGAGGGAGTCGGATCTCCGTCAGTGATGGCGGTTACTGACGAACTGGCCAATAAAAAGATGGCTCAGCTCGTCGAATGAATCAATGGAACCCGGTTTCAAGGCGATAAACCAGGTTCGGGCAGATCCTCTGAGGGTGGAAGGGAAAGCGCGGCAGAGGATCGCGTCTGATGCTCCATGGAACATCATTATTGACCGGAAGCTACTGAGGTGATCATCCGGATCAGAGGAGCCATGGTAGGGCTCGATGGCGGGTAGCTTAACATGAGCGGGGATCATTTCCTCCATGATCCCTTTGGAGAAGGGGATGCCCTGCTCCGCCTTAGGCTGAGGCAGATGAGCCTGCTTGGCGGCGTCCAGCTCCTGACGCATCTCCCAGAGTTGTCGGTGGATCTCCTCTTCAGATGTAAGAGGAGGAGCCGGGCGAGGAGAGCGTGGGGAGGGCGTTGAATCATGGCGGGAGGACTCTGGAGAGAGGGATCGGGCCCGCCGTGATCTGGGAGGATCCCTATTGCAGCCCGCTCGTGGGACTGGTCTATCCTTCTTGGGTCGGTGTGGAGGGTCCGCGACTCCATGCGGGCCAGAAGAAGAGGTGGCCGGAGAAAAAGGGGTCGTGGCCTCCTCAGAAAGGCGTGGAGCAAGGGCAGTTGCGAGGCGCTCCTAAACCAGATGGGTCAGGGCTTGGACCTGCTGGACTAGTGTGGCGAACTGATCCTGGGTCACCGGGATAGCCGACGGCGATGGGGTCTCAATTGGTGGCGGCTGCGGCGCCACGTTGCTCATCGAATCAAGTCTTTGAGAGACGACCTGGTCTTGGGCTTCAGAAGTTGCTCTTCTCCGATTAGCCATTGGAGAGGTTCTCTTCCGGATCGAGATCCTTATCTCCTTTCTTCAAGTTTTAATGGGACTTGAGGCCCTTCCTCTAGCACCAATCTGTTGCCGCTGGGATCTGTCCTCCGACTCGGGCGTGATCGGTCTCCTGATCAGGCTCCCTCCTGGGCGGACCTGCACAGAAATCCTCACGCGAGAGGCATTGGGGGTGGCCCTTCGCGAAAGACCCTCCGATGCTCAAGTCAGTGGGGATCGGCGATCAACAAAAATAAGGAGAAGGATCTCTCTGGGGAGTCCCTCCAGGGGTGGCCAATCGGGAGCTCTTGGAGAGCACTGTCGGCGGAGAGGAAAAAGAATGAGCAGTGAAAGAGAGAGAGAGTGAGAGTAAGCTGTGTACAGGGGCTTGTGCACGCATACCTGAGAGAATCTGGGAGTGTCTTATTTATAGGTGATCACCTGAATCTTGAGCGCCTTCTAGAAGGTTCGAAGGTTGTTGGGATATGGAGATGATTCGAATCAAGTCGTTGTGAGGCCGGTGGGATCCGTATCTTGTCTGTTGGAGGATCGACAGCTGGGAGAGCTCTCTGATGGCTTGAGGTCTAATGACTGCGTAGGTCCCAGGCTATTATCGCAGATCCTAGGCCACTCCTCGATACGATTCTTCGTTTGGGATTCTGTTACACTAGACTTGGGCTCTCCCGCGCCAGGCTCCGCGGAGGTGCATGTCGAGCTACGGGTTACTCGGGGAAGCCGAGCTTGGGTTGCTCGGGAAAGCCGAGCTAAGGGTTGCTCGGGGGAGTCGAGCTATGGGTGGCTCGGGGAGGCCGAGCTATGGATGGCTTGGGGGAGCCGAGCTATGGGTTGCTCGGAGAGAACCGAGCTATGGGTAGCTCGGGGGGAACCGAGCTATGGATTGCTCGGGAGAACCAAGCTATGGATTGCCCGGAAAAACCGAGCTATGGGTTGCTCGGAGAGAACCGAGCTATGGGTTGCTCGGAGAGAACCGAGCTATGAGTTGTTCGGGGAAACCGAGCTATGGATTGCCCGAAAAAACCGAGCTATGGGTTGCTCGGGGGAGCCGAGTATGGGTTGCTCGGGGAAACCGAGCTATGGATTGCCCGGAAAAACCGAGCTATGGGTAGCTCGAGGGAAACCGAGCTACAGGTAGCTCAGGGGGGAACCGAGCTATGGGTTGCTCGACCCGCTGGACCATACTAGTTAGCTCGTTCTTTATGGGCGTGGTGTAGCTGGCGGGGGATGGGGTTGATCTTAGCCCCTTCGCACGGTTATCAATGCAATGATGATTTTACCCCTCAACAATAATAATATAAAATTATATTCTACAAAAGTTATAATATTATTTTGGGAATGCAAGCTATCTATTCTTTTCAAATATATTATAATAATTTTTATTCTAATAGATTGATTTTTTTAGCCCTTCGGCTGTTAATGACTTTATAAAAGAGAGAGACTTTGGGACGTATTTGCTGTTGACAAAATTCGGCGAAAAGAGATTAATTACGTAGGCTCATAAGAGAAGCCTTTATCAGATTCCATTTATAAAACCAAACCTTCGATAAATAAATTAAAAAAGTTCACTTCTAAGAACCTTCCAAACAAGTAGCTATCAAATAAAAATGATTACCATTACAATGAATCGTTCAAAAGGGTTCAAAAGTATTTCTCTAAAACCATCAATCAGTGGTTTCAAAAGTATTTCACTAAAACCAGTAGCCAGTGGTCCCAAATCCCAGTTCCTAACCTGTAGCATTAGAAAAAACAAATTATAGAGACCCTTTCATCGTTTATATCCCCAATTAGGAAAGTAATATACATGAAACGCCACATCATCATCATCAGATGGTATAGCTCCACAGAGACGTGTCAGCACCACCGTCCATCTCATCCCAATTATTCCCACCGCCTCCGGCCACCCCCGCCGGCGGCGGCTCGACCAGCAAAGCCTCCGCCATACTCGTGTAGTAGTAGTATCCGTGCATCCCCAATTCCATGTCATCATGAAACATAACATCGACCCCATCGCCGCCGATAGGCTCCTCAGGTAATTGCTTCGGCGTGGCCGGCGCCACCGACGAGCTCTCCATCTGCGATGATGCAGCGGTGTTGGAAGAGCTGAGGTTATCGGACTCCGTCGAGGGGCGGAAAGACTCGGCGGCTTCGACAGCGGCCCGCTGGATGTCCTTGGTGCTGGAGAAACGGGGAAGCACCGGAAGCAGCCAAGCAGAGTCGGCGAAATTCAAGCAGGCAGAGCGACCTCGGAGCGCCATAGCGGCGACGTCGTGGGCCCGCGCCGCCATCTCGGCGGTGGGGAACGTCCCCAGCCAAATCCTCGACTTCTTGTTCGGTTCGCGGACTTCGCACACCCAGCGCCCGGCCGGTCCCCGCTGCCGGACTCCCTTGTAAACGGGATGCCGCGTCTCCCGGAATTTGGTGCGCCCAGCCGGCCGCTTCGGCCGCGTCGACGACACCGTCGCATATTCATAGTCTGCTGAGGTGGACGGCGAGCTCGAGTCATCCCTGCCGAAGAACTCCATTGAGTATTCTAATTTCTTGATTTCCAATCTGAAGTTTAAGGAGGAGGTGAGTGAGCTCGAGATTTTGTTTGCTGAGACGGGAGCGAAGAAGGGCGACTTATAAGTATGGAGAGAGGGCGGGGCCGCGGCTGGAACGCGGTCGGGGATGGGGGCGGGCGGTGGGCGGGCCCAGCTGGAAGCGGGAATCAAGCCATCGGGGAGCCGGAAGGCTCGAGGGCCTACTTCTTCTTTGACTATAGTGATGTTTAACGCTTTGACGTATTGGGACGTGGCGCGAGGCGCGTGGCGAGTCCGGGTGGTTTCCAGACTGGCAAAATCCGGGTTGCAGCCACTGGCTTCGGGGGATGGCGGTTTCGGTCGCTCTCTGTCTCCGTCCTTCTGACGTAGGCAAGGAAGGAGGGTAGGTTTATTTTTTTTTTTTCTTCTCTCGACCTTCCGCCGCGGAAAGGTTGTTTCCGCCTGAAGGCAAAGGTCGGGGCTCATCCATTTTGACCAAGCTCATGGGTGGGGACTGATTGCCAATACGCGACGGCCCAAGTCCCTAAAGGCTGATGTATGAACTGGAAAGTCTTATTGCATGGTTGTATGGAAGGTGTTGTTGCAAAAATTTGTTTTTAGGTTTGAAAGTGATGCACGTTAGAATTTGGATAGTATTTTTTTATCCATATATATTTGTAAGATAATTTTTAAATTATAAGAGTAGCCCTTACCAAATTTCATTCTATGCTTAAATTAGTAAAGATTATGAGCAAATAAATGAAAAAAAAAGGCTTCAGCATTTCGAGAGCTATAAACTCCGTTAAAATTTTTGGAATCATTTTTTTTTTCATACTTGGAGTCTTGAGCTTGGTATTTGTGCATTGCGAGATAACGGTTGGTTAACTGAATTTTTTGGCACGTTTTAAGAGGTTAGGAGCTGATACGATTAAAATCTCATCAGTTATGATTGATAGCTGATCAACCTTATCATGAGTTTAAGAAACTCGGAGGGTTATATTTGGCTTTCGTTTCGTTTAAGGAAGTTCACTCCGATATTTTTGTAATCAGAGCGGCCCTTCCTCCAGAATATTCGACATGATATGAGATGAAAATGACACTCAAGCTGAAAGGAGAGCTCTGTAGCTTGGCCAAATAGTTCGGCTCTTTAGCTCGACCACATAGCTCGGTCAGATGATTTGGCTCTGTAGCTCGATCAAATGGTTCAGCCATATAGTTCAGCCATATAGCTCAGCCTTATGGTTTGATCTTATTCATCGGGCACATTTATTAATGCAATGATAGTTTTTTTTCGCATCAGAAGATGATACAATATGAGCTGCATTATGCCTGATGATTAACGCATATAATATATATATATTATACATGCGTATATATATCGCGCATCATTTGCCGGATATGATGCATGCGAGCTGCATCATCTCTAAAGAAGAAAGACTTTTTGGTATGAACTATTTTCATCGCTGCGACACTCTGCTAGCAAAGTAGACTCTGACACTTACAACGCACATATTAATTTTTTTATCATAAAAAAAATTATGCACTAAATAACAATGTTAAAAAGTTTCAATATTTTTAACCTCGTGGTTAAGAGCTATAGAAGGGAAAAACGAATGGAAGTGGGATAAAGAAAATTGACATGTCAGAATATTAAAAAAATTCCCACATTCAAATTATAATTTTAAAATTTTAACTGTAACTTTCACAGGTGCTGAAAATCTATGGCCATAAAACTTCTAAAATTATAAAATTATTTTATATGTGAAAGATGTTTGTTTTAATAATAGCAAAGAAAAAAAGCTATTTAAAAAAAGCTTATTGGTTGCCATTTTGTCAACTGTCTCTGATTATGTAAAAATATATATTTAAAAAATGTATTTTCTTAAGATTGAGCCAACTCTCCGAACTGGCATGATATAGCTGAACAGTATTATAATTTACATGCATGAATGAATGTGTATGGGGATACGAGTCATGTTAGACCTGAGTATATCTTGACTAAAAAACATGACTTGAATTGGCTTTACGGCTGCGATCAAACTCTCATCGGTCTGATCCATCGTTGCTTTTGACCGGAGTTTTTTTTTCTGGAATTCAATGACATCAAGTTTTAACATTGTATTGCGGTCAAATCACTTATGATGAGCGTTGGGTAAACTGAGGCCTCCATGGGCCTTTAAAATACGAGGAGATCGCCTTCTTCCTCTGAAAGCCTGCAAAAAATCTCGGGCCGGTAGTTCCGGCAGGGACCCTCCAACGCTCAAGTCAGTGGTCTGTAGAACAGGAGTTTTATAATCAAGTAATATTTTAGAAAGAGGGAGAGAGAGATATTCCTTTCATGTAGGGTTGGATACCGTCGCGTAGCCTCTTATTTTGCTCTCCAGAGTAATGCTGCATGTATGAAGTGCTGGCAAGTGATGGGAGAAGACCAAGACAGCCATCTAGCCGAGGGAGCTTTGAGAGGAGCTCGGCTGGGAGCTGGGGATGGCTTACTGTGAGGCCTTTGCGGGAGACTTCACGGTCTCTTTCCCCTGTGCCGAAGCCCTCTTACGTGTATGCAATCTCAAGCATGTAACGTACTTGGGCGAGGCCGGCTAATGAGGAAGTCGAGAGCGGAGGATCGTGGCCGACGAAGTCAGGGCCGGGGTGCAGATCTACATGGGATGACCGGAAGAAGTGGAGCTGCGGGCTGTTCAGGATAGTCGGTGATATCCATTGCTTCGTGCTGAGCAGAGCCGAGGGAGACGTCGGCCTCCTGAGGCCAATGGGAGCCTGTGTGAATTCATGAAGTATGTCTCTGTGTCTTGCAAGCTTTTGGGTTACAGAGGTGGTAGGTGCTGCTGATGCAGCACATCGACTCATTGCTTGGCCAAGTAGCAGGCCCTTTCGGGTGAGTTCATAATCTCATAATAAAAGACGGAGAAATTCAATGCCAAACCCAGTCGAATTGGGTGCGTGGGAGACAGATTTGCCTCAGCTGTACTGGAAGCCGTCTGATGGGCCTTGAGGGACTGATCTGCCGTCTCTTTCCTCTCATTGCCAGTCTTGAACTCCGCCAGGTAACGATAGTAGTCTCCCTTCATCTTGTAGTAAAATACGGAGGACTCCCCGGTAGAGGACGACAGGATGAGATGTTCGTCGAACACGGTCATGACGTCGCTGCAGATGTTGGAGAGCTCCAACTCAACCTTCTGGCGGTACTCCCGGATCCTCTTCACGTGCTGCTCGTTGCCCTTGGCCTCGTCCTTTGCTCGATGGAGGAGAGGATCCTCCACGATGCCCTTCTCGACCCGATCACGTTCTTGTACCCCACGGAGAGCAGGTTCCTCTCCTCCACGGTTAGCTCCACGTCGAGCTTCGCCACCTTCTTCATCGCTTCCACCATTTCGTCGTAGCGCTCGGCCTGCTCGGCGAGCTTGGCGACGTAGACGTAGCTTTCGTGTTCCCCCTGTGATGCCATCGGAGATCCGATCCGCTTCTCCCTTCCTCTTCCCCCCCTCTCGCTTCCGGCTTCAGGAGGGTTTTATAAAGGATCGGCCCCCTTCTGGAAGAGAGGGCGGCTGGAGCTTTATCTGGCCGTTGCGAGAGCAGAGAATTTTCAGTTTATCGGGAGGGAAGTAGGGGCATTGCAATCAAGTCGGTTGGCCTAGACTCTTAAAGATCGTGGTCAGTTTCAGAATAACCCGTCGCTCATGGGTTTGTTAAATGGCCTTATCACATTGCGTCCAGGATTTTGACATGGTTTTCCAGATGCTCGTGTTGTTCAATTTTATCATGCCCTTCCGATCAACTTCACCACAGGTCACGTCTGGGCCGGGTCAAAAGACACCGTGATGTAGAGATATTTATCTACACTTAGCTGGCACAAAATTTTCCGAATCCGAAACGTTCATCCATCCAACGGCAGCCTCTGGAAAGGAGGGGAGTAACCGGGAAGCTGCGACCGTCGGATGGAGACAAAAGCCGACTTTTCCGACAGCGGACCCACCCCCGAATCTTTCCCCTTGGCTCGTTACTTGTCACTAAATTCCAGACCCATTTGTCCACGTTTTCGACAGTTGGAGTCCGTTGCGCTCCCGCTGCGTTCACGCGTTTTTTTTAAGGCGGCGACGCTCGAGGAAAATGCCTTTTTGAACCCCCGACAGCTATCCAACCAAAGCCTCCTCCCGAAGCTTCCCTCCCACCCTTCCGTTTAAAAATGCTTTTTTAAAAAATAAAAATAAAAAAGGGGACAGCGTCAACCGTTTCCCTTCTCCCCCAACCAAGGGGCAGTGCCCAAGGATTAGCTGTCTATTCCAGGGCAGCAACTGACCTTTTTTTCGTCCTTTACCGTTCTCCTGACCAATGAGATGGTGACATGTTAGGATAGGAGGCTCGTTGGTGTTTGGGAGGAGACAGCTGAGGCAAAGTTGCTGAGGATTTTTGGATAAGCTCCCCTAGTTTTATGAGAACGACGAGGGCGGTGGCGTACCTTTGACTTTGATGTTTGAACCGCTTAGGTTTGGCTGTTTTATCTTTGACCGCCGATCAGGGGACGGTGGAGGCAAGGCCTGACAGTCAGCTTTTCCTACGGTCAAGCCTCTCTTTTCCAGAGTCCTCGGAGGCACAACCGGAATGGCCGGAAATTAATTTTTAAATTATAAATAATTATATTTTATTTTTATTTTTATTTATATTTGATGGGGCCAGTTGATCCCATGAAAAATAAAATTTTTGGACGGCCCCGAAGGCCAACACTCGACGGCCCCAAAGGCCGACATCTCCAAGATCGGTACCCGACGGCCCCAAAGGCCGACACCCGTTGGCCCCAAAGGCCGACATCTTCAAGACCGACTCCCAACGGCCCCAAAGGCCGGCATCTCCAAGACCGGTGCCCAACGGCCCCAAAGGCCAACACCCGATGGCCCCAAAGGCCGACATCTCCAAGACCGGTGCCCGACGGCCTCAAAGGCCGACATCTCAAAGGCCGACACCCGACGGCCCCAAAGGCCGGCATCTCCAAGACCGGTGCCCGACGGCCCCAAAGGCCGACACCCGTCGGTCCCAAAGGCCGCCAAGACCGACGGCCCCAAAGGCTCCAAGCACCAAGACTCCCGATCGGCCCCAAAGGCCGACATCTCCAAGACCGACTCCCGACGGCCCCAAAGGCCGACACCCGACGGCCCTAAAGGCCGGCATCTCCAAGACCGGTGCCCCGACGACCCCAAAGGCCGACAAGACGACGGCCCCAAAGGCCGACACCCTCAAAGGCCGACATCTCAAAGGCCGGCATCTCCAAGACCGGTGCCCGACGGCCCCAAAAGCCGACACCCGTCGGCCCCAAAGGCCGACATCTCCAAGACCGACTCCCGACGGCCCCAAAGGCCGACACCCGACGGCCCTAAAGGCCGGCATCTCCAAGACCGGTGCCCGACGGCCCCAAAGGCAGACACCCGATGGCCCCAAAGGCCGACATCTCCAAGACCGGTGCCCGACGGCCCCAAAGGCCGACATCTTCAAGACCGACTCCCGACGGCCCCAAAGGCCGACACTCGACGGCCCCAAAGGCCGGCATCTCCAAGACCGGTGCCCGTCGGCCCCAAAGGCCGACATCTCCAAGACCGACTCCCGATGGCCCCAAAGGCCGATAGCCTCCAGCATCGGCCTCCAGCGTCGGCCTCTAGCGCCAGCCCCTGATGTTGGCCAAAGGCCACAGACTCCGGCGCCGGCCGCCAGCATCGGCCACCAGCATTGCTGCCAGCGTCGGCCTCCAGCGACAGTCTCCAGCGCTGGCCAAAGGCCGATAGGCTCCAGCGTCGGCCTCCAGCCCCGACACTTCCCCCGTCGTCTCCAGTCCTCGCCGAGTCGGCCAAGGCCATCCCTGGCCGGCCCGACTCGGCCCCGGCGTCTCCAAGCTAGCCGGCCCCGATGTCTCCAAGCAAGGCGGCCCCGGCACATTCCTAGCCGGCCCCGGCGTCTCCAAGCTAGCCGGCCCCGGCACTTTCCTAGCCGGCCCTGGCGTCTCCAAGCCAGGCGGCCCCGGCACATTCCTAGCCGGCCCTAGTGTCTCCAAGCTAGCTGGCCCCGGCACATTCCTAGCCGGCCCTGGCGTCTCCAAGCTAGCCGGCCCCGATGTGTCCAAGCCAGTCGGCCCCGGCACTTTCCTAGCCGGCCCTGGTGTCTCCAAGCCAGGCCGGCCCCGGCACATTCCTAGCCGGCCCCGGCATCTCCAGTCCCGCCGAGTCGGCCAAGGCCGCCCCCGGCCAGCCCGACTCGGCCCCGGCGTCTCCAGTCCCGCCGAGTCGGCCAAGGCCGCCCCCGGCCGGCCCGACTCGGCCCCGTCGTCTACAAGTCCACCTATTCGGCCCGCCCCAGCGCTGCCTTGCCGGCAGGATGGGCCCCGGCCATCTCAGGTCGACCCAGCTTGGCCCTGACAAGACGGGACCCCCGGTTCCCGCCAGATCAGCCCCAGCGGTTCAAAAACCATCTCTCTGACGTGTGCCACCCGACAACGTCAGACGCACGACGTGCGCCGCCCAACAGCCTAGCTGCTGATGGGACGTAACCCACCAACCAGCCAGATTCACGCAACGGCTCAGCAGACCTCCTGACTTCACGAAAACCCACGTGATGGTGCCAGCGTCAACCCCTATAAAAGGGTAAATACGTCGAGAAAGGTAACAGACATTTTAGGCACTCGATGCCCTAACTCTCAAGGAACTACCTGATCCTTCTGAGACCTCTCCCTCCTCAAGAGCTCTCTCGAGCTCCTTCTCTACTGTGACCTCTGTCACTAACTTGGGCGTCGGAGGGTCCCACCGGAGAACCCTCTCCGGTCTTGGGACTTCTTTGCAGGCAACCCGGTGAAGAAGAAGAGCCTCCGTTCCCGACGTCCAGGAGGGGTGATCGAGCGTCATCAGATTGGCGCGCCAGGAAGGGGGACTAAGAAAAAGTAGCGAACGATCTCCCGGAGCTACATCTTCGTCCCCTCTTTTCTCCCAGAAGCCATGGTGGTGACGCGAGCTCGGGATGCCTCTGTCAGCTGTCCGGCTGGGCTCATCCCGCCAGCTGGGCAGCAGGAGGCCAATCCCCCTGCTGCCAACCTTCCAGTTGCCAGCCCGCCGCCGGACGCCGCTGTCCAGACGGCGGAGCAGCTGGCAACCCTCTCCCAGCAAGTTCAGAATCTCACTGCCATGGTCCACGGACTCCAGCAGCAGCAGTCCGTGGCCACCCAGCACCAGACTGCTCCCCCCCAGCCAGCAGTCGGCGAGGGGAGGCTCCCCCCGGCGAGGGACCGGCCGACGTCAGCTTCCCCCAGGAAGCCTCGCCGCGAGCCTCCAAGCGGCCACGGTCCCCTGGCCACGGCCCCAGCGAGCTTCCTCCCAAGCCACATCATCACGAGGAACCCAGGCGGAAGTCCCGACTTCGTCTCCATCTTCTGCTTCCTCTTCTTCTTCTTCCTCCGAGCCATCCGGAGGGCTCCGACGATCAACCGCCAGGCGAGGAACGCCTGGAGGAGTACAACCGGCGCCTCGACGAGCTCGCCAGGAAGATAAACCACCAGCCGGAGGAAGAGTTTGACACTCGTCCTCCTTACACCCGCCGCATACTGGAGGAACCGGTTCCCTCCAGGTTCCGCTTCCCCCAGGTGGACCCGTACGACGGTACGACCGACCCTCTCGACCACCTCGAGAGCTACAAGGCCATGATGCAAGTCCAGGGCGCCTCAGACGCCCTTCTCTGCAAGGCCTTCCCTGCGACCTGCGGAAGGCCGCCCGTGCGTGGCATTCACGCCTGTCCCCCCACAGCATAGACTCCTTTCGGGAGCTGGAGAGGGCATTCCTGGCCCACTTTGATGCCTGCCGCCGGATCCCAAGGGTGGCGGACAGCCTCTTCTCCGTCCGCCAGAAGGAAGGAGAGTCCCTGCGGGACTTTGTGTCCCGATTCAAAACCGCCGCCCTCGAGGTCTACCATCTCGATGATGCGGTGGCCACCCTGGCGCTGAAGCGGGGACTCCTTCCGTCCCGCTTCACCTTCTCCTTGGACAAGAAGCCCCCGAGCTCTTACTCCGACCTCCTCCTCCGGGCCCAGAAGTACATCCGGGCAGATGAAGCCGACCTCACTCGCCGGGAGTCTTCGAAGGGCTCCAGCCACAAATCCGCTCGCCCTGAGCCGAGCGGACCTCCTCGACATCGCCGATCCGACCCACCTCGCCGGTCCGACAACAGGCGCCGAGCCCTGTCCCCGACGAGGGTAAGCTCACTCCTCTCCTTGCCCCTCGATCCCACATCCTGATGGAGATCGAGGGCGAGCCCTACCTTCAACGTCCTCCCCCCATGAAGAAGGGTGTATCCCGCGACAGAAGCCGCTACTGTCGATTCCACCGGGACTACGGCCACGACACCGACAGCTGCTACAGCTTGAAACGGGCCATCGAGGAGCTCATCCAATGGGGCTACCTCGGCAAGTACGTCCAGAAGATGCCACAGCCGCTGCCGGCCATCATGGGGCCTCCACCAGCTCAAGCCGCCGTCGACAACACCCCCACGGAGCGGACTGTCGGGATGGTGTCCTGGGGGTCAGCCTCCGTGCCCAAGCGGCCGAGGGGGAGGATGCTCCAAATAATGTAATGCCCCGGGGGGAGACGGCTGTAATGGAAATGTAAACAATGAAGGCGTAGTCGTCGCTATGACGATCGCCAACACCCTGTAAAAAGGATTTTAGTTGATAGTGGCAGCTCAGCTGACATCCTTACTTACGACGCCTTTGTTCGGATGGGTTTATCTGTTGACTCCCTTCAGCCCGTGGCGACCCCGCTAGTCGGATTCACTGGAGATTCTGTGAGGGTCGAGGGCGAAATATCCTTGCCTGTGACGGCCGGAACCCGCCATGCCAAAGCACCGTGATCATGAAATTCCTAGTTGTGAGGGTCCCTTTGGCATACAACGCCATTCTTGGGCGTCCCGGCCTGAATCTTTTGGACGCGGTTATCTCCACCCGACGTCTACTGGTGCAGTTCCCCACCAGCGAAGGAGTTGGAGAAATGCGTGGGAGATAAGCCCGGTCTTACCTTGCTATCATGCGGCGTCAAGCCCTTTGGAGGCCGACCCGGCCCTGGAAGCATCCGACCCTAGAGATTCGCCAAGGAGGGGAGCCCGCCGAGCACCTCCTGACTTTCCCCTCAGCGATGACCCAGCAAGGACCGTCCGTGTGGGCGGACTCCTTCCCCTGGAGGACCGGGAGCGCCTCTTAGCTTTCCTGCGGGCTAACTCGGACGTCTTCGCCTGGTCAGCGTCTGACATGCCCGGCATCCCTCCGGAGGTCATCACCCACAAGCTCAACATCGACCCGCGCCACCGTCCAATCCGTCAAAAGAAGAGGAGCTTTGCCCCCGACCGACAAAGGCGATTGATGAAGAAGTCAACAAGCTGATCAGCGCCGGCCACATCCGGGAGGCGCACTACCCAAGCTGGCTGGCCAACGTAGTCATGGTGCGCAAGGCAAACGGAGCTGGAGGATTTGTATAGACTTCACCGACCTCAACAAGGCGTGCCCAAAAGACAGCTTCCCTTGCCAAGAATTGACCAGCTGGTCGATTCCACCTCTGGTCACGAGCTTCTCAGCTTCATGGACGCCTTCTCCGGATACAACCAGATAAGGATGGACCCCAGCGACGAGGAGCACACCTCCTTCGTGACAGAGAAAGGCATTTACTGTTACAAGGTGATGCCTTTCGGCCTCAAGAATGCGGGAGCGACCTATCAACGGCTGATGAACAAGGTGTTCCAGGACCAGCTCGGCCGGAACATGGAAGTCTATGTGGACGACATGCTGACGAAGAGCACCCGTGCCGCGACCACATCTCTGACCTGGAAGAAACTTTTAACAACCTCCGTCGCTTCCAAGTCAAGCTGAACCCTAAGAAGTGCGCTTTTGGGGTCACGGCAGGTAAATTTCTGGGCTTTATGGTGACCCAGCACGGAATCGAGGCGAACCCAGAGAAGATCAGTGCCATACTTGACATGAGGCCGCCGTCCAACAAGAAGGAAGTGCAACGGCTAACGGGAAGGGTAGCGGCTCTGAGTCGTTTCCTCTCCAGATCGGCCGAGAGGTGCTTGCCTTTCTTCAAGGCCCTGTGGAAGGTGAACGGTTTTGCATGGACGGCCGACTGCCAGGAAGCTTTCGACGGCTTAAAGGCGTTCCTGTCCTCCCCACCGCTCCTCTCCAAGCCGAGAGACGGGGAGAGTCTCTTCCTTTACTTAGCCGCCTCCTCTGAAGCCGTCAGCTCAGTCCTGGTGCGCCTTGATGCTGATGGAACCCAAAGGCCAGTCTACTACGTGAGCAAGGTCCTACACGATGCCGAGGTCAGGTATTCCAAAACGGAGAAAGTCATTTTCGCCTTGATAGTTTCTGCCCGGCGCCTTCGCCCGTATTTCCAAGCCCATCCTATCGTGGTGCTCACGGACCAACCTCTCCGAGCCCTCCTGGCCCGTCCGATACTTCGGGTCGACTCGCCAAATGGGCCATCAAGCTGGGGGAATTCGACATCTCTTTCCAGACACGACCGGCCTTGAAGTCCCAGGTCCTGGCCGACTTCTGGTCGAGTGCACTTGGGCGGAAGAGGATCTCAAGGAGGTCCCTGGGGAGCAGCCCAGGCCCGAGCCGAGAGGTGATGGAGAGACCTGGATCCTCCACGTGGACGGCGCATCGAATTCTCAAGGGAGTGGCGCCGGCCTCATTCTTGCCGGGCCGGAAGGAGAAAGAACCGAGTGCGCCCTGAGATTTCTTTTTGAAGCCACCAACAACCAAGCGGAGTACGAAGCCCTGCTGGCCGGGTTAAGATAGCCCAGGAGGTTGGAGCAAAGCACCTCAGAGCCTACACGGACTCGCAACTCGTCTCCGGGCAAATCAACGGAGAGTATGAGGCGCGCGACCCCGTTATGGCGCAATATCTGAAAAAGGTTCAACTCTTGACCTCCTCACTATCCTACTTCAGCATCAGTTACATCCCCCGGAGTGAAAACGCAAAGGTCGACGTCCTCTCTCGACTGGCTACCTCCGCCGACGGCCTGACAAGGACGCCTACATCGAATATCTGGAAAGGCCCAGTATAGAAGGCGGGGAGGAAGTCCTCCCGCTCACCCCGGAACCCACATGGATGGACGCCTATGTCCGCTACCTCACCGACGGCACCCTCCCTGATGACCGTGACGAAGCCAGATTACTCAGGTGGAGGGCCTCCAAGTTCATCCTTCTCGACGGGCGCCTGTACAGAAGGTCATTCTCCTACCCATTGCTTAAGTGCGTAGGCCCCACCGATGCCGACTACATCCTTAGAGAAATCCATGAGGGCATTTGGGAACCATCTGGGGGGCAGATCTTAGCCCAGAAGGCCCTTCGCCAGGGGTACTTCTGGCTCACTATGAAGGAGGACGCAGCCAAGCTAGTTCAAAGGTGCGACGGCTGCCAGCGCCACGCGCACATCCAGCATCAGCCGCCTACCCCGCTGAGCCCACTCTCGGCTCCATGGCCCTTTGCCCAGTGGGGAATGGACATCCTTGGACCATTCCCCCCAGCTTTGGGGCAGCGGAAGTTCTTGCTAGTCGCCATCGACTATTTTACCAAGTGGGTCGAGGTCGAGGCATTGGCCAAAATCACCGAGAGCAAGGTCAAGGCTTTCTTCTGGAAGTCGATCATATGCCGCTTTGGCTTGCCTCACACTCTCGTCACGGACAATGGCCGCCAATTCAACAACGAGGCATTCAAAGCCTTTTGCGAGGAGCTAGGCATTCGCCACCGATTCACCTCTGTCGGCCACCCCCAGACCAACGGGGAGGCGAGGTCATGAACCGCACCATCCTCATAGGGCTCAGGACTCGCCTGGACGGCTCCAAAGGACGCTGGGTAGAAGAGCTCCCCAGTGTAATATGGGCTTACCACACAACGCCCAGAGCCCCGACGGGCGAAACTCCTTTCAGCCTCTCCTTCGGATCCGAGGCCGTCATCCCCGTCGAGATCGGATTGCCCAGTCCACGTGTGGAGTCCTTCGGTGAGGAGGGCAACTCCGCACTGATCCGGGCCAACCTAGACTTCATCGACGAGGCCCATGACAGAGCGAGACTGCGCATGGCGACCTTTCGCCAGCGAGCGGCCAAGTACTACAACGCCCGGGTTCGTCCAAAGGTTTTTCGCCGCGGAGACTTGGTGCTACGAAAGGCCGAGGTATCAAAGCCAACCGAGGGAGGCAAGCTATCCCCCAACTGGGAGGACCCCTACCGTGTCGCCGAGGCGTTCCACCGGAGGGCATACAAACTAGAGGAGCTCGACGGGAAGCCCATTCCACGTACCTGGAATGCGGACAACCTCCGTCGATATTATCAATGATGTACTCCCAGAGGCATAAGTAATAAAGAAAAAGGGTCCTTTCTGGCAGCACAGTTTGTCCTCCCTTGCGCAAGTCTTTCAAAAGGAGCTCACTGGCATTGCGGCCCATGGGACACCACTCGGCCCCGACACGGCGGTGCCCCCGAGCTGGTTAAGACCCTAAAGGCTCCATACCCGGCTGAGTCACCACTTGGGTGGAACACAAACCCCCAGGCTGGTTCAAAAGGAGCTCACTGGCATTGCGGCCCACGGGACACCACTCGGCCCCGGCACGGCGATGCCCCCGAGCTGGTTAAGACCCTAAAGGCTTCGTACCCAGCTAAGTTGCCACTTGGGCAGAACACAAACCCCCAGGTTGGTTCAAAAGGAGCTCACTGGCATTGCGGCCCACGGGACACCACTCGGCCCCGGCACGGCGGTGCCCCCGAGCTAGTTAAGACCCTAAAGGCTCCGTACCCGGCTGAGGCGCCACTTGGGCGGAACACAAACCCCCAGGCTGGTTCAAAAGGAGCTCACTGGCATCGTGGCCCACGGAACACCACTCGGCCCCGGCACGGCGGTGTCCCCGAGCTGGTTAAGACCCTAAAGGCTCCGTACCCGGTTGAGTCGCTACTTGGGCGAACACAAACCCCCAGGCTGGTTCAAAAGGAGCTCACTGGCATCGCGGCTCATGGGACACCACTCGGCCCCGGCACGGCAGTGCCCCCGAGCTGGTTAAGACCCTAAAGGTTCCATATCCGGCTGAGTCGCTACTTGGGCGGAACACAAACCCCCAGGCTGGTTCAAAAGGAGCTCACTGGCATTGCGGCCCATGGGACATCACTCGGCCCCGGCACGACGGTGCCCCCGGGTTGGTTAAGACCCTAAAGGCTCCATACCTGGCTGAGTCGCTCCTCGCAGCGGTTCCAAACCCCCAGGCTGGTTCAAAAGGAGCTTACTGGTATCGCGGCCCACGGGACACCACTCAGCCCCGGCACGGCGGTGCCCCTGTGCTGGTTAAGACCCTAAAGGCTCCGTACCCAGCTAAGTCGCCACTTAGGCAGAACACAAACCCCCAGGCTGGTTCAAAAGGAGCTCATTGGCATCGCGGCTCATGGGACACCACTCGGCCCTGGTATGGCGGTGCCCCCGGGTTGGTTAAGATCCTAAAGGCTCCATACCCGGCTGAGTTGCTCCTCGCAGCGGTTCCATACCCCCGAGGCGGTTCAAAAGGAACCTGACGATGCCCAGCTCTCAGGTCACCCTCCGGGGTTCACTCCCGGACCCCGCGTTGGGAAAGGACTACTGGCCTGCCTCAGCTAGCCAAAGAAGGCGCGCAGACGTCCCACCAAGGCAGCACAAGGTGCCAGGGTAAAAGTTCTACACTCCTTCCGCTTAGCCGGTGCGAAGCACGCAAGCTCAAGGAGTGTGGGGGGCATTTGATGGGGCCAGTTGACCCCACGAAAAATAAAATTTTTGGACGGCTCCGAAGGCCGACACACGACGGCCCCAAAGGCCGACATCTCCAAGATCGGTGCCCGACGGCCCTAAAGGCCGACACCCGTCGGCCCCAAAGGCCGACATCTTCAAGACCGACTCCCGACGGCCCCAAAGGCCGACACCCGATGGCCCCAAAGGTCGGCATCTCCAAGATCGGTGCCCGACGGCCCCAAAGGCCGACACCCGACGGCCCCAAAGGCCGACATCTCCAAGACCGGTGCCCGATGGCCCCAAAGGCCGACATCTCAAAGGCCGACACCCGACAGCCCCAAAGGCCGGCATCTCCAAGACCGGTGCCCGATGGCCCCAAAGGTCGACACCTATCGGCCCCAAAGGCCGAAATCTCCAAGACCGACTCCTGACAACCCCAAAGGACGACACCCGACGGCCCCAAAGGCCGACATCTCCAAGATCGGGCCCGACGGCCCCAAAGGCCGACACCCGTCGGCCCCAAAGGCCGACATCTCCAAGACCGACTCCCGACGGCCCCAATGGCCGACACCCGACGGCCCCAAAGGCCGGCATCTCCAAGACCGGTGCCCGTCGGCCCCAAAGGCCGACATCTCCAAGACCGACTCCCGACGGCCCCAAAGGCCGATAGCCTCCAGCGTCGGCCTCCAGCGTCGGCCTCTAGTGCCAACCCCCGACACTGGCCAAAGGCCGCAGACTCCGGTGCCGGCCGCCAGCGTCGGCCACCAGCGTTGCCGCCAGCGTCGGCCTCCAGCGACAGTCTCCAGCACTGGCCAAAGGCCGATAGGCTCCAGCGTCGGCCTCCAGCCCCGACACTTCCCCTGTCGTCTCCAGTCCCCGCCGAGTCGGCCAAGGCCATCCCTGGCCGGCCCGACTCGGCCCCAGCGTCTCCAAGCTAGCTGGCCCCAGTGTCTCCAAGCAAGGCGGCCCCGACACATTCCTAGCCGGCCCCGGCGTCTCCAAGCCAGGCGGCCCCGGCACATTCCTAGCCGGCCCTGGCGTCTCCAAGCCAGGCGGCCCCGGCACATTCCTAGCCGGCCCTGGTGTCTCCAAGCTAGCCGGCCCCGGCACATTCCTAGCCGGCCCTGGCGTCTCTAAGCTAGCCGGCCCTGATGTGTCCAAGCCAGCCGGCCCCGGCACTTTCCTAGCCGGCCCTGGTGTCTCCAAGCCAGGCGGCCCCGGCACATTCCTAGCCGGCCTCGGCATCTCCAGTCCCGCCGAGTCGGCCAAGGCCGCCCCCGGCCAGCCCGACTCGGCCCCGGCGTCTCCAGTCCTGCCGAGTCGGCCAAGGCCGCCCCCGGCCAGCCCGACTCGGCCCCGTCGTCTACAAGTCCGCCGATTCGGCCCCGCCCCGGTGCTGCCTTGCCAGCGGGATGGGCCCCGGCCATCTCGGGTCGACCCAGCTCGAGCCTGACAAGACGGGACCCCCCGGTTCCCGCCAGATCAGCCCCAGCAGTTCAAAAAACCACCTCTCTGACGTGTGCCACCCGACAACGTCAGACGCACGACGTGCGCCGCCCAACAGCCCAGCTGCTGATGGGACGTAACCCACCAACCAGCCCAGATTCACGCAACGGCTCAGCAGACCTCCTGACTTCACGAAAACCCACGTGATGGTGCCAGCGTCAACCCCTATAAAAGGGCAAATGACGTCGAGAACCAGGTAACAGACATTTTAGGCACTCGATGCCCTAACTCTCAAGGAAACTATCTGATCCTTCTGAGACCTCTCCCTCCTCGAGAGCTCTCTCGAGCTCCCTCTTTACTGTGACCTCTGTCACTAACTTGGGCGTCGGAGGGTCCCACCGAAGAATCTTCTCCGATCTTGGGACTTCCTTGCAGGCAACTCAGTGAAGAAGAAGCGCCTTTATTTCCGATGTTCAGGAGGGATGATCGAGCGTCATCAATATTAATTTAAATTTATCTTTACTTCTATCATTTTTTTTATTTTTATTATAAATTATTAAAATATCATTTTTTGAAGCATCTAAATCTTACTTAAAATTTATTTTTAAAAGCATTGCATTTTTGTCGCTCCTTAAAGCGAGATAAGATTAAAAAAACTCAAAGTTTAAGGTTTAGAAGCATATATATATATATATATATATATAAAATTTGAAAATATTTCGTCTATCTGTTGAATGCCGAGGCTCATCCGAGACATGTTGGCTGTGTATTCTTTTTTAAGTTTGTTCGTTTAACCTGCAACGATGCTCTGCTGTGCGAGAGCAGATGACAGGCTGGGTCAAGAACGGTAGGCTTTTCACGTTATCTCAGATCTCGAAACCAGTGCCGAGTTTCCCACTATAAAAATTTAATGGGCCTGGTGACGAGCCTTTTATTATTATTATTTTTTTTTTTTTTTTTGAAACAAACGAACTATTACATAAGTGCGAATCAGTTCAGATTAATTTAAGTATAAAATATACTGTAAAATAACATAATAAGAATCATTCCACCTTCAAAATCATGAATCATCATGCTGGGCCACTAAAACGGCCACTTAGTCCACCGCCGAATTGGCTTCTCAATAAATATGACGAATCTGAAAGCTATCAATCTCCTGCAAGATAGACCAGATATCCCTAATAATCGGCATAGTGGGACATCGGAAGCAATTCTTCTTCAACAGCCAGGAGATGACTATCATAGAATCACCCTCGATCATGAGCCTCTGAGTATGAAGAGTTCGAGCGGCATAAGATATACCAGCCAAAGCATCATAAAGCTTCGTCATAATGACAGAGGAGTCGAGAGTCGCAAAACCACCCGCCGCCAGCAGATCACCTAGAGGCCCACGAATGATAAAAGCCGAACCAGCAGCTCTACTATGGACACTCTCGTCAAAGTTGATTTTGACAACTCTGGAAGGGGGCTCCTAAGAGATGAAAATCGTATGCCGGTTTGCTGCCGTAGCAGCAGAGAAACCCCAGAGGCTAGAGGAGTCAGAACCAACTGCATTGAAGACACGGGCACAGTCCATAGTTAATGATTTAATCTTTCACAGAATTCTGTGTAAAAAAATATTATCATCTATAAATATGAACTGATTTTTGGACAACCATATCTGATATGGACTAGCCTTTTACCAGCCGCTTGGGAGAAGATTTTTTTTTTCATCAAAAAATAAAAATAAAAAAAGCCGAGATAAACGCCCAGTCCATCTGATGCGAAGGCTTGTATTTTGACGTATGGGGACTAGGACAATTTTAGGGGGAAAAAGACAATCTGATGGAAGGATTTTTTAATAATATTTTAATATGAGATAAAATAAAATGAAGAAATAAAAGATAATAATATGATATTAGATAAAATATTTTTAAATATAAAATAAAAAAAATGCATGACATCATTTTTTGGCTAAAATCAAGAGTAAAGAAAAAAATTGTTGAAAATAAAGAGCAAGAAAGTGCTAAAATATATGCATAATTAAAGGTAATAAATATTAAAATTTAAAAAAAGAGGATAAGCCTAAATCGAAGCATATATATAATATTATTCTAAAGTCTAATTTCTTGTTACCTTAGAAATTACTAGAAAGAAAGAAAAAATATTTATTGTTCTGATATATACTAGGAATCATAAAATATAATTATTAAGACATCTATTTTTAAATAACCTTTTCTTCTATTTTAAAAGCTTTGAAAATAGAATTAAAAAATAGCTTTAAAAGGACAAAAAACAGTTTAAAAATCTATTTTCAAAAGATAGAAATCCTTGTTAAAAATTGGCTTTTAGAAATAGAAATTCTGTTACTTTGAAAACTATGCAAAAAAAAACCTTAAAAAATCTATTGCATTAAAATTTATATAGAAATTTTAAAAAATAAATATTAAGAAAAAATAAATTTTTGTTACTTTGAAAAGCATGCTTTTTTAGAAAAAAATAAAAAATTAATTTTTAATTAATATTCTATAGTTTTAATGTTCAATCAAAATTTTAAAATAAAATATTCATTTTAATATAAAATATTAATTTTGTAAGATATTTATATTAAAATAATTAATTATTATATATAATTTAACATAATAATTACAAATTATTTTTTATTATTTATATTAATATGAAATCAAAATTAATTAAAATTTTTATATATTATATTATAAAAACTTATAATATTAATTGTATATTTTTTAATAACCTTTATTAATTATTAATCCATAGTTATATGATATATAAGTTATTTGAGGGGGTTTTTTGTCTAAGAATTTTAGCATTAAATTTCCATCAAGTGGTGATACCACATTATCCCTCCTCTTAGTCATAATTATATGGTACTCTTAGTCATAATTATATTACCATATTTGTAATAATATAATTTCTATAGGCAAATTAAATGCCGAGGAGGATGCTTAGATTTGTTCAATCAAACATAAAGGTCTTATATTATCTTCATAGAATGCTTGAAAAACCTTTAGAATTTCATAAATCAAATATCTCCTAAGTGGAGTTAAAGTTTACTGAGTATCTTAGCTATTGCGCTTTATAAAATGCCCACAAATTTATGCTATTTATTTTAATAGTTTTCAAAAAAAAATTTAAATCTTTGATAGAGGATTGTTGTATAAAAAATTAATTAAAAAAAATTAAAATCTTTAACCCATGTCATGGGAAATATTTTAAAAGAAAGAAAATAAAAAAGGTCTTAATTCTTATATAATGAGGCAATGTCCATATTGGTAGATTTTAAAGTCTTGATCTTTCTTTCTAAGCCACATCTAATGCGATAATATAATAAATTTAGGACCATACCATAATGGTATTGCCTGACCGACCGTGTAATTGAACAAGATTCTTCTGTGGATACCACTAGTAAATAAGTAAGTATATAAATAAATAAAAAATTAAAATTAAAAGTACTTGAATCTATGTAGAATTTTTAATTTGATAATTATATTTTTTTAATTAAATATATTAACTCATAAAAAGAAAGATGAATGGAAAAAAAAATTGTCATCATCTTCTTTTTCGCTCTCAACATAGGTCTCAGTTTTGCCTCCTAATATCATTTCACAAAAAGCGATCGGATCGCATCTTTTTCTTTACAAAAACGCGATGCCCCACGCATCGCTTTGCTGTGAGATGCTGGCACCGGCCCATATATTATAATCCTGTCATCCGCGTAACAAAAGCGTCGCGAAAAGTAGGAGCATGAAGCATTGTCGGCTCCTGTGCCACCTGCGGCTAATGGATGATTTTTTATGCGGCCGAGGACGCATGGAGCAGGATAAAACCGCCCTAAGGCCCAGGCCCAATTGTTGACATCCTTTTTCTTTCGACTGACAAAAGACTCCTGACAATATTAAAACCTACAAAAAAACGACTACGAGAATCGGAATCACGTGCTTGTCTCGCTACCCAGTCAGCCCTCTGATTCTCTTTCCAATAAACATGACCGAGAGATCTTTAAGAGCCCAGCTGTTGAAGTTTACCGTGCGATAGGATCCTTGAACGAATAGTCATCAGATGCTTGCTATAATTACAGGTTTTGAACCGAGTAATGCAAGTAAAAGGCCTGTACAATGGACAAAATAAATTGCGATAAAATAGAAAGAAATTAATGTGGCTGATAAATAGCCACATAATAAATAGTCATGTGATAAATAGCCATATAATAAATATAACGTCTGGTCTCTAGACAGTTCTAGGACCAGTCCTAGGCGGCGCTCAGGCCATCGGCCCCTAGACGGCCTCAGAGCCAGTCCTAGACGGCCCCAGGACCAGTCCTAGGCGGCCCCAAGGCCATCGGCCTCTAGACGGCCCAAGGGCCAGTTCTAAGCAACCCCCAGGCTATCGACCGCTAAACGACCCCAGGGCCAGTCCTAGGCGGCTCCCAAGCCATCGGCCCCTAGACGGCCCCAGAGCCAGTCCTAGGCAGCCCCAAGGCCATCGACCCATAGACGGCCCCTAGACGGCCCCAGGGCTAGTCCTAGGTGGCCGCGAGATACTTAAAGGTTTGATAAGATAGAGGATGTCATTCTGAGCATCCTTTTCAGAAGAACTTCATCCAAAAGTCATTAGCAGGATTTAATGGCCCTGACTAAATAAGCATCAAAAGGCGGTTATCTGCCATAAAGTATCAATCACTTCGAGTCAGAAAAGCCACTAAGGCCCCAAAAGTCATTAGTATGATTTAATGGCCCTGACTAAACAAGCATCAAAAGGTGATTATCTGCCATAAATATCAATCACTTCGAGTCAGAAAAGCCACTAAGGTCCAAAAAGTCATTGAAGGAATTTAATGATTCTGGACAAATGAACATTAAAAGCGATCATCTCTGGAGAAACACGGATGATGTCGGAACGATATCCGATCATCTTTGGAGAAACAATGATGATGTCGGAACAATGGATGCAGACCCGATTCGATCACTCTGACGTTCTATCTGTAAGAATACTGATATGTCACGACATTCGGAGGATGTCAAAGGGAAACATCGATAAAGGAAGGTAAGAGCAATCAGAAGGGGGGATTTGCCTAAGCCCAAAAGCAATCATCTTCTTCCACACACACTTCCTCTTTTCAGAGATTACTGCTGTGTTCCTGGTTGCTAACTTGAGCGTCGGAGGGTCCCCAACTGGAATCCTCAGTCCCGGAACTTCTTGCAGGACCTCGAAGACAAAGGATCGTGGCAACTGTCACCCAAGGAAATTAGCTAAAGTAACCAGGCATCAACAGATTGGAGCACCAGGTAGGGGGCGAGCGCAAAGTAAAGAAGCTGGCCTTCCTTTAGCTCTTCTAAAAAAGGATCTTCTTCAGAAGAATCGATGGAGCCAACATATGTTCAGGAAGGCTCCTCTAATTCCCCTGGGGGGCATTCCTCTCGGGCGGTTTCATTCGGAACTAGCTCCCCTATTTCTTCTCCACCTATAATATCGGCCGCTCCGCATGAACAATTGGCTCACCTTACTCAGCAGGTGCAAGCCCTCATTGGAGTGGTCCATGAGTTGCAAGAGCAACAACCTGTAGCTGCTCATCGGCAAGCCATATTTTCTGCACCGCCACAAACTGCTGCTCCAGTTAGTCAGCAGTCTGCGCATAGAAAGTCCTCTCAGAAGGAACATTCTCACCATCAAATCCCATCCAAACGCTATCGCCAAGAGAGCCTCAAGAGGTCGAGGTCTTCTACTCTCCGCTCTGGTGGTTATGAGCACCAGAAGGGGAAGGAGCCCCGAAGTTTGCATCGCCGTCAACCTCAATATTCTACTTCTTCCTCATCCGAATCTACAGATGAAGATATCAATGATCGGATGGAAAGACGCCTGGAGGAGCAGAATCGGCATTTGGAGGAGCTTAGTCAAAAGCTCCATGATCATTCAGGGATGGAATATGATTCTCGTCCCTCTCTCACTTGCCGGATCATGGAAGAGCGCATACCCCACCAATTTTGTCTTCCCCAGCTAGACCCGTATGATGACACTACTGACCCGTTGGACCATAGGAGAGTTATAAGTCCATTATGCATGTCCAAGGGGCCACGAATGCCTTATTGTGCATCGCCTTCTTTGCTACTCTTCGGAAGGCCGCCTGTGCATGGTATTTCAGGTTGCTCCCGCACAGCATCGACTCTTTTCAGCAGCTGGAAAAGGCCTTTTTGGCACAGTTCGATGCCTGCCGCAAGATCCCCCGGGTAGCTGACAGCCTCTTCTCTGTCCAGCAAAGAGAGGGTGAGCTCTTGAAGGATTTCATAGCTCGATTTAAAGCTGTGGCACTGGAGGTATATCATCTAGATGACTATGTGGCTACTTTGGCTTTAAAGCGGGGGCTTCGTTCCACTCGTTCACTTATTCCCTAGACAAGAGGCCGCCTGGCTCCTATGCTGAGCTCTTGGATCGGGTGCACAAGTATATCCGTGCTGATGAGGCTGATCATACCTGAAGGGATGCTGATCGAGCGGCTGGCAAGAAGCCATCCCGGGAGGTGCCTAGCAGGCTTCCCCCAAGAAGCCTGAGCCCCTGCGTCATCTGGATAACCGGTGCCAGAACCCGTCTACTGAAGAAGGAAGCTACACCCCTCTCCTCACCCCGAGATCTCATATTCTTATGGAGATAGAAGGTGAGCCCTATCTCAGGCGCCCCCCTCCTCTGAGGGCAGGTGCTGCTCGTGATCGGAGTCGATACTGCCGTTTTCATAGAGACTACGGCCATGATACTGATGAATGTCGCAACTTGAAATACGCCATTGAGGAGCTTATGCAGCAAGGTTATCTTGGAGGCTTCATCAAGAAGGGAGCTCCAGCTATCCCACCTTTGATGGGACCCCTGCCCACTCAAGTTGGTGTCGACAACACTCCGATGGAGCGAACGGTGGACATGCTTTCCTGGGGGCAGCCTCGTCAGCTAAAAGATCTAGGGGAGATGAGAGGGTAGAGGATGTAAATCCCTATTTTGAAAGGGAGTTAGGAGGGGTAACCATCTAAATGATGATAGTGTAGTCGTCTCCATGACGATTGCTAAACATCCTATAAAAAGAATACTTGTGGATAGTGAAAGTTAAGCAATATACTTACTTATGATGCCTTTGTTCGGATGGGTCTGTCTTCTAATTTGTTGTCACCCATGGCGACCCCCCTCGTCGGCTTCACTAGAGATGCTGTCAAGGTGGAGGGCGAGATTATTTTGCCGGTCACGATGGGATCGCCACCCCATCAGAGCGCAGTCCTGATGAGATTCCTGGTGGCTAGGGTGCCATTAGCCTACAACACTATCCTTGGTCGTCCTAGTTTGAACCTATCGGATGCAATCATCTCTACCAGACGCCGGGTGGTAAGGTTTCCGACCAATCAGGGAGTCGAAGAGATGCTTGGGGAGCAGAACCTTGCACAATTATATTGTTATATGGCTCCTAGTCCCCAAGAGATGGTGGCTCCTTCTACACCGGTATTGTTCGACCCCAGGGAATCCGAGAGAAGAGGAGAATCGGCAGAGCGATTACTGTCTTATCCATTGGGAGATGATCCCACCAAGACCGTGCAAATCGGTGAGCTTCTTCCTTTGGAAGTAAAAAATGAACTCCTCACTTTTTTACGGGCTAACTTAGATATTTTTGCATGGTCTGCCTCGGACATGCCTGGTATTCCCTCGGAGGTGATAACCCACAAGCTCAACATCGACACCAAGTGTTGACCTCTTCGACAGAAGAAAAGAAGCTTCGCCCCCGAGCGGCAAAGGGCCATAGATGAGGAGGTTAATAAACTTCTAGTCGCGAGCCACATTCGGGAAGCTCATTACCCAAGTTGGTTGGCGAATGTAGTTATGGTCCGAAAAGCGAGTGGAAGTTGGCAGATTTGCATCGATTTTACTGATCTTAATAAAGCGTGTCCTAAGGAAAGCTTTTCTCTGCCACGAATCGACCAGCTGATGGACTCCACCTCCGGACATAAGATCCTGAGTTTTATGGACGCCTTCTCTGGCTACAATCAAATAAAGATGGATCCGGCGGATGAAGAAAATACCTCTTTATTATAGAGAAAGGCATCTACTGCTATAAAGTGATGCCCTTTGGTCTAAAGAACGCCGGACCCACTTATCAAAGGTTAATGAATAAGGTCTTCAAAGACCAGATTGGGCGTAACATGGAGGTATATGTGGACGATATACTGACTAAGAGCATCCACATCGCCAATCATGTTAGCGACTTGGAGGAAACCTTCAGCAACCTCCGAGGTCATCAAATCAAGCTTAATCCCCGTAAGTGCGCCTTAGGTGTTACTGCGGGAAAGTTTCTGGGCTTCTTAGTCACCCAACGCGGAATCGAGGCAAATCCAGAAAAGATTCAAGCTATCCTCGATATGCTGCGACCGATCAACAAGAAGGAGGTCCAACGACTCACCGGAAGAATAGCTGCCCTGAGCTGATTCTTATCCAGATCGGCAGAAAGGTGCCTACCTTTCTTTAAAGCCTTATGAAAAGTCGACAGCTTCGAGTGGACAGACAGCTGCCAGAGGGCCTTCGAAGAATTAAAGGAATTCTTGTCTACTCCACCATTACTATCGAAGCCTGAAGAGGGGGAACAACTTTTTGTTTATCTAGCCGCCACCCCGGAGGCGGTTAGCTCTGTTCTAGTCCGATTCAATCAGGATGGAACACAGAAACCTATTTACTATACTAGCAAGGTGCTTCATGATGCAAAAATCTGGTATTCTTAGGTGGAAAAGATCATCTTCACCTTGGTCATCTTCGCTCAGCCCCTCCGACCGTACTTCCAGGCACACCCGATAGCGGTGCTTACAGATCAGCCTCTTAGGTCCATATTGGCTAGGCCTGACACCTCAGGTCGCTTGGCAAAATAGGCTGTCAAACTGGAAGAATTTGATTTGTCATTCTGGGCTCGCCTTGCTCTTAAGTCCCAAGTGTTGGCAGATTTTTTGGTGGAATGCACCTGGACCGATGAGCGGGACAATGATGCCCCTGAGAAGTGTTCTGTGGCCAAGGAAGATTTGGCGGAGGCCTGGATCCTTCATGTGGACGGTGCCTCCAATTCCCAGGGAAGCGGAGCGGGTCTTATCTTAGCAAGTCCAGAGGGAATGACCTTCGGGTACGCCCTTCACTTTCTTTTCAAGACCACCAACAATCAAGCTGAGTATGAAGCCCTATTGGTTGGGATCAAACTTGCCCGTGAGTTGGGAGTAAGGCATCTTCGAGCCTTTACTGACTCTCAGCTTATCTCCGGGCACATCTCCGGAGAGTTCGAAGCCTGCAACCCTACTATGTCACGATATTTGGATAAAGTCAAGACGTTGACCTCTTCATTGGCATACTTCACCATCAGCTACATTCCCAGAGGGGAGAATGCTAGAGCCGATGCATTATCAAAGTTGGCCACTTCGGCGGACGACTCCCTAGAAAGAGAGTATGTCGAGCATTTGAAGAGTCCGAGTATCGATTCCGCAGAGGAGGTTATATCAATCATGCAAGAGCTGACTTGGATGGACGCTTATGTCCGTTATCTCACTAATGGTTCTCTCCCACCGACCCAGCAGAAGCCAAGTTGCTAAAGAGAAGGTCTACCAAGTTTGTATTGGTGGAGGGCCACTTATACAGGAAATCTTTTTCTCATCCTCTTCTTAAATGTATAGGCCCGACGGACGCTGATTATGTTCTCAGTGAAATCAATGAAGGGATATGTGGGAGTCATGTCGGGGGCAGGTCACTGGCATATAAGGCTCTCCGCCAAGGATATTATTTGCTTACAATGCGCTAGGATGATGTTGAGTTGGTTCGAAGGTGCGATAGCTGCCAACGACATTCAAATATCTAGAGACAACCGGCTTCACTTCTAAGTCCACTATCTGCCCCCTGGCCTTTTGCTAAGTGGAGGATGGACATACTCAGGCCTTTCCCCCAGCTGCAGGACAGAGGAGATTCTTATTGGTGGCCATCGACTATTTTACTAAATGGGTCGAGGTCGAGGTGTTAGCTAAAATTACTGAAGCCAAGACAAGGGCATTCTTTTGGAAGTCTATCATTTGTCGATTCGGCTTACCTCATACTCTAATTACTGACAACGGCCGCCAGTTTGACAACTCAGCGTTCAAGTCCTTCTGCGCTGAGCTCGGCATTTGCCACTAGTTCACTTCTGTCGGGCACCCCCAATCTAATGGAGAGGCAGAAGTTATGAACCGTACTATCCTTCGAGAACTCTGCACCTGGTTGGATGAATCCAAGGGCAAGTGGGTGGAAGAACTTTCGAGTGTACTATGGGCATACCACACCACTCCCAGGGGCCCCACATGAGAGACTCCCTTTAGCCTCATCTTTGGATCTGAAGCGGTCATTCCGATAGAAATTGGCCTTCCAAGCTCCCAAGTAGAAGCATATAAAGAGGGCAAAAACCCCGATCAGTTGAGGGCTAACCTAGATTTCATCGACGAAACCTGAGATTTGGCATGATTTAGAATGGCCACTTTCTGCCAGCGAGCAGAAAAGTATTATAATTCTTGGGTCCGTCCCAAGACGTTTCACTCTGGAGACCTAGTCCTTAGAAAAGCTGAGGTGTCCAAGCCAACTGAAGGGGGTAAGCTGTCGCCGAATTGGGAAGGGCCTTATCGAGTTATAAAAGCGCTCTCACAGGGAGCCTACAAACTGGAGGGGATGGACGGGTGGCCAATTCCACGCACTTGGAACGCCGGTAACCTCCGCCAGTATTATCAATGATGAATGTATTAGATAAATGGTTATAAAAGTAGTTATTAAACTCTATTGTTCAATTCAATATTGTGTCCTTGGCGGCCCCTAGGATGCAGACACCCCGGACCAGCGCGAGAAACCTTCGGAGGTTCAAGTCCTGTATCCTAGGCGACCCTGAGTCAAACTCTCGGGCCGGCGCAAGAAACCCCCGTGGCAGTTTTCAAAAGGACCCTGAGCCAGGGCAAAATGCCCTCAGGTTACCCTCTGGGTTAAAGGCTCCCGAGCATGGTCCTAGCACAGCGACTCTCGGGTCATCCTTCGGGATTCCAAAAGGACCTCGGCGGCCCCTAGGATGCAGACACCTCGGACCGGCACGAGAAACCTCCGGAGGTTCAAGTCGTGTATCCTAGGCGGCCCTGAGTCAAACTCTCGAGCCGGTACAAGAAACCCCCATGGCAGTTTTCAAAAAGACCATGAGCCAGGTCAAAATGCCCTCAGGTCACCCTCCGGGGTTAAAGGTTCCCGAGCATGGTCCCAGCACAGCGACTCTCGGGTCATCCTTCGGGATTCCAAAAGGACCTCGCTGGCCCCTAGGATGCAGACACCCAGGACCGGCGTGACAAACCGCCGAAGGTTCAAGTCCTATATCTTAGGCGGCCCTGAATTAGACTCCCGAGCCGGCGCGAGAAACCCCCATGGCAGTTTTCAAAAAGATCTTGAGCCATGTCAAAATGCCCTCAGGTTTTCCTTTGGGGTTAAAGACTCCCGAACATGGCCCCTAGCCAGCCCTCGAGCAGGTCCTAGGCGGCCGCGACCGAGCATGGCCCCTAGGCAGCCCTCGGGCTGGTCCTAGGCGGCCACGACCGTGCATGGACCCTAGCCGGCCCTCGGGTAGGTCCTAGGCGGCCGCGATCGAGCATGGCCCCTAGCCGGCCCTCGGGCTGGTCCCTAGGCGATCGCGACCGTGCATGGCCCCTAGCCGGCCCTCGGGCTGGTCCTAGGCGGCCATGATCGTACATGGCCCCTAGCCGGCCCTCGGGTTGGTCCTAGGCGGCCGCGACCGAGCATGGCCCCTAGCCGGCCCTCAGGCTGGTCCTAGGCAGCCGCGACCGAGCATGGCCCCTAGCCGGCCCTCGGGCTGGTCCTAGGCGACCGCGATCGTGCATGGCCCCTAGCCGGTCCTCGAGCTGGTCCTAGGCGGCCACTACTATGCATTACCCCCCAGCCGGCCCTAGCGCTAATCTCAAGCGGCCTCACCGACATCTGACCCCTAGTCGGCCCCGGGATGGTCATAAGTGGCCCCAAAAAGAGTTCTTTAAAACTATACTAAGGATCTCTTGCATAATTCCCAAACAAATCATGCCAGTAAAGCACCGAGCATATTCAAGGAGACAAAACTAGATCACTAAGCATTAAAATAACTAGAGACTGATGAGATTAACTTGAATATAGAAGCAGCATACAAAACCATCTGAAAAAAGAATTTTTGTTACCAAGGTAATCGTCATACAAAAAAACCAATCTTGGCTATATTACGGAAGAAGAAGAGTGACCTAAAATCAAGACCCCGAGGACTTCGATTCATCCTCTGAGTCATCATCCATGGGCTAAATACTGTCAAGATTATCCAGTTTGTAGGCTTTCAGAATTTTCTTCTTACACTTCTTGAATCCTTTAGCAAAAGCATCCACGGCTGCCTCACTGCATTCTGCCGCAAATTCAGTGGAGCCCTTGTAGAACTCCACGACTTGCTAAGCTCTCTGATCGGCTGCATTAACTCAGAGAGCAGCCTCAGTCTGAGCAGCCATTATCTTCTCATTGGCCTGAGCTTCGACGGAGAGCAATTTTGTTAAGGTCTCTTTCAGTTCATCCTCAGTAGAAGCCAGCTTCCCCTCTACAAAAATCAGCTGCTCCTGGATGGTAGCCAGTCTTTCCTCTGCAGCTCGAGCCTCCAATCCAAGCAGTTCAACTCTATCTTCTGTAGCCGCAGTCCTCTCCTCAGCCTGGGTCACCCTGAGAAGGGCAGCTCCCAACTTCTCCTCAGTAAGCCTTAACCTCGACACGATTTCAGCTAATTTGGCCTCAGCCTCTTCAATCCGAGCCTTCAAGGCCCGATTTTCCTTTTCAGCGGTTCTCAGGGTGCCGGATGCTGCTAACTCCCGAGCCTTGGCCTCGGACAACTCTTGGGTTAGCCCACTCACTCGGGCCTTGAGGGCACTCAATTCGGGCGAACTCTGTTTCCGTTTCTCCTCAATACAAGCGTCTCGAAAGACAAACGCACTGTTAGATGCCTACAAAATAAGAAATTGATTATAATGGGAAAGAAAGGGGAAACAAGAAGAGAGTAAAATAGAAAAGTCAAAGATCTCACAGAATCACCTGAAGAATAGCAGTGAAGAAAGTATCAAAGGACTTCTCCAATGGTTGGCATCGGAGTTTGGCTTGGAGGTTAGGTAGGGTGGAGCGGCTGAGTAGGCGTTCAGCTAGATGCCCCCGACGCATCGCATTGATCCTAGGCGGACGACTGGGAGCGTCCTCATTAGGAGACATCTCTAACCCCTCCTAAGGCGAATGAACTTTTGAAAGCCGATCATCATCGGCCTTCCGAGCTGGAGGTGTCACCATCCTTTCCTTCGGCACAGCCTCGCCTTCGACTTCGAGCGGAGGTGGGGAACTCTCCCTCATTGGCTCCTCTTGGGCCCCAGCTAAAGGGACCCCTGTGGGTAGCTCCTCTCAAGTCTCGGTTGAAGGGACCTCTGTTACCAGCGTTTCAATACGAGGATCTCCTTTTCTTGGGCCCCCTACTAATGTGACCTCAGGGGAAGAAGGTGGAGCCACTCTCCAGGCAACGGATCATCCCCTGCTACCCGTCTAGTTTTCTTAGGCCCTGTCTTCGTTGGACCCTCAGCTGCTTTCCTCTTCTTTAGAGCCTCTGACAAAGACTCTGTGGAGAACCTCATTTCTGCATCAAAGAAGTGCAATGTCAAAAAACAGAGGCAATAAAACAAACACGAACAAGACAAAGGGTCATAAGTCAACGAAGGGCTCACATACAAGCACACGTGCAATAAACAAGTAAAAAATGAATGAAAGAAAAATTTGGTAGCACTCACCGGAACTCAGTGAGGGTGCCACGGGTACTGCTAAGGCTTCACGAAGGTTCCCCTCCAACAGTAGCTCTGCGCAAGGAGGAACGACAGAGGACAGAAGGGCCTAGAAAAGCTCTCGGTCCCTTTCCTCTATACTGGAGTTTTTATTGGGGCTAGTGTCGGGAATAGTCCAAGATGTCTTTATCTTCTCGCCATGGACATAGAAGAAGCGTGACTTCCATCCTTTTATCTTTGAGGGTAAGTCCAATTTGAGTACCCTCTTGGGACGGGAGGCGAAACTCCACCAGCCACTCCTGGAAGTATTTCTAAGTTTATACAAAGCTCGAAATAAAGAAACTCTAGCAGGGGCGCCATAAAAATGGTAGAGTACTAAGAATGCATATATGATACGAATGGAATTTGGGGTTAATTGGACAGGAGTTAAGTTGTATCTATTTAATAAATTTAAAAAGAAAGGATGAAGAGGAAGATGGAGTCCACCCTTGAGAAATTCCTCATATAGGGCGACTCCCCCTCCCCGACTGCTAGTCACTTTATCCCCAAACTAAGGAGCAGACAAGCAAACGTCGTCAGGAACTCTATATTGAACCCTGATTCTTCAAATATTATGGTCTTTCAGGACAGAACATATTCCTCCCGGGCCAGCAGAGGTAGGTCTAGAGGGAGATGTTGAATGTAATGGGGGGGGCAAAACCCTAGGAGGTGGAGAGACAAACCTATCTACAGGTGGAGTAACCTCACTCGAGGGGGCCTCACCCAGAGGAACCTTGCTAGAGGGGACCCTAGTCGGGGGCTGACCGGCCGTCTCAGAGCGATCGGGAATGGAGATCCCACCGGGAGCACGACGACGGGCCTCGAGAATTTCTTCCCTAGATGGTTCAACTAGAGGCTTCTTACCCTTCCTATCAGGCTGAGAATCCATCAAGAAGGAAAAAATACAAAGGAAACTAAGAAACTAACCTTCAAACAGAAGGATGGAATCAAAGAGGAACTCAGCGCAAAGAGGAAGAGCAAGAGGTAAGAGGAGTATAGAAACGATAGAAGACAAAAGAGATGAGCGGGATAAAATCAGCCTCTCAAAACTGGAAAACCCCACCCATCATGAAGAGTAAGGCGGTGAACGCCGAATTGTGGCCCAAATGTCACTAGCCTATAGAAGGACCACGTTTCTTCTAGCAAAAAGAGCCGTTAGCGCAATTTATGCACATAAAGCCATTTTCCATCAAATCATGAAGTGCCCTCGTTTAAATGATGAAGGGACTTTTTGTCTTCTTAGAAACGTGCGTCCATCGTAAACGTATAGTATTAAACTTAATCATATAAAAATTTTTTGCGCTCCTTTCTCTTGGCAAGCACCGAGCACATGAGCACCAAGACTCAGGAGCGGGGGGTATATGATGTGACTGATAAGAAGCCACGTGATAAATAGCCACGTAATAAATAGCCACGTGATAAATAGCCATGTGATAAATACAACGTCTAGCCCCTAGACGGCCCCAAGGCCAGTCCTAGGCGGCCCCCAGGCCATCGACCCCTAGACGGTCTCAAAGCCAGTCCTAGGTGGCCCCCAGGCTATCGGCCCCTAGATGGCCCCAGGACCAGTCCTAGGTGGCCCCCAGGCCATTGGCCCCTAGATGGCCCCAGGGCCAGTCCTAGGCGGTCGCGAGATACTTAGAGGTTTGATGAGATAGAGGATGTCATTCTGAGCATCCTTTTCAGAAGAACTTAATCCAAAAATCATTAGCAGGATTTAATGGCCCTGACTAAATAAACATCAAAAGGCGGTTATCTGCCATAAAGTATCAATCACTTCGAGTCAAAAAAGCCACTAAGGCCCCAAAAATCATTAGCAAGATTTAATGGCCCTGACTAAACAAGCATCAAAAGGCGATTATCTGCCATAAAGTATTAATCACTTTGAGTCAGAAAAGCCACTAAGATCCAAAAAGTTATTGAAGGAATTTAATGATTCTGGACAAATGAACATTAAAAGCTGATCATCTCTGGAGAAACACTGATGATGTCGGAACGATATCCGATCATCTCTGGAAAAATAATGATGATGTCGGAACAATGGATGCGGATCCGATCCGACCAGCTCTGACATTTTATCTGTAAGAATACTGACATGTCACGACATTTGGAGGATGGCAAAGGAAAATGCCGATAAAAGGAAGGTAAGAACAATCAGAAGGGGGGATTTTCCTAAGCCCAAAAGCAATCTTCTTCCACACACACGTTCTCTTTTCAGAGATTACTGCTATGTTCCTGGTTACTAACTTGATCATCGGAGGGTCCCAACTGGAATCCCCAGTCCCGGAACTTCTTGCAGGACCTTGAAGACGAAGGATCGTGGCAACTGTCGCCCAAGAAAATTAGCTAAAGTAACCAGGCATCAACAGAAATAATTCGATAAAGCTTGATAAGTTGTAAGTTGATTGATTCCGAGTTGCTATGGAATTTGATGTTTGTGGAATTCAGATCCATTTTAATTCCACCGGCCTATACCTGGGCTGACATTGACGGGGGCCAATCTGATTGCATGGGCTTGTGGGGTGAAAATGGATCTAAATATAGACCCACAAAATGCTTTTAGGGGCTCTTTGAGGTCCAAATACCTTTTACCTTCCCTCTTGCTGCCTTTTTCTTGAATGATACCAAATACCTTATCTCAAACTTTGTAAAGAATGGGCTAAAAAGGGAAAAAAAAAGGAAATAAGAGTTGGCGTTCCAAAGGTACTTAATCTATAAAAAAAGCTTTCAGGAGAGAGAGAGAGAGAGAGAGAGAGAGAGAGAGGGGGTCGTTCCATTTACCATTGCAGAGTTTGACTCCCTTGAAGCTTTATTTATCTATCTATTTATTTATTTTTAAGAACAAGAGTTAAGTTTGTTCAAGAGATGCATGAACTTATCCGAAGATGAGAAGGATGAAGAAAAAAGAGGCAATCTTGATGATGAAAGCTCTATTTAGGACAATTGTTAGCCTTAATTGTTAGAAAATAGTTATTTTAGATAATTGATGATGAACAACCACTGCTGGCCCCTTCTAACAACAGAGATAGAAGAAAAAAGAGTAGTGGCAGCGAGTCATTGTCTCTTAAGAGGGTGGAGTGGAGGAAATAAGAAAAAGGGAATGAAGAAAGAGGAAAAGGGGGAATACATAATAGAAAATTTTGGTTTTTTTTATAGTGATATTTTTTTATTTTTTATTTTTTAATATGTCATTTTTGATATTTGAATAAAGTAGATCTATTGGGAGTTGTATAAACACAATAAAAATTACAATATTGCAGCATTTAATAAAAGAATATCATAATAAATTTATAGAATTATATATAATGGCATTTGTAAATGTTGTAACAAAATATTTATGGTGATGATCACTATAAATGTTGCTAACATGATAGTAAATAATATTTGTTATAGTGCCATTGAATAACACTAGTTACCACTCAGTATTCGGGATCTCAAAGGATGAAAATGTGGGACTTTGTTATGGTTGTCAACTCACACAAAATCAATGCTTGTTGATGTTGTTGCATGATAGGAGGAGGCTTTAATACCATTTATTGTGTATAAGAGATGGAGAGATCAACAAGAAAGAAGAAACAAAGAATTAAAAAAAAACATACAAGGATTTAACATGGTTCAGCTTGACTTTTTCTTACAAGACTCTAGAGCCACTTACAACTAACAAAATCCTTTATTGGATTCTTTCAATAACACTTTAAGTTATCTTAAAAGCCAAGGCTATATGTATTAATTACATAGGAGAGGGATTTAAAGTATTCTATATGAAGTAAAATTTATTTTCTTTTATATATATATGAAAATATGTCCATATTAAGCTTACTAACTTTAAGACAAATTCTCATCTTGGTTTGAGGTTTGTCAAACTAACCATCCTAAAACTTCATCATTTTACCACTACCATGCCTTGATGGGCATTGGCTTTTTCAGGCTCCAACCAAGTTTAAGCGTTGGAATCAATTTCTTCTCCTTAAGCAACTTTACAAACTCTCAAGTCTGTTCACAAAAGAATCCTTCTTTTTGTATGCAATTACTGCCCCTTCAGCGTACACCTTGCTCTTTACCATTTCTTATACCTAAGAAGCTTATTCTTCATGCTCTCAACCATGACAATCACATAAATCACTATATATATGCACCATAAAGGTGGTTTAATCGACATCCTCTTAATCGGCATCCTCTTATGACCGGTAGCTATGCTATAAGATTTTGATCGAGATGGTTATATACTTTGCATAGTTTCCTTGGTTTGTATCTCCATCTAAGCTTGAGCTAGCGAATCTCATGAGTCTCTTCTTGAAACCTTTACATCGAGCTCTATCTTCTTATTGATGCCATGATCCTTTATCTAACCTTTAGTAGTTCCTCCCTTTTGATTTATCATAGTAGACTCATTAAAGGTGATATCTCAAATCCTCTACACACCATAGTTTGTAATCTTTAACTTAAGTGCCATAACTGAGGAATATGCACATTCTTTTTCTTGATCAAAGTTTATCATCATGATATGAACATAAATAGAGTAACCAAGTATCCTTAAACAAGAATAGTTATTCAGCTGAATCATACCTTCTAAAGAATTTTCAAGTCAATAATAATTTATGGTGATTGATTTATCAAAAGTTTTTTATATTTACTACTTCAGCCCAAAATGATTTCTTGAATCCAACATTAAAGAGCATACAATAGGCTTTTTTTGAGAGTATTCTATTTATCAGTTTTGCAACTTTATTTTACTATGGTATCATTCATTTTGTGTGATATGTTACTATACATTTACTATTGTAGAACTCATCAAATTCACCTTTGCAAAATTTTAAGAGATTACCCATTCGCAGCATCTTAATTTGTCATCTGATATGTTTCTCCACTATGGTTGTTCATTGCTTGAATTTGACAAACACCTTACCCTTATATTTCAAAATTAATGTAAATCAGACCTTCATGAAGTAGTCATCAATAAATATTAAAAAAAATTAATGCCCATTTATTAACATGTGAGAGATGTCTCAAAAGGTTTAAATGAATGTAGTTTAGTACCTTTTACGAACAATGGGTATCAAAGCTAAACTTCACTTTACTCTATTTTTATCTATACAGTACATACAGAAGTTTAGATTATCAGTCTTCACATCATCAAATAGACTTCTTTTGCACAACTCTATTATCTTTCTATTGTTCTATGCGCTAGCTGCATATATCACAATCGAATAACATTCAAATCTAATAACTCTATAAATGAAAAAAATGCAACAATATCAGCTATAATACCTCAAATCAAGTGATACAAGCCATTCATTATATTTTCCTCAATCATCACATGAGTATCTTTAGAAACTTTTAGCACACGACTCTTAGCCAATTATTTGTAACCCTCAATATTAAGTGTGCTCAAGGAAATCAAATTTGTAACCCTTAGTTTAAAGTGTGCTTAAAGAAATCAAATTTTGATCAAATCCTAATAATATCTATAGCTTTGTTATCATCTGATAGAACCTTCCCCACTTTGTGTTGATATGTAGAGAACTAACTTTCATTGAAAGTCAAATAAAAGAAATAATCAAAGTCAAGAATCTGCTCTTTTTTGGATTATTGATATAGATTGGCAATGTCTCATTTCATGCACCATTAGAGCTTTTTAAAGTGTTTTCTTCAACTACACTTGCTTTAGTTATAGAGATACTTTCTTTCTCGCTTTTCCTTTTTTCGTCGGATAGTTTCTCTTAATGAGCCCATCTTCATGACAATAATAGCAATGAAGTTTCTAGTATTTTGATTTTGATTTTGATTTACCTCGGTTGCCTGAAACCTTGTCCTTGCTCTTACTTCTTGCAATTAATCATTCTCTTTGGTTTTCCCATAGGTCTCTGATGAGGAATAAAATTGTTATCTCACCAACACTTATGCGTATGACAAAAAGATCGAGACCACTTTTGATTTTCGATCAGCCGTCTGTCATATCTGGAAAACAACAGAGCTAACACACCTTGGCAAGACCGAACCATCCTCGAACCGAGCCACCCTCAGACTAAATCATTCCAAACCATTCTCATGCCATAGCGGGCCCGAGCTATCCTTTATCTCGATCGGACCGAGGTATTCATATGCCTCGGCAGAGCCAAGGCATCCTCATACTCTCATCAGGATAAGGTATTTATATGCTTCGGCAGAGCCGAGCTATCTTCTTATTCCTTGGTAGAACCGAAGTATTCTTGAATCTTGCAGAACCAAGTGCAAAAGATTTCAAATTCATGGCAGTTCAACAAAATTTCAGCCATATGGGCCCCAAACAATTTGGAGCAGAAAATTAGGCCAATAATATCAAAAGTGGCCTAGAGCCTATAAAATCATCGAATTTCAAAGCATCAACCAGCTTCTCAAGCCATGATTCTCTAACTAACCAGATACTGATGCTACCGGCCTCATAACAAACTTGATTCGATTCTGATTCAGATCTTGATGGTTTTAAACCTCCTGTGATGCATCCAAGGAATCAGGTGATCATCTATCATCACATCTGCAACCTATAAATACCCTTGTCCTAAAGCTCTTCATGTACGCTTACGTTTGTGCTTACACTTTTACTCTTACTGAAAACTCCATTGAAGCTCAGAGCTCTCGAGAGGCTATTTCTTGAGGGACTCTTCTATGAGAGCCTTCTTCTTATATCTGCTTGCTGTGAATCTTCACTGACTTGTGCATCAGAGGGTCTTCCGTAGAGGACCACCCCCGATACTCTCTGTGTGAGGACTGTCTTGTAGGTTCCATCCGGACAAGAGATCGGCGTCCAGATCCAAAATCGGACCGCACCCGAGTTGGAGAGTAGATTTTTGCAGCAACAGTCTCAAAAACTTTCTTCTTTAGTTCCTTAAATTATAAGGTATCTTTATATTGTTAACCAAGAGATTCTTTCTCCTATACAATAATGCATTGACAAAATTTTTATATGAAGATGGTAATGTGCAAAAGAAAATTAGGGCTTGCTTTTCATCTTCTAGCTTGATTTTAATATTTTTAAAATTAAGAATAGTCTTGCTAAGCTCATCTATATGGTCTTTTATTGGTATATCTTCTTCATTTGTAGGTGATATAGTTTATGCTTTAAATATAATCAGTTTATGAAAGATTTCATTATCTATCCGTTCTCCTATTTCAACTAGAGTCAAACCATTGTATTTTCTTCAACAACTTATCTAAGAACCTCATTTATCAAATATAATAGAATTACATTATATGCTTCACCAATAACTCGTCTTTCCCTATATCAAACATGGTTGATGATAATCTCTTAGCCTTCTGGTGCCTTCCACAATCCTTATAGCACCAAAAGGGCCCACAACTTGATCTACTAGATGCCAAAGTTGATATCACAAATTTCTTCTTGAAATCAATACTTTGGTATATCCAACTCAGTTCAAATGCAGTCTTGCAACTGTGCTGTTGCCCAGATTTAGCAACCCAAGAGGGAAGGAGTGAATTGAGTTTCTTAAAATTTAATCGTTATCAAGTCTGTGTACTTATATTTCTTTTACAAATAAATATCATATAGTGAAGTAAAACTAATATGCAAATAATCATAGAAAAATATCATAATCAAACACACAATATTTATAGTGATTCGATGCCAATCCTGCACCTATATCCACTCCCCAAGAATATCTTGAGAATTTTCACTAATCACCACTAGCCTATCTGGCTAGCAAACTTATTTCCGGGCACAAGTAAGCCTTACAAAATACACTTTCGGGTAGACCTCTACCCAATCACATTCCACAACTGTGAAACAAATCAAAGCACAGGGAATATGTTTGATACAAAATGCTCCTAATAAATGAGCAAATAATCAACAAGATATACTTAGCAACTTGAAGAGCTGAAGTAGCTTCTAGCTTTAATGATGTAGCAGCACGAGAGAAGCCTTCAAGGAAGATTTAAAGCTTTTCAAAAAGGATAGATGGAGCTTTAACATCGCTTCAAGAATCAGCAATAAATGAACTCTAATGGCTTCAGAACAATCAAAGCGATACAGCTCTAACAAATCTCTCTTTCAAATGATTTTTCTCACAATATTTTTTTACTGGTAAGGATAGATGGAGCTTTAACATCACTTTAAGAATCAGCAATAAATGAACTCTAATGGCTTCAGAACAATCAAAGCAATACTCCAATACAGCTCTAACAAATCTCTCTTTCAAATGATTTTTCTCACAATATTTTTCACTGATATTTTTTTTCTATTTCTTTCTCCCAATCACTGTTGAAACACTGTTAACACCTCTATTTATACCAAGAAAAGAAAAATATAGCCATTACATGAACATTGTGAAATAGAGGAGAGAGAGAGAGCATCGGCAACATTTTCTGCTCCAACAAATAGAAATGGTGGAATAAAGTTTGGAATAGTAACAGCCGAAGACGTCTAAATTCCACATGAATAACATCCCAAAATCCACAAATCGGCAAGCTAGAAAAAAAGTAGCATGCCAATCCACAAAGTTGGCATCCCAATTTGAAATCCGACAAACCAAGAAACAACACTGGTATTTCAATTTTGAGCGAGAGAGATGCCAGATGATAGCTTCACAAATCCGGCAGCCCAAACACCAAGAGTTGGCATTCCAATTTTGAACAACAAACAACCAACCGAAAGCCTTGAAAAATTAGCATGCCAATCGGTTTAACTTAGCTTGCCAAAATTTTGAAGAACAAAGAGCTGGCAGAGAGCCAAATAAAATTAGCATGCCAATCCTTTTAACTAGCATGCCAAAATTTGAAGCACAGGGAGCCAGCAGAGAGCTAGATAAAATTAGCATGCCAATCCTTTTAACTAGCATGCCAAAATTGAAGCACAGGGAGCCACACCGAAAGGTAAACCGAAGGCAACATAATATGGAATTCCAAGTCAAAGATTGTGTTGGTCCAGATAGCAACCCAAGAGGGGGGGGGTGAATTGGTTTTTCAAAAATTTAAACTCTTTTAAAAATAAACCCCAGCGGAAATAAAAATTAGATTGCACAAATTAAAACAGAATATGCACAAATAGAGAATTAGAGATAATGAGACAATCACGGCAAACACAGAGATTTTATAGTGGTTCGGTGTACCTACACCTACGTCCACTCCCAAGTATCTCTTGGGTCCACACTATAATCAATCTGATTACAGCAGAGTTGTTTTGCAAGCTCACAACTCGAACTTATTGTTTTTCGGGTGCACAACGAACCCAGCTGGTTTTCAAGGCTCACCAGCACAAAACCTTACACCACAAGCAAACTGCTTGCACAAGGCTAACAGCCTCAATGGAATCAATCCTCCGATTGACCCATCAAACAATAATCATTTTTATAAAACAAGGGCTCCTCCAATAAGCAAATATACAATGATAGAACGAAATAAAGAGATAGGAATCAAAGCCTGATTTGCAGATCTTGGTGGCTTGCTTCTTCTCTTCTCTTGAGTGGATCTTCCTTTAGAATGCTCTTGAAGCTCCGAAGATCAAAAAACTAGGGCTTGCTTCTTCTCTTGAGATTTCTTCAAAATGAAACCAACAAAGCTTGAAATCTCTCTTTCTTTTGGGGAATCAGTATAATCTTTCCTCTCGAATTTTTCCTCTTTCTTTTCTGATGATTTCAAAGGTTTTTTTCTATACTTGTCTCTCTCTTCTCTCTTTTTCGGATGCAGCAAACCCCCTTCTTATAGATTAGTTTAATCCATAAATAGTTTAAAACTATCCGTTAGAAATAAGTGTAAGAAGGATTAGAACCAAAAATAGTAATAGCCATTGGGATTAAAAAGATAAAAGTAAAGTTTAGAGTCATTTTGACAGTTCTGGAGTCGCGTCTGACATTCTGGAGTCGGCTCTAACTTTTGGAGTCGGCTCTAAATCGAAAATCCCCAAATCGCTTGAACTGGAGTCATCTCTGACTTTTCTGGGGTCGACACAAAATCTTCTAGAGTCGACTCTAATAGTCCGGGAGTCGACTCTAAGTCATGGCCGAAAAAACCATCATTCTATCTTTTCTTTGGAGTCGGCTCTAACAGTCCAGGAGTCGACTCTAAGTCTGTGCCAATTTTCGGAGTCAACTCTGCGATTCCATGTGTCGACTCTAATGTCTGCAATTTTACCTTGACATTAGATTCGAACTAGAACTTGATTTGTCTTATAATTTTGATTAATAAATTATATCATAAACTGAAAAACTTAATCAAAATCATTAGTAACTTCAAATGTTATACTCAAATAGTTTTGTTAATCATCAAAATCAACAATTGGATCAACAATCTCCCCTTTTTGATGATGATAAAAACTTTAAGTATATGCATTAAAAATTCATTTGAATTAAGAGTTATAGACATTGTTAAAGCTTTAAAACTTCCTAACAGAGAATTTGATGCCAATTTTCAAAATGAACTTTAAAAACATACTTGAGTTCTATTATAAACAGCAATCAAGATGATTTAACATAGAAAATCATTAAGCTCCCACTGCATTAAATAACTCCCCCTATGCAAGGTATATGTAGATAAACTGAAATATGATCGATTGATTAGAATTTGAAATTCCTCTCTCTCCCCTTTTAAGATATGCCAATTGATTGAAATCTTATATTCCTTTAATCTTATATTCTTCCATTCTTATTTCCTTTATGCATATACAATTTCTCTCCCCTTTTTTGTTATCAGCAATAAGGTGAATTTAAAAATAATAAAGAAGGTTATCAGAGCGAGGGTGTTGGTTCATTCAATCATAGAGATGGTAATTGGTTCTCATAGACAAATTTGCAATAAAATGATAATTGTATTTCAATGCAAGATTCATTACATGTGTCAATTCAAGTACATTCACAGTAAAGTAACATATTCAAGTATATTCACAGTAAACCAAAATTTCTAGATACAAGCTATCAAAGTAAAGAAAGCTAGAAATCCTAAGATACAAACTAGGATAAGACAGGGTATCAAAATCAAACATGCTTGTAAATAATTTTCTTCAAATGACCAATCATTTCATAATCTCATCTTTTTGGTCTTTCTTAAATTTTTCAAGACAAGCTTCAATTTGAGGGACATCAACATTAATATCTTTCTTCAACTGACCAGTAGCATCTAAATAGACTCTTGATCCATCTGCTATCCCTTCTAGCCTTTCAAAAATCTTTTGAAGCTCAGATGACATGGTATTCACTGATTTATCCAAAGTAGAAACTATCATGTCAAGCTTAGCAGATATCAATTTTATTTCACTTCTAATTTCCGAATCATGCTCAGTCAGTAGGGCTCTGAGCTGATCAAGCTGCTCCTCTGAAAATCTTCCAGATACCAAGGCTGACTGATGTGGAGGTGAAGGATGAGTGCTCGGTCCAGCCTCTGAAGGTCCAGCAGTAGATGGTCTAGGAATATCCTCTGCTCTGGCCTCCTCAACACTAACTTCCTCTGCTCTGGTCTCTTGTCCTCTTTTTATTCAAATATCATTCTCTTTTCTGAAGCCCATACGGTGAATTGTAGAGACACTGTAGTAATCAGTATGCCTTAATTTCCTTAGTGGCTCATTATCCATTATTAGCACACCTTGGCTTCTAAAAACTAAGGTCAGAATCATACCATATGGCAGTGTTGATCTCTTCTTGGTTGCTGCTTCTGCCATATAGCCAATCATCATTCCAGCTAAATTAACAAGCCTTCCAGTAATGATATAGTCCATCAACAAGATATCTCGCTCCGAGACATACTCAAACCTTCCAATTTTAGGAAATAAGATTCTTCCACAAATATTATGAAGTAACATGAGTTCCAAATTTAGTTGATTAGCCATGATTTCTTCAAACTCAGATACTTCTCTCCCTAACATCCTAGATAGGGCACCTCCTCTATCATCATGTTGATACTCAACTAGTCCAATAGTAGTGTTGGCCCAGATGGCAACCCAGAGGGGGGGGGGGGGGGGTGAATTGGGTTCTTAAAAATTTAAGACTTTTTAACTTTAATTGATTAGTTAGCAAGATGTGCAAGTGAGAGGCTAACTAATAAGCAATGCACAAGCAAATATAAAGAGATAGAGAAAGAGAAATATGACACGGCAAACACAAGATAATTTTATAGTGGTTCGGTACAATCAACACCTACGTCCACTCCAAGATTCACTTGGGTCCACACTATAATCTCTCTAGATTACAGCCGAGTTGTTTTCAAGCTCACAACTCAAACTTGTTGTTTTACCGGGGCACAACGAACCCAGCTGGTTTTAACTCGGGCTTACCAGCACAAAACCCTACACGTTTTTTTCACGGGCTTACAACTAACCCAACACAAGCACTCTGGCTTGTAACGAGGTATACCAACCTCCACTGATTCAATCCACTGATTGAATCAGCAAACAAATAGATGATAGTGTTTGAACAATGAAATGCTCCCCTTGAGCAAATATACAAATGAAGTACAAAATAATATAAGATTAGAAAAGCCTGATTGTATTGCAGATGGTAGAGGCTTGGGCTTTCTTCCTTCTTCTCTTTAACTCCTCTTGAAACGTTGAATCACGCCACAGCTAGATTCTTGACCGTTGAAGTCTTTGGAGTTGAGATGAAGCTTTTCCTCTTTTGAAAATCCTCCGATTTGACCTTTGAAATGCTTGTAGATTTTCTTTTGGCTCTTGTGGATTGATAGAAGGAGTAGACGAAACTTTCACTTGGATTTCACTCCTTTTGAATCTCTCTCCTTTGAGCTAGATGAATTTTTCATATGCTCTGTTTTTCTCTTTTCAAATGATATTCTTTTCTCTCTTTGATTTTCAAATCGATCCTCCTAAGTTGAAAAGAGCTTCTCTATTTATAGAATCTGCAAAAATATATCCGTTAGAGACAAGGAAAAATAGCCGTTATTCAAAAATCTTACCGTTGGGGCTGATGTGTCATCGTTAAAAATCGCGCCCAGATTTCGCGGAGTCGACTCGAGCTTTTGAGGGAGTCGGCTCGAAGTCGATTACTAAAAATAGAAACATTTTAAGCATTGAAGGGTCGACTCGCGAAAACTAAAGTGTCAGCTCCTGAAAGTCGGGAGTCGACTCGAGGAAAATGGGGAGTCGACTTGAGAAGTGCTAAAAAAAAATATGGGTTTCTGTTGTTTGAGCGGAGTCGGCTCGCACAGACAGGAGTCGGCTCGCAAGGAGTCAGGGGTCGACTCTTGAAAAACCAAGGGCCGACTCGAGAAAATCAGTCATTTTGGGGAGTCGACTCGGAAACCTTTGAGTCGGCTCGGGAGCGATACAAAATCAGAAAAATGTTCTGATTGACTTTAAAACTTGTCCCAATTAAATTTAAAATATAAATTTGACTTGAATACATTAAATATGACATTTAGCATGGATTCAAGACATGTTTCAAGAATTCATCGATTGAATTATAATGTATAAAAATTCCTTTTGAAATCTTTTAAGCATAGAATTGAAACTCCTTTTTCTAATNCCTTTCAATTTGAATAAGCTCAAGGTTTTTGATAAATAAACACATTGTATTCTTTAAGGTACTCAAGGCTTTTGGAAATCATCAAAATCAATAAAGTTGGGGCAATTATGTTTCAATAATTTCTCAACAAGTATGCATCTCCAATAAATTTTTAAGAGTCTCGGCCATGATTATCACTTTGGTTCCTCTTACAAAACTCACTAAACCTCCCTCTCCTCTACATAAATCATTGTAGAATTCTCTCATAAGGGCAGGGTATGTAGGAACATCCAAAGAACAAACTCTTTCCCATTCCATTTCCTTCAATAATCGGCCAATAGCGAAGCCCTCCGAAGCAAAGAAATCAAAATCTACTTTTCTTCCAGTTGTAATGGCCTTACCCACTAATTGATCTACCCGTGGAGAAGATGGTGAAGGTGGAGAAGCATCTTAGGTGGCAGATGATGAAGACGGTGAGGGTTGCCTACGAACCGAGCGACGCTTCGTGGAACGGTCGATCCACCAACGATAGCAGCTTCTTAGGAGCTATAGGAATTGATTGGAATGAGTTATTGAGAGATTTGAGGGGTTTGGAGGGGTTGGAATCGGTTTGGAACGGCTTTAGAAAGGATTAGGAGATGATAGGGTTCGTTTGGGTGTCGACTCCGCCTTTTTATTTTGACCTAGTTCCACTTAGAGTCGACTCCCGCAAAGCGAGGTGTCGGCTCGAACCAGAAAATCTGTCAGCGCCCGAATTAGAGTCGGCTCTGCAGAAGCCAGAGTCGGCTCTAATTGCCCAGACAGAACATCAAAAATAAAGGTGTCGACTCACAACTGAAGGTGTCGACTCCACAATAGTTTCAGTGAAAAATTGGAATTTCAAAGATATGAAACTAATCAAATTGATCAATAATTCTAGATAAATGTTCCTTATCAATTAGGAAAACAATGAATCAAATTTCTAGATTGATTTCCTTATTGAACATAGAGAATTCTCAAGAAATCAAATTTGTCTCCTCCTCCGCCACCACGCCACCGCCTCGTGCGGCCCTCTCTGCACGACCCAGCATGTTGGCCCAATGGCAACCCAAGAGGGGGGAGTGAATTGGGTTCTTTGAAAATTTTAACACTTTAAAAATATTTTGATTGATATAAAGATGCTCAAATGAACTAAATTAATTGAAGCTAAGCACAAATGAGATTGAGAGAGAGAGACAAAGCACGACAAACACAAAGATTTTATAGTGGTTCGGTGTATCCAACCTACGTCCACTCCCAAGCAGCACTTGGGTCCACACTATAATCCACTTGATTACAGTCGAAGTTGTTTTACAAGCTCACAACCCAAACTTATTTTTTCGGGGTCACAACGAATCCAGCTGGTTTTTCCGAGCTCACCAGCACAAAACCCAACCACAAGCTATCCTTAGCTTGTCCCGAGGTATACTACCTCCACTAATTAATCCCCCGATTGAATTAGCAAACAACAATAAAAAATATTGGTTTGAATACAAAACAGCTCCTCAAATGAGCAAATATGCAATTAAGTAAACAAAGGTAAGAAAAGCCTGTTTGAAGCGATTTTGATTTGAGCTTTTCTTTTTCTTCTTCTCCTTTGAAAGATTGAATCAGCCTCAGCTCAGATTCTTCACAAAATCGCAGTTGAGAAGTTAGAGAAAAATAGGATTTTGCTTTCTTCCTTTTCACTTGGGAAATCCTTCGATTTTGAGCTTTGAATGCTTTGGATTTCTCTTTGGACTCTCTAGGATTGGCTGATGTGAGCTCTGAGTCTTTTCTCTTTGATTTCTCTCTCTTCTTTCACAAGATTTTTTAATTTTTTAGTCTTCTTTTCAAACGGACGGTTCCCCCTTTTTATAGATCTCTTAATCCAAGTTTAGGTGAGAAAAATAGCCGTTATAGAGCAGTTAGATTGCTTCTACACAAAGAAAACTATCCGTTAGAGATTAGGTAAAAAAATATTACCGTTGGAGTCCGTTCTGACATTTGAAAAATCCGTTCCTGACAGGTTGGAGTCGGCTCCAACTTTTCATGTGTCGGTTCCAAGTCGGGGTGTCCAAAAATAGTAATAAGAAGTTCATTGAGGAGTCGGCTCCAAAAAAGTTAAGTGTCGGCTCGACGCATTCGGAAGTCGGCTCCAGAATTCAAAGGTGTCGACTCTAACTATGTCCAAAAAACATGCTCTCTGTACTCAGGTTAGAGTCGGCTCAGAAACTCAGGTGTCGGCTCCGCAACTCTCAGATGTCAGCTCCTGAACTCAGGTGTCGGCTCCAAAAACTGACGCAAAAACCACTTCTTTGTATCTCAGGTTGGAGTCGGCTTCGAAACTCTAGGTGTCGACTCCGGACCGTGCCGAAAATCCTAGAAAAGTTCTGATACGCCCTGGGGTCGGCTCCTGACTGTTGAGGTGTCGACTCTAAGTTCTGAACTTAAATAATTTCCTTTCAAATTTGATTCAAAACTTATTCTTTATTCCTTTTGATTAATTAATCAACCTTAATGCCTGAAACACTTATCAAATATATCAGAAACAAGATGAATATACTCATGGCTTTTGTTAATCATCAAAATCAATAATTGGGTCAACAATCTTCCCCTTTTTGATGATAACAAAAACATTGAGTATATGCAAATTAATTAATAAAATTTTAAAGAAGATAAGTTCTCATAGTTAAGCTCCCCCTGAATGAGGTAGCTCCCCCTATGATACTTAACATCTTCTTTCCTTATCATTTAAACTCCATGCATATCAAATTAAGCTCATTTCATTTAATGTTTGATACCAATTGAACTTATTTCATTGAAATTTCTTGATACCAATTAAACTTATTTCATTGAAACTTCTTGATACATACCAATTTCTTAATGAAATTCATTCAATGTATATATATATAATTATCTTCTTTCCACTTTGTACATTTAATTGTAACTTTTATGCATATACAAATATCATTTACTTCTCCCCCTTTTTTGTAATCAACAAAAAGGTTAAGAAGTTACAAGTAGTATAGATCAATGCATTAAACATAAGTGAATCAAAACTCAATTCAAGTCATTCTATATTAAAGTTCTAGGATAGCAAATATGATATTCATTAGAGTATCAAAACATTACATCATAAATACTTTCAACTATATCAAAATGTTGCTTTATTATCAACATCAAAAGAAAAAAAGCTTCATTACATCAAAAGAAATTCAAACTAAACTTCTAACGACAAAAGGTAGAAACATCAAATTCTGAAACAGTTCTTGAGTTCTTCTAAGAGTTGTCCCATTCCATCCCTTTGAACTCTGATAAACTCATTTAACCTTCTATCAAAGAATGTAGATGCCACTGTGATTTTCTCTTGAAGTTATGCATTACATCTTGAATAAGTCTCTGAATCTCCTCCAAATTCTTTAAGTTCCTCAAATATGTGCATGAGATCAGACTTCAAAGATTCTGAAGAAGATCCAAGGATTGACTCAATCTTGCTCACCCTTTCATCCAATGAATAAAATAATTCTCTCAAGCTCATTAGACTACTATCTATCTCAGTCTCCATCTCTTCTTTATGAGTAGCAAACAGTCCTTTAAGTTGCTCTAATTGAACAACAGAAAAACCAGCAGATGACTGAACTGAAGAGGAAGGAGCAGGTAGAGCAGAGGGTACACAATGACTGGGGCCAGGTGAGCTGTGCCTCCCTGATGGTCTTGCCTCAGAAGGCCCAGGCTCAGAAGTCTCAGCTACTCTGTCTTCAGAATGACCTTTCCTCTCCTACTGACCATCCTTCTTCACAAAGCCCATCCGATGAATAGTTGCTAAACTATAGTAATCTGTATGCCTTAAATTCTTTTTGGGTTCATTTTCAGAAATAACAACACTCTGGCTTTGGAATACTAAAGTCAATATCATACCATAGGATAAAGTGGATCTTTTCTTATTCCCAGCTTCAGCCATATACCAAACCATCATACCAGCCAAATTAATTTGTTGCCCAATCAAAACACTGTCCATTATAACAATGTCTCGCTTTGAGACATATTCAAACCTCCCGGTCTTGGGAAACAGAATCCGACCACATATATTATGAAGTAATCTTAACTCAAGAGGCAATTGGTTTGCCCTAATTTCTTCAAACTCAGTGACTTCTCTTCCTAGCATCCTTGATAAAGCATTTGACCTTTCACTATGAATGCTTCCAGTAAGCCTAGTAACAGGAATCCCTAAAAGATTTCCTAGAATTTTCGAGGTTATATGAATCCTTTTCCTCTTACAGAACTAACTATTCCTCCATCTCCTCTAGATAGATTGAAATAAAACTCTTTGACTAAGGCAGGGTAAGTGGGTAAATCAAGGGAACACACTTTATCCCAACCTAGTTCTTTTAACTGCCATCCAATAGTAAAACCTTCTTCCTCAAAGAAATGAAAGTCTACCTTTCTACCCATTGTGATTACTCGGCCGGCTAAGGTCGATTTGAGGTGAGGAGGGGCTTGGAGCAGCGCTCGGTGTGGATGACGAGAAAGAGGACGAAGAGCTCGGTGAGGGCTGCCTCGCCGGATGCCTCACTGTCCATTTTTCGGTCGTCACCGCTCCACCAAACATGGATCCCCTATTTTGGGTGCCATTGAGAGCTAAGGAGTGGTTAATTTGAGAGATTTTGGGTTTTGAGAAGAGTTGGAGAGAGTTTTGGAAGAATTAGGACAATTGAAATGAAAGAGGAGTCGACTCTGCCCTAAATAAGTTAATTTGGGACCACTTGGAGTCGACTCTTGCAAAGCGAGGTGTCGGCTCCAGGTCACTAACACAGTCAGCGCCCGAAGTAGAGTCGACTCAGGAAAAGTAGGTGTTGGCTCCAAAGTCTCAGACAAAACTGGAGTCGACTCCGATACCAAGGAGTCGGCTCCAAGACAGTTTCAAAAAAAAAAAGAGTTTCAAAGGATCTGAAACATGTCCGGATTGAGATAAAAAATGGATAAAATTCTCTGGAATTTGGTGAATCAAATGATTCAAATATCTAGATGAATTGTCCTTAAAATCATGAAAGAAATTTTAAGAAATTAATTGAATTCTAGATAATCATTCCTTAGGTGTATCAAAATCACTCCAATGGATCACAAATCCCTAATTCTCCTCTAAGATAACAAAATCTTTCTTCACTCAAAGGTTTTGTAAATATATCAGCTAATTATTCATCAGTACAAACATAATCAAGACAAATGTCACCATTAGCTACATGTTCTCTAATAAAGTGATATCTAATTTCAATATGTTTAGTTCTTGAGTGTTGTATAGGATTTTTAGTTAAGTTTATGCACTTATGTTATCACATCTAATAGGAGTTTTATCAAGTGTTATGCCATAATCTTCAAGTTGTCACTTAATCCAAAGGATTTGAGCATAGCAACTTTAGCTGCAACATATTCAGCTTCAGCAGTAGATAATGCAACTGAATTTTGCTTTTTGCTAAACCAAGAGATTAAGTTACTTCTTAAAAATTGACATGCACCACTTGTACTTTTTCTATCTAATTTACAACCAGCATAATCAGAATCAGAATAAGCAATCAAATTTAATGTTGAGTCTCTAGAATACCATAATCCTATATTTTTAGTTCCACTTAGATATCTTAGTATTCTTTTTACAGCAATTAAATGAGATTCTTTAGGTTCAGATTGAAATCTAGCACATAGACAAACAACAAACATGATATCAGGTCTACTTGCAGTTAAGTAAAGTAGAGATCCGATCATACCTCTATAATGCTTTTGATCAACTTTCTTACCGTCTTCATTTTTATCCAATTTGCATGAAGGACTCATAGGTGTTCCAAGGGGTTTGATTAATTCCATTCTAAACTTCTTGAGAATTTCCTTCGTGTACTTTGTTTGGTTGATGAAAATCCCCTCTTTGCTTTGTTTGATTTGAAGTCCTAGGAAGAAATTGAGTTCTCCCATCATACTCATCTCGAATGCACCCTGCATTAACATAGCAAATTCTTGACACAAAAGATTGTTAGTAGCACCAAAAATAATATCATCTACATATATTTGTACTGCTAATAAGTCTTTATCTTTTCTTTTCAAAAATAAGGTTTTATCTACATTTCCTCTAGAAAAATCATTTTCAATTAGAAATTTGCTTAACCTATCATACCAAGCTCTAGGTGCCTATTTTAAACCATATAGTGCTTTGTGTAATTTAAAAACATGATTTAAAAATTCATGATCTTCAAAACCTGGTGGTTGTTCTACAAAAACTTCCTCATTTATAAATCCATTTAAAAATGCACTTTTAACATCCATTTGAAATAAATTAATGTTCATATGACATGCAAATGCAAGTAATAATCTAATTGCTTCTAATCTAGCTACAGGTGCAAAAGTTTCATCAAAATCAATTCCTTCTTCTTGATTATATCCTTTTGCAACTAATCTAACTTTATTTCTAATTACTATGCCATTTTCTTTAATTCATTTCTAAATACCCATTTAGATCCTATAACTGAGTGACCTTTAGTCTATCAACTAAGGACCATACATTATTTCTAGTAAATTGATTTAGTTCTTCTTGCATCGCTAACATCCAATTACTATCTTTTTCAGCTTCTTCAATAGTTTTAGGTTCTATTTGAGATACAAATGCAAGATGATTATTGATATTTCTCATAGATGATCTAGTTCTTACTCCTTGAGATGGATCACCTATAATCAATTCCTTTGGATGACCATAGGCATATCTCCAATCTCTTGGCAGATCTATATCATTACGAGTAGTATCGATAACATCAATCCTAGGAGAATCATCATCTTTAGCTTCTTGTTTATAGTCTGAAGATACATCTATATTCAATTTTTTAATATCTCTCTCTAGAAAATTTGTATCTTCCTCATCATCAATCTTTTTCAGAACTTGATGCTAAAGATTCATCAAAAACTACATGAATAGATTCTTCTACAATTAAGTTCCTTTTGTTAAATACTCTATAGGCTTTACTAGTTGTTGAATATCCTAAGAATATTCCTTCATCAGATTTTGCATCAAATTTTTCTAAGTTGTCCTTCCCATTATTATGAATGAAACCTCTACAATCAAATGCATGAAAATAACTAATATTGGGTTTTCTATCATGACATAGTTCATAAGGTGTTTTCTTAAGGATTGGCCTAATTAAAGCTCTATTTAAGATGTAACATGCCGTGTTTATAGCTTCCGCCCAGAAGTAGGGAGTTGGCTTTCACATAGCATGGTACGGGCCATGTCTTCTAGTGTTCTATTCTTTCTTTCTACGACTTCGTTTTGTTGTGGTTTTAGGTGCAGAAAAATTATGATGAATGCCATGTTCAATGCAGAAATTTTTAAATAAATGATTTTCAAATTTGTGCCATAATCACTTCTAAGAGACACGATGGTGTTGTTTTTCTCATTAGTGACTTTCTTGAAGAATTTCAGAAATATCGAGAAAGTCTCATCTTGTGAACCAAAAATAATACCCAAGTGAATCTAGAATAATCATCTACTATCACAAGACCATATTTCTTTCCTCCTAGACTAGTGGTTCTAGTAGGTCCAAAAAGATCCATGTGAAGTAGTTCAAGTGGCCTAGAAGTGGAAACAACATTTTTAGATTTGAAAGAGTTTCTAATTTGTTTTTCCAAATTGATATGCATCACAAATTCTGTTATTTTCAAAATCTAACTTTGGAAGTCCTTTAACTAAATCCATTCTAATTAATTTTGAAATCAAGTGTGTGCTTGCATGACCTAATCTACGATGCCACAACCATCCGATCTCATTAACCTTAGCATTATCAGCAATTAAGCAATGATTACTAGTAGACAAATTGTCCAAATCTATTAAGTATACATTGTCATTTCTATTTCCAACAAATATAATGCTATTGTCAATGGGATTAGAAACAGTGCAGATAGAAGCTTCAAAGAAAACCTTAAAACCTTTATCACATAATTGGCTAATACTAATTAAATTATATTTTAAGCCATCTACATATAAAACATTTTCTATAAAAGTGGATGGAGTTATTTGAATTTTACCAAATCCCATAATTTGGCCTTTACCATTGTCTCCAAATGTAACAACTCCTCCTCTTTTATTTTCAAATGTGATGAATTGCTCCTTGTCACCCATCATGTGCCTTGAACAGCCGCTATCAAGATACCACTTTTGTTTTGATCTTTTGGCTGCTGTTTAGGTACCCAAGCTTTCTTGGGTCCTTCATGGTTAGTAGCAATAAAGATTATTTCTTTCGGAACCCATATTTTCTTTCCTTTAATTTTTAAATTTTTGCTAGTTTTCTTAATATTGCATTCATATGATTTATGTCCTTTTAAACCACATTTGAAACAAGTAATATTAGGTGATTGGCCAGCACGTATAAAGATATTTTTCAAGATTTTTGCTTTCTAAGAGGATTATATCCTAATTCTGCCTTGTCAAAATAGCCTTTTGACTATCTAAAATCATGTTTAATTTTGAAGAACTTAAGGTAAATCTATCAACTATATCCTTATATTTATCAACCTCTTTCTTTAGATTAAAGTTCTCGTTTGAAACCAATTCCTTTTTTTTACAACGTCTTCTTTTTCAGATTTCAAGTCTTTAATTTCTAGAGTAATTTATTTTTCTCTTTAAGCAGATTTGCATTTTCAGTTTTTAAAGATTTACTTTTCTTTTTCAAAACTTTAAAATCATCAACTAATTCATTAAATGCTTCAAATAATTTTTCAAATGTAAAGTCATGAGTTTCAGAACTTACCTCATCATCTTTTTTGCATGAAGCAAATGTTTGCAACTTCCTTTTGTTACTCCTCGAAAGAGGATTCTTCGCTGTCGCTCCATGTTGCAATATAAGCTTTCTTCTTCTTTTTGTAGGCTTTCTTCAATTGAGGATAATCATATCTGAAGTGCCCGATTTCTTACATTCATAACATATGAGGGGTTCTTTTTTCTTGTCCTTGTCCTTCGCTTTTCCTTTTTCACCTTCCATTTTTGTTCCATACCTTTTCTTATGAAAAAGTCTCCTTTGCATGAATCTTTTAAATTTCTTAGCAAGAGTGCAGTCTCATCATTATCATCTTCATCATCACTGCTGCTTTCTAATTTCTGCAGCCTTAAGAGCAATAGTTCTCTTCTTCTTGACGTCTTCCTCTATATGCTGCTTCATTGTTAATTCTTGGGTCATCAAGGATCCAAGTAACTCCTCCAAAGGTAATGTAGTCACCTTTACTTTCCATGACCTTGGAAGAGACCTAAGAATTTTACGAACCAACTCAGAGTTAGTATAGGTCTTACCAAGACTCTTCAAACCATTTACAATATCAGTAAATCTAGTGTACATGCATGTGATAGTTTCATTTTGTTCCATGCTAAACAATTCATATTTATGCACTAAGATATTAATTTTGGACTCTTTAACTTGATTAGTACCCTCATGGGTAACTTCTAATCTATCCCAGATTTTTTTTGCGGAAATACATATAGAAATTTATTAAATTCATTAGCATCTAAAGTACAATATAAAACATTCATGGCTTTTGCATTAAGCTGAGCCATTTTCCTATCGTTATCATTCCAATCCCTTTCGGGTTTAGGAACTATTGAACCATCTACTACGTGTGTGGGTGTGCTAGGTCCATTAGTGATTACACTCCATAGTTCATAATCTAAAGCTTGAATAAAATTCTCATTCTAGCTTTCAATATCCATAATTTGTGCCATTAAATAAAGGAGGTCTATTTGTGGATTGACCTTCAGCAAATGAAGATCCAGCTTGAGCTGTCATTTGTATCTTTGACTCTTGATCGTTGGATCAAACTAAAATGAGCACAAGCTCTGATACCAATTGTTGGCCCAGATGGCAACCCAAGAGGAGGGGTGAATTGGGTTCTTTGAAAATTTTAACACTTTAAAAATATTTTGATTGATATAAAGATGCTCAAATGAACTAAATTAATTGAAGCTAAGCACAAATGAGATTGAGAGAGAGAGAGAGAGACAAAGCACGGCAAACACAAAGATTTTATCGTGGTTCAATTTATCCAACACCTACGTTCACTCCCAAGCAGCACTTGGGTCCACACTATAATCCACTTGATTACAGTCGAGTTGTTTTACAAGCTCACAACCCAAACTTGTTGTTTTCCCAGGATCACAACAAACCCAGCTGGTTTTTCCGGGCTCACCAGCACAAAACCCAACCATAAGCTATCCTTAGCTTGTCCCAAGGTATACTACCTCCACTAATTCAATCCCCTGATTGAATTAGCAAACAACAATAAAAAAATATTGATTCGAATACAAAAAACTCCTCAAATGAGCAAATATGCAATTAAGTAAACAAGGGTAAGAAAAGCCTGTTTGAAGCGATTTTGATTTGAGCTTTTCTTCTTTTCTTCTTCTCCTTTGAAAGATTGAATCAGGCCTCAGCTCAGATTCTTCACAAAAATCACAGTTGAGAAGTTGGAGAAAAACATGGCTTTTGCTTTCTTCCTTTTCACTTGGGAAATCCTTCGATTTTGGAGCTTTGAATGCTTTGGATTTCTCTTTGGACTCTCTAGGATTGGTTGATGTGAGCTCTGAGTCTTTTCTCTTTGATTTCTCTCGCTTCTTTCACAAGATTTTTCGATTTTTTTAGTCTTCTTTTTAAACGAACGGTTCCTCCTTTTTATAGATCTCTTAATCAAAGTTTAGGTGAGAAAAATAGCCGTTACAGAGCAGTTGGATTGCTTCTACACACAAAAAAACTATCCGTTAGAGATTAGGTGAAAAAATATTACCGTTGAAGTCTGTTCTGACATTTGAAAAATCCGTTCCTGACATGTTGGAGTCGGCTCCAACTTTTCATGTGTCGGCTCCAAGTCGGGGTGTCCAAAAATAGTAATAAGAAGTTCGTTGAGGAGTCGACTCCAAAAAGTTAAGTGTCGGCTCGACGCATTTGGGAGTCGGCTCCAGAATTCAAAGGTGTCGACTCTAACTATGTCCAAAAAACATGCTCTCTGTACTCAGGTTAGAGTCGGCTCCAAAAACTCAGGTGTCGGCTCCGCAACTCTCAGGTGTTGGCTCTCGAACTCCAGGTGTCGGCTCCGAAAATTGACGCAGAAATCACTTCTCTGTATCTCATGTTGGAGTCGGCTCCGAAACTCTAGGTGTCGACTCCGGACCGTACCAAAATCCTAGAAAAGTTCTGATACGCCCTGGGGTCTCCTGACTGTTGAGGTGTCGACTCTAAGTTCTGAACTTAAATAATTTCCTTTCAAATTTGATTCAAAACTTATTCCTTTATTCCTTTTGATTAATTAATCAACCTTAATGCCTGAAACACTTATCAAATATATTAAAAATAAGATGAATATACTCATGACTTTTGTTAATCATCAAAATTAATAATTGGAACACACACACCAGCATCACCACGACCCTCCCCTTATTTTGTCTCTCCCTTAGTTTTTGCCAGGTCAATCCAGTTCAAATTTACCGGCAAAAGTTACATGAATTAACGAAAGAAAACAAACAAACTGTTGGAGACGCATCAGACAAATCTCAGAGGTGAACAAATAACTAAGAGAGGATTAATCAAAAGAAAAGGAAAGAAGGGCGTATTCGTGGGTGGTGACCTTGAACTTGGTCCGGCCTCTAGGAGGAGGGAGAGGAGCCCGTAGCTTGGAGGGAAGATCGCTTCCACTTCCAGGAGTTTCCTTGGCTTCCCTAGTTTGTCTTAGGAGCTCGAGAGGTGAAGACTAGAGCAGCGGAGTGGGAGCACAGCCTCGCTGCAGGTGATGAAAGAAGAGTGGCACGAGTGGATGCGGCCATCCCTCGGCTTCGTTTTTTTTTTTCGCAATTCGCGACCAAGGGTGAGTCGCCAGCCATATCAAGCGAGGGATTCCATGGCTCGAAGGTGTTGGTCAGCGATGGCGAACGACACAACACCTCTAGAGATCCCTCCTCAGCCTCCAGTTATTCTGATTGAGTGATCTAAGATCTGAATTAACCAACATTAGAGAAGAACAGAGAATTTGACTCAGAACAAAGGAAATGATCGCGATTAAATCTAACCTTGATTCCCTTAATGTTGGCATCGGAGAAGAGGAGCAAATCTCGGCAACGATGCTCTATGCCACTTGTGGTGAGATGGCTTCGATTTGATCGATCTTCACAACGTTTGGCCACCAAAATAGAGTAAGGATTAAGAGCTCGACAAGGCTCCGCTAAGACCAAACTACAGAAGAATGAAAGGATAAAAAGAAGAAGAGAACGGGAGAAGAGGGGGATGTGAGGAGAATAGAGGAAAAATTTTTGAGCTAGGTGAGGCTTTGGATAATGATGAGGAAAAAGGGGAAAAGAGGGGAAGAAACTAAAGCGCTTGTGCTCTCTTCCTCCTCAGTTGGTCTTTCGTCCACCTCTGCACCGCCTCCCACCTTTTCGGCGACCTCATCTGTCACCTGCCGCCCTCTTCGTCAACCCGCTTCGTCTTCGTCCTCGGCAATGCGATCGTCCTCATCCTCTCCATCAAGTGGACAGCGGGGTCGAATGCATGGCGATCGGGGAAGAGGGGGGCGTCTACAGTGGGGACGGTCGAAGGTCAGATGGAGAGGAGCAGAAGTGGAAGGTTGGGAGGAGATTTTGAGATCTCAGACGAGAGAGAAAGAGGCAGAAAATTTTTTGGCGTGAGGGAGGAGCGAGAGGAATTGCCCTCTGTATCGAAATTTTTTTGTTTTAAATTTGAAACAGACGATGCTAACGCTTTAAAGCGTCGGTAAACTGAAACTCGGAAAGATATTTAATGTTTTGTTAAGTTTCTAATGCTTTCTAAAAGCATCAGCGGGTTTCGGATTTTTTCATCAGCAGATTTTAAATTTTTTAAGGCTTTTCCAAAGTGTTAGAAAAAAAATTATTATTTTATTTTTTTGTTGTAGTGAGGCATCCAACTGAAGGCAACCAAAAATAGGTACCTCAAGGATAAAATCCGGTATTGATTCTAAATGGCATAAACTTATAAATAAGAACTTATAAGATAATTGAATCCAGTTTAAAATAATACAAATATAATTAAATTAAAGTCATTTTGTCGAATGAACCATAAAACATGAAACGTCGTCCAATGACTGTAAAACTCAAGTTATTAAAGAATAATTTAATTACTACAAGCATATTTATACAAAACCTATAATACCTTTCATTTTAAATCATAATATACCTTGGGCTAGAGAAAGTGTATGATTTCATGATGAGTAACCTGAAATAGATTAAACTTGATAGAAATGATATTAATACAATAGTTAATTATTTTATGTTTCATCAAAATCAATATGAGGTCAACATGTACATTTATCAAGGGTCCAAATCTTGCCTCGCACTGTATTGCTTAGCATTAAGCGCCTAGTGCATTGACTCAATAGAAGGTGGACATAAATCTATTCAAAATAGACGGAATCCTCTAGTATAGTGGAGCAATGCTCCAAAAAGAAAATAGTAGAAGCTTTTAATCTTCATCTGGAGCAATGCTCCACCTTTACTGCTTCGTCAAAAAACGCTTAAGACTATCAATGCAATAGAATTCTTTGGAGCGATGTTCTAAAAATAGAAAAGGTCTTTGATCTTCATCTGATGTAATGCTTCACCTTCACCATCTCATTAGAATAGCCTAAATTGAATTACCATCTTAGAACACTTTGGAGCAATACTTCAACAAATAGAGGAAGACTCTATTCTTCTTATGAAGCAATGCTCCGTCTTTACTACCATATTGGAATAGTGCATTTGGAATAAGACTGATGTTGTTATTTCACTTATTTTAAATTTATTCCAAGTTAGAATAGCATCTTTTTTTCTCTTTCCTCCTTTGCATTTGATAGTAGTCATGTTGGCATTTTTTTTGGTTGGTTGCCTTTCTCTAGCAATCAGTCGCAATAGCCGACCGAAGAGGCCCGCCACCCTTATCAGTCTTTCTATCCATTGCAAGGCCCTAATTAGGCTCCTTTAGCATCTGGTAGTGGCTCGTCTACACCACATCTTGGTCAAGTCGTAGAAGACCTCTATATGGTTGTCCAACTCCCTAGTTGAGTCGATATTGTTCATTGCTAAATCTTGCCCAAGGTGCTTGTTGCTGTCAAATCATTTTGATGAGCGCGATGAGCTGAGATCTCTGCAGACCTTCGAGGATGTAGAAAGGTTACCGTCTCTCTTCCTGGGGCCTGCAAGAAAAGTCCCGGACCGGTGATTCCGGTGGGACCCTCCAACGCCCAAGTTAGTGACTTGTAGAACAGTAGAATTTTTTTGATGAGAGAATAGAGATTGAATTTTTCCCCCCTTTCTCGTTGGGGGATTGGGGTCTTTATATACCTGTTTGGGGGTCCCTCTTACCCTTCACTGGTAACAGCCGAGTAATATCTTCCATTCTTCGTAGGTGGGCGTACTAACTGCTAAACGTATGTCATAAGTACGCCTCTTAATTTTTTGGAAACCGTCCGTGACCTTAGTAATTGCCGGTTCATAATATTTAGTGACCGCCCGTGATCTTGGTAAAGCCACGTGGAATTCCTTGCAGCAAGCGGATGCTTGTCGGCCTCTGCCGCCGAGAGACCGAGACCGACGCCGCGTCGAAGCGGGCTACGGCCGACACCAAGATCGAGGTGGGCCACGGAGGAGATGGACCCAAGGCCGCGCGGAGGTCGATGCCGACGCGTTGCCGAGACCGACGCCGTATCGAAGCGGGCCACGGCCGACACCAAGATCGAGGTGGGCCGCGGAGGAGATGGGCCCAAGGCCGCGCGGAGGTCGATGCCGACATCGTTGCCGAGACCGACGCCGTGTCGAAGCGGCCGCGGCGACACCAAGATCGAGGTGGGCCGTGAGGAGATGGGCCCAAGGCCGCACGGAGGTCGATGCCGACGTCGTTGCCGAGACCGACGCCGTGTCGAAGCGGGCCGCGATCGACACCAAGATCGAGGTGGTCCACGGAGGAGTTGGGCCCAAGGTTGCACGGATGTCGATGCCATGCCATTGCCGAGACCGACGCCGTGTCGAAGTGGGCCGTTGCCGAAGCCGACGCTGACGTCGTTGCCGAGACCGATGCCGAGACCGAGATGGCGGAGTGCGCCAGACCGTGTGACATTGAGCTCACGATTTCTCATCTCGTGGGTCGTGTGGGTCCCAAGGTACAGCCATCGGGGGAGAAGGATGATGTTGAGTCGAAGCCAACTGCTCCTCGTAGAGTATCGAGTATGGAGTGCTTGTGTGGCCCTGCTCATGCCCTTGGACGAGCTTGCATGATACTATTCACGTACAAGGCTTTGTTCACTTGTATGGCACTATTAACGGCGAGGGAGCTTGGCAGCTTGGAGGTGTCGGCCATGGAGTGTCGGCCATGGAGCTGTCGGCCATGGAGGTGTCGGCCTTGAGCTATCGGCCATGGAGCTCTCGGCCTTGGAGCTGTCAGCCATGGAGCTCTCGGCCATGGAGGTGTCGGCCTGGAGCTGTCGGCCATGGAGCTGTTGGTCATGGTGCTCGGCCTTGGAGCTCTCGGCCATTGGGTGCGCGTGGCTTTCTGAGGCCATAAACGCTACCGTGGCCGAAGGGCCCTTTGGAGGCCAAAGGGGGGCTCCGTCAGTTTCCTTCCTTTATGGTTCTCTAACAGCGTTGGATCAGCCACATCAGATGCCCCCTCGCCCTGGGACGAAGCGGGCCCACCCCAGCAAGGCTGAAGGGGCGTTACCTCCCAAGTAGCTGATCCCCACCTGACTTTGGGTCTTCAACTTTTGATATGATGTTAGGACATAGGTCCCCTTCTGCAGGGTTGATGACCTGCCCTCTAGGGACCATGATAATCAAAGGCGGGGGGAACCAGTGCTGCAATCCGAGGGCAGCTGGAATGGAATCCGCAGGAGGCCTTGGGCTTAGAGTGCCGATGCGGAGGCCGGTTTTGGTGCCGATGCGGAGGTTGGTCTTCTGTGCCGATGCGGAGGCCAATCTTTGGTGCCGACGCGGAGGTCGGTCTTCTGTGCCGATATGGAGGCCGGTCTTGGTGCCGACGCGGAGGCGGTCTTTGGTGCCGAATGGAGGCCGGTCTTTGTGCCGACGTGGAGGCCGGTCTTTGGTGCGACGGAGGTCGGTCTTCTATGCCGACGTGGAGGCCGGTCTTTGGTGCCGACGCGGAGGTCGGTCTTGGTGCCGACGCGGAGGCCGATCTTCTGTGCCGACGCGGAGGCCGGTCTTCTGTGCCGATGTGGAGCCGGTCTTTGGCGCCGACGCGAGGTCGGTCTTATGTGCCGACATGGAGGCCGGTCTTTGTGCCGACATGGAGGCCGGTCTTTGTGCCGACTGGAGGCGGTCTTTGGTGCCGATGCGAGGTCGGTCTTCTGTGCCGACGTGGAGGCCGGTCTTCTGTGCCGACGCAGAGGCCGGTCTTTGGTGCCGACGTGGAGGTCGGTCTTCTGTGCCGACGTGGAGGCCGGTCTTTGGCCCGACGCGGAGGTCGGTCTTTGGTGCCGACGCGGAGGTCGGTCTTCTGTGCGACGGAGGCCGGTCTTTGGCGCGAAGGTCGGTCTTGTGCCGACATGGAGGCCGGTCTTTGGTGCCGACGCGGAGGTCGTCTTGGTGCCGACGCGGAGGCCGGTCTTCTGTGCCGACGTGGAGGCCGGTCTTTGTGCTGACATGGAGGCCGGTCTTTGGTGCCGATGCGGAGGCCGGTCTTCTGTGCCGACGTGGAGGCCGGTCTTCTGTGCCGACGTGGAGGCCGGTCTTTGGTGCCGACGCGGAGCCGTCTTTGGTGCCGACGCGGAGGTCGGTCTTCTGTGCCGACGTGGAGGCCGGTCTTTGTTGAACAGAGCGACCATTCGAGGAAGCAATGAAAAGACTTTGAACAGCTATCTGTCAAGCGGGTTCAAATTAACGAAAGTAACATATTACTGATAATACCGGCGTAAGTTGTTGGCGTTCCAAGTGTGTGGGAGCGATTTTCCGTCTAGTTCTTCAACTCTGTATGCCCCGTGGTGAAGAACTTCTTTGACGCGGTACGGTCCTTCCCATCTCGGTGCCAGCTTGCCTCCTTCCGTCGGCTTTGATACTTCAGCTCGTCTCAGAACGAGGTCTCCCGGGCGGAATGTCTTGGGCCGTACTCGAGCGTTGTAGTATATGGCCGCTCGTTGGCGGAAGGCCGCCATGCGAAGTTGTGCTTGGTCCCACAACTCTTCCACTAAATCTAGATCGGCCCGCAGTTGATTTGGGTTGTTCTCTTCGTGGTATAGCTCTGTCCGGGGACTGGGGACACCTATCTCCACTGGAATGACTGCCTCGTCCCAAAGACCAGGCTGAAAGGGGTTTCCCCTATGGGGGCTCGTGGTGTGTGTGGTATGCCCATAATACGCTGGGGAGCTCTTCTACCCAGCGCCCCTTGCAGCTATCTAGGCGGGCTCTAAGTCCTTGGAGGATAGTGCGATTGGTCACCTTGGCTGCGCCATTGGTCTGGGGGTGCCCCACAGAGGTGAACCGCTGATGAATGCCCAGGCCGCTGCAGAATTCCCGAAAGGCCGTGTTGTCAAACTGTCGGCCATTATCAGTGACAAGGGTGTGCAGTCCAAATCGGCACACGACCGACTTCCAGAAGAAGGATCTTACTTTGCTTTCCGTGATTTTGGCGAGGGCCTCAGCCTCAATCCATTTGGTAAAATGATCAACTGCTACCACCAGGAACTTACGTTGTCCGGAGGCCGGAGGGAATGGTCCCAAGATGTCCATACCCCACTGGGCGAAGGGCCAGGTGCGGCCAGGGGGGTTAGCTGGGACGCCGGCTGATGTTGAATATTAGCATGGCGCTAGCAGCTGTCACACCTTTTGACAAGCTCAGACGCATCCTCCTTCATTGTCAGCCAGTAATACCCTTGCCGTAGGGCTTTGTATGCGAGAGCCCTGCCCCCCAGATGGCTTCCGCATATACCTTCATGTATCTCCCGCAAGATGTAATCTGCTTCAGTGGGGCCGACACACTTGAGAACTGGGTATGAGAACGACCTGCGATAGAGTTTCCCATCCATTATGAAAAACTTTGGGTCCGTCTCTTGAGTTTCTTGGCTTCGGCAGGGTCTTCTGGGAGGGTACCGTTGGTAAGGTATCGGATGTAGGGATCCATCCAGGAAGGCCCCTGCTCAATTGGCAGAGTTTCTCTTGTTGCATCAATACTTGGGGCTTCTAGATGCTCTACATAAGCTCTTCCCAACGTTCCGTCAGCTGAGGTGGCGAGATGGGACAAGGCGTCGGCTCTAGCATTTTCCCCTCGGGGATATAGCTAACTCTGAAATATGCCAAGAGAGAAGCCTGCGACTGTACCATACTTAGGTAGCGGGACATGATGGGATCTTTTGCTTCATACTCTCCCGCGATTTGGCCAGTGACCAGCTGGGAGTCAGTGAATGCCCTAAGGCGCTTCACCCCGAGCTCTCGGGCTAACTTTATCCCAGACAACAGAGCTTCATATTCTGCCTGGTTATTGGTGGCTGGAAAGAGGAAACGGAGCGCACACTCGGCTACAACTCCATCCGAGTTGGCCAAGATGAGGCCTGCTCCGCTCCCTTGAGAATTTGACGCCCCGTCTACATGCAGAACCCATTCATCGTCTCTGGTGTCGAAAGGTGAGGGGTCCGCTGAGGCCTCTTCGGGCCGCTCCTCGCCCCAAGTGCATTCGACCAAAAAATCTGCCAAGACCTGGGATTTCATGGCCGACCGAGGGCGAAAAGATAGATCAAACTCCCCCAACTTGAGCGCCCACTTCGCCAACCGACCCGAAGTATCTGGGCGAGCGAGAATTGTCTTCAGAGGTTGGTCTGTGATCACTGCAATCGGGTGGGCTTGGAAGTATGGCCGTAGGCGCTGGGCAGACACGATCAAGGCAAAGATGATCTTCTCAATCTTCGAGTATCTGGTCTCCGCATCGTGGAGCACCTTGCTTGTATAATACACCGGTTTTTGCATGCCATTGGTGTCCAGCGGACCAATACAGAACTAACGGCCTCGGGAGAAGCTGCGAGGTACAGAAGGAGTTCTTCTCCACTTGTTGGCTTGGATAATAGTGGCGGGGTAGAGAGGAATTCCTTTAGTCCCTCAAACGCCTTCTGACATTCCTTCGTCCATTCGAATCCGTTGACCTTGCGGAGTGCCCTGAAGAAATGCAGGCATCTCTCGGCGGACCTGGATAGGAAACGGCTCAAGGCCGCCACCCTCCCCATCAGGCGCTGTACTTCTTTCTTGTTGGTAGGTGACCTCATGTCCAGAATGGCTTGAACTTTGTCTGGATTTGCCTCGATCCCTCGGCGGGTCACCATGAAACCCAAGAACTTTCCGGCTGTCACTCCAAATGCACACTTGCGCGGATTCAACCTCATTTGGCATCGACGAAGGTTGTCAAAAGTCTCCGTTAGGTCGGTGATATGGTCGGTGGCGTGGACACTTTTGGTCAACATGTCATCTACGTATACCTCCATATTGCGTCCTATCTGGTTCTCGAAGACTTTATTCATTAGCCTTTGGTAGGTGGCTCCCGCGTTCTTTAATCCAAATGGCATCACCTTGTAGCAATACAGCCCCTTCTCAGTTATGATTGTATCCGGAGAAAGCATCCATGAAACTAAGGACCTCATGGCCGGATGTAGCGTCCACCAGCTGATCGATCCGAGGCAAGGGAAAGCTGTCTTTGGGGCATGCTTTGTTGAGATCAGTGAAGTCTACACACATCCTCCAGCTCCCATTAGTCTTGCGAACCATCACCACGTTGGCCAACCACTCGGGGTAATGAATTTTCCCGGACATGCCCTGCAGCCACCAGTTTGCGAACCTCCTCGTCGATAGCTCTCTGTTTGTCCGGAGCGAAGCTCCTTTTCTTCTGTCGGACCGGCCGACACTCTGGCTTAAGGTTGAGCCGATGAGTGATTACCTCCTCAGGGACGCCTGGCATGTCGGCGGCAGACCATGCGAAGACGTCGGCGTTGGCTCGCAGGAAAGTGAGGAGTCGATCGCGCGCTCTCGGGCAGTAGCGCCCCGACCTGGATGGTCCTTGTCGGTTCATCTCCCAAGGGAAAGGTCAGAAGGTGCTCGGCCGGCTCCCCCCTCCCTCCCGGGTCTCGGGGGTCAGGCGGCCCAGAGGTCATTGCCGACGCGGCCTCCAGTGGACTGGGAGACAAGTGGTAGCACAGCGGCGGCGGGCTTTGCTCTCCTTTCATTTCTCCGACTCTTTCGTCGGTGGGGAATCTTACCAACAATCTCTTGGTGGAGATGACAGCATCTAGCATATTCAACCCGGTCTCCCCAAGATGGCATTGTAAGCCAGTGGGACCCGAACCACCAGGAAGTTTATGACCACCGTGCTATGACGCGGCGATGTCCCAGCCGTGACAGAAGGGCAATATCTCCTTCGGCACTCACAGAGTCTCCCGTGAAGCCCATTAAAGGCTAGTGACAGGCCGAAGGGAAGACTCAGAGAGGTTCATTCGAACAAAAGCCTCATAGCTCAGGACGTCCACAGAACTACCACTATCAACCAAGATTCGTTTCACAGGATGCTTGGCTATGGTCATGGATACCACCACGCCATCGTCATTTTTGTTGACTACTCCATCTAAGTCCTTTCCAAAGAAAGGAATTACGGGGTCTACTCCCTCCCGCTGTCTCTTTGAACTGCCGCATGCCCCCTAGGAAATCATGGCTATGGTCTTCTCCGTAGGGGCGTTGTCTGCACCGGCCTGGGGTGTAGGAGGCACCGCTGGGCCTGGAATAGGAGGGTTTCCCTTCGGACAAACTTGCCCAAGTGACCCTGCTGGACAAGCTCTTCAATGGCCCTCTTCAGGTGGCGGCAGTCTTCGGTGTCGTGACCATAATCTCGGTGATACGACAGTAGAGCTCTTTATTGCGGGGGGTCCCCGACCTCAGGGGGAGCGGACGCTTGAAGTAAGGTTCTTCCTCGATTTCCAGCAGGATGTGGGATATCGAGCCATGAGGGGAGTGAATGCTCCTTAGGAACAAGCGTCTGCGGCCGGCGGTCTAGGCGGTGAGGGGGCTCAGTCTTCCGAGGTCGCGCTCCGGCCTGCTCGGTGGGTATTGGTTTCTTGTTAGGATTCTTATCAGCCTCCCTCCTGGAGGAATCTGCCTCGTCCGCACGGATGTATTTTTGTGCACGGCTTAGAAGTTCGGCATAAGAGCTCGGGGGCTTCTTGTCTAGAGAATAGGCGAACCTGGAAGGACGAAGTCCCCGTTTTAATGCCAAGGTGGCTACGGAATCATCTAGATTATATACTTCCAGCGCTGCGTCCTTGAACCGGGCGACAAAGTCTTTTAGGGTCTCGCCGTTCCTCTGCTGGACAGCAAATAGACTATCCGCCACTCGTGGGATCTTCCGGCTCGCATTAAAGTGGGCCAGGAAAGCTCGTTCGAGATGACGGAATGAATCGATGCTGCGTGGTGGCAGACGGGAATACCATGCACGTGCCGCCTTTCGGAGGGTGGCCGAAAAGGCGACACATAGAAGGGAGTCCGTCGCTCCCTGGACCCGCATAAAGACCTTGTAGCTCTCCAGGTGGTCCAATGGGTCCGTCGTGCCGTCGTATGGGTCCAGTTGTGGGAGACGGAAACGGGGCAGGACCGGTTCCTCCATGATACGCCGGGAAAGCGGGGGCGATGGTCGTAGTCCGCTCCATGAGGATTGGTGATCTGGCGGCTAAGCTCCTCCAACCGTCGGTGATACTCGTCGAGCCGTCGGGTAGTCTTCCGCTGGGCATCGTCTGTAGAAGAATCAGAAGATGAAGCTGGGGCAGGCCGCCGAGGTAAGGAACGCGCCCGCCCGGATCCATCTCGGCATCGATAGGAGCGACCAGAATGACGGGAAGGGGACCGCGTCGCCCTGAGGCCTCTCGGGGATGGGGCTCAGGAGGCGAGCGATGGGAAAGGGACCGTCGCCGTTTTGAGGCCCCTCGGTGATGAGGTCCCGAAGGCGAGCGGAGAGAGACCGTCGTCGCTTTGAGGCATCTTGACGACGGTCTCCCGAAAGCGAGTGATGGGAGGCCTCGGGCGGGGTCCCGCCCTGATGGGATAGAACTGTTCCCCGCACCCGTTCGCCGGGCGAAGGGAGCTGAGGTGCGGCTGCAAAGTAGCGTTCCTGCAATCCCCGTACCACCGCCGCTAGGTTCTGAATTTGGTGAGATAGAACCTCCAGCCAGTCAGGCTGGCTCATCTGGGCAGGGGGCGGAACACGGAGGTTGGCTCCGTTTGATCAGCCCGCGGAATGCGCTCCGCGGCTTGACTGGTGGAAGCCTCCTGTGCTCGTGTGGTCACCATCGTCTCTTTCGCAGAACCGGAGTCTGTCACAGGGAGAACTAGTGCCCCCCTACCTGGCGTGCCAATCTGTTGCTGCCAAATCACTTTTGATGAGCGCCGGGTGAGCTGAGATCTCTGCAGACCTTCGAGGATGTAGAAAGGTCACCGTCTCTTCTTCCTGGGGCCTGCAAGAAAAGTCCCGGACCGGTGATTCCGGTGGGGACCCTCCAATGCCCAAGTTAGTGACTTGTAGAACAGTAGAATTTTTTTGATGAGAGAGTAGAGATTGAGTTTTTCCCCCCTTTCCTCGTTGGGGGATTGGGGTCTTTATATACCTGTTTGGGGGTCCCTCTTACCCTTCACTGGTAACAGCCAAGTAATAACTTCCGTTCTTCGTAGGTGGGCGTACTAACTGCTAAACGTATGTCATAAGTATGCCTCTTAATTTTTTGGAAACCGTCCGTGACCTTAGTAATTGCCGGTTCATAATATTTGGTGACTGCCCGTGATCTTGGTAAAGCCACGTGGAATTCCTTTTAGCAGCGGATGCTTGTCGGCCTCTGCCGCCGAGACCGAGCCGAGACTGAGACCGGCACCGCGTCGAAGCGGGCCGCAGCCGACACCAAGATCGAGGAGGGCCGCGGAGGAGATGGGCCCAAGGCCGCACGGAGGTCGATGCCGATGCCGTGCCGAGACCGACGCCGTGTCGAAGCGGGCCGCGCTGACACCAAGATCGAGGTGGGCCGCGGAGGAGATGGGCCCAAGGCCGCACGGAGGTCGATGCCGACGTCGTTGCCGAGACCGACGCTGTGTCGAAGCGGGCCGCGGCCGACACCAAGATCGAGGTGGTCCACGGAGGAGATGGGCCCAAGGCCGTGCGGAGGTCGATGCCGACATTGTTGCCGAGACCGACACCGTGTCGAAGCGGGCCACGGCCGACACCAAGATCGAGGTGGGCCGCAGAGGAGTTGGGCCCAAGGTCACGTGGATGTCGATGCCGACGCCATTAGACCGATGCCATGTCGAAGTGGGCCATTGCCGAAGCCGATGCTGACGTCGTTGCCGAAACCGACGCCGAGACCGAGATGGGCGTAGTGCGCCGGACCGTGTGACATTGAGCTCGCGATTTCTCATCTCGTGGGTCGTGTGGGTCCCAAGGTACAGCCATCGGGGGGAGAAGGATGATGTTGAGTCGAAGCCAACTGCTCTTCGTAGAGTGTCGAGTATGGAGTGCTTGCGTGGCCCTGCTCATGCCCTTGGACGAGCTTGCATGGCACTGTTCACGTACAAGGCTTTGTTCACTTGTATGGCACTATTAACGGCGAGGGAGCTTGGCAGCCTGGAGGTGTCGGACATGGAGCTGTCGGCCTTGGAGCTGGCCATGGAGGTGTCGGCCTTGGAGCTGTCGGCCTTGGAGCTCCATGGAGCTCTCGGCCATGGAGCTGTCGGCGGCCATGGAGCTCTCGACCATGGAGCTTGGGCCATGGAGGTGTCGGCCTTGGAGCTGTCGGCCATGGAGCTGTCGGTCTGGTGCTCTCGGCCTTGGAGTTCTCGACCATTGGGTGCGCGTGGTTTCTGAGGCCATAAACGCTACCGTGGCCGAAGGGCCCTTTGGAGGCCAAAGGGGGGCTCCGTCGGTTTCCTTCCTTTATGGTTCTCTAACAGCATTGGATCAGCCACATCAGTGCTCGCCAACCCTTCCCTGCCATCTAGGGTATGGAGCCACCACCCTCTGTGATAAAAAGTCATACAATTGTTACAGTTTCTTCTTCTAGCAGTCCACTGATCATTGTGGTGTTGCATCATTCATAGTCCATTCCTTCTAGTAGCCCCTTCATGGCTGCTTGTCAAGCTATTGCTTGGATCTCCTTCCCCCTTTCTAGCCATCGATCCACACCAAGTCATAAGAGTTCAATGTTCCATCTTCTTATCCATGGATGGCTACAGTTGTGGTTGCTCAACCATGGGTATCCAATAGCCTTTCCTCCTTCATCGCATCTCTAGTTGTCGCCTACATGCATCTTCTTTCTCTAAAGTTCTCATCGGCTTCAATGCTCCGATGGTAGATAACGTTGGTCAGCCTCGGATCCTCCTTTCCATTTGTCTCCAAGAAGGGCCGAGTCTCTCACAGGTTTGGCCATTCATAATGCCTTTTGTTCCGTATCACATTTGAGGCTCGCGCAGTTCCGCTGCACTGCACCTCATCTTTTGGATCTGTTCTATCTGCTAGGTAGTTTTTCTATGCATCATTGTAAACCTAGCTTGATACCATTTATTACGTAATAGAGAGAAAATATCAACATAAATAAAGAAAAAAAATAGAAGAAAAATAACACACACAGATTTAACATGCTTCTGATAGAGATATAAACTAAAAGTTATGCTTTATGTTATGTCTTTACATTTTTAATGAGAATTCATTTTGAGCAATGTGTGCCATTTACTATATATATGTGCATGTGTCTAGTATTTACAAAGAGTATTTGATCTAGTGTGTAGAGTACGGCTTACACACAGAAGACTAGATCATCGGTTCTTTTGGAATACAAGTTTATTGTTCACAGTTTTAGATGGAATTGGACACACCATCAGTAGAACTGTAGTACAAATTTTTAGTAGGTCTGTCTTGACTACGGGGAATGGTTTTTTATTCTAACTATTTGTGCTAGTACACTTTGTGTGTATTGAACAGGACCCAGTTGAGTTGATTATTTTATACTGACTTTATAGAATAATTTAAAACTCATGAATATTATGATTACTTATGCTCTTAATCTGAATTCTATTTCTAAACATGTGTATGTAGTGATTATTGCTTTGATTACACATAGAGTGAGATTCTATATGAGTCAATAAACTCAGTGGGTTGGGCAATAACATATATAATGGTGAATATTAATAGTTGAAGGAATCCACGTCCTGTTAATTTGGATTGATGATATCCCCTTGAGAAAGCTTATAAGTTTTGATTGTATCAAATCTTGCAAGTGGATTTTGAATCCGATACATCAAATAAGTTAAGTGGATAAGTCTCAAGGATAATAACAGCCAATTAAATTATATTGTCAGTATTTAAATTTAATTGGTGGATATCTGTAATCTTAACGTGGGGAGATAATAAATATTTAATATTAAGGCTCGAAAATAAAATTTGAATGTGATTAGGAGTATAATTATAATTCTTTAGTGGAATGAATTATAATTACGTAATTGAATCCTAACCCGGGATAGGATTAGGAGATTTAATTACATGGGAAGTCCTTTTCATATTTGCCTATTTGGTCCCTGTTGTAGCCCTATAAATACCCTCTCAATTGGTTGCTAGGGTTAACGTTTTTGAGAAAAAAGAAAACAAGAAACCCTAGGTCGGCCAAGAGATCCCACCATCTTATGAGAGAAGGAAGGTATTTCGGGAATACGGCGGAAGGCTAAAAGGTTGAGGTCGAGCAATCAAATCGAAGAGTTCCAACGTTCAAGTCTGAAGGTATAATCTTATACTCATAGATTAGAATGGTAAAAGATTTTTGTATTACTCATATACGCTATAGCCGTGATCTTGGGGGTATTCCGCGCTCCCAACAGCTTCAACCTTATAACCTACATCTACACGGACAAAGATGATAAAAATTATATAAAAAAAATCAAGAATATAATGACTATTTTCTTACGAGTAACTTTCTTTCATAAAACCTTAGATTAGTTTACGTCTAGTAAAATCTTCTTTTAGAGCTTTTCAATAATATTTTGTATTACTTAAAAATTAAAAACTATATACGCTTACATAAATACAAGATCTATAATATTTTATATAATTAAAAATAAATAATATATATATTGATAAAAAAAATTATTATCGCATCAATAAATATACTCGATGACTAAGGCCGAGCTACTAAGCCAAACTATATGGCCAAACTTAAGAGCCGAGCCATCTAGCCGAGCTATCTCAATGCCTCAAAAGGGCCGAGCTATATCCGAACCTCAGCAGGGTCGAGCTATCTTAGTACCTCACCAAGATCGATCCTCATCCCTTCAACGTAAGCGCCATTGCTACTTCAAACCACGCTGGATATCTCGAAGGATGAACCACCCTGATCGCAAGAATCGTGGAATGATCCTTCCAAAATGAAACAGAAGCCAAATAGAGCACTCCGTCCATGATCAACAGGATTCCAAATTTTCGATAAAGCGCCCGTCAGCTTCATCAACTGCCGATCCCCGTAACTGTTGGGATTCTGGTCTTATCAAATGCCAACTCCCTAAAATATACCCAAAAAATTAGGTAACGGCTCACCTCCTTGGCAGCGTACAAATACCAAGTCCCATGACCCCCCAGGTACGCTTTCAAAGGCAATCTAAGCCCAAAAAATAACTCTAGCAAAGGTCATTGCTCCTGAAAAATTTTACCAAGAAGGAAGATCCTTCTGCTGAAGCCTTTTTCTCTCATCGTTTGCTCAGAATCTTCACTGACTTGGGCATCGGAGGGTCTTCCACAAAGATAACCCATTGTGATTCCTGCATGAGGACTGCCTTGCAGGTCCACCCGAATAGAAGAGCGTTATCCAAATTCCGACGTGCACCGCCCCCAAGCCGAAGAACGGATTTTCGCAGCAACAGATTAGCGCTAGAGAAAGGGCCCCAAGTTCCTCTGAAAACTTGAAACTAAGAAGACAAGGTTCCATATAAGAAAGATGATTCCTCAATGGCCAGCCATAAGAGAGCAGTCATAGATGCTCCTAATCAGGCTACCTCTCAAAGGCTTGATCCTATCAACAACACGACGCCTTCGCAACCATCACCAACCGAGGTTCCTCCATCGCCAGCAACCCCGGTCACACAAGACCAGTTTGCTATGCTGGTTCGACAAGTTCAAGCCCTGCTACAACTGGTGCAGGGGCTTCTTGGCGGTCTTTTTTCCGCTGCACCCACTCAGCAGCTTTCTGATGGAACAGTCACCCCGGTCCTACCGGTGGTCCCTCTACCTAACCCATTGGAAGTCACCAGCCTCCGGCGACAACCCGATCATAGAGAAGCTAAACTGGCACTGCGGAGGGGTGGAGATAGGAGCCTGCCCAAATCCCGTCAGGCTTGCTCTTTACCTCCAGTATTCTCCCACTAAAATTCAACGCCGCGGCAGTGATCCCCCCATCCCATTTCTCCAACTGCTCGGAAGACGGGCTACGACGACAACTATGCGTGCCAAACCTATCAGCGACTGGCGTTGTTAAAAAGCTTGCCCACACCGGACCCTACCAGGTATGGTCAAGCGAAGAGAAGAATCAATTTGAAAGGGTTCAGTACGATGGGCTCACTTCTTCAGATAAAGACATCAAAGAGATATCGTGCCTTGAGGATATGAAACTCAGATTATCTCTGAGCAATGAAGACCTTCAAGGGATACAGTACCCTGAAGACATGGAAATAGATTAAACCTCGAGTATATTATGAGTGAATTATGCCTAAACCGAGCCATTTTGCTCATTGTAATAAAACTTCACCCTTCAATTCAAATATTTCTTATTGAATAATAATTTTCTTTGAGTTATGAATGAAAGGCAGGTCTCGCCCAATCATTGACCTACGGATCCATTTCTTCGTACCTTGGCAGAGCCAAGTAAAAATTTTTCCATACCTCGGCACGGCCAAGCAACATTTCTCTGAACTTTAACACGGCCAAGCAAATTTTTCTCCGTACCTCGGTAGGGCTGAGCAACATTCTTCGTACCTTGGCAGGGCCAATTAAAAATTTCTCCATACTTTGGCATGGCCGAGTAACATTTCTTCGAACTTTGGCATGGCCGAGCAATATTTCTCTGAACCTCGGCATGGCCGAGCAAATTTTTCTCTGTAACTCGGCAGGGCCGAGCAACATTTTTCGTACCTTGGCAGGGCCAAGTAAAAATTTCTCCATACCTCAGCACGACCGAGCAAATTTTTCTCCGAATCTCAGCACGACGGAGCAAAATTTTTTCGTACCTCGACAGGGCCGAGCAACATTCTCCGTACCTTGGCAGGGCCAAGTAAAAATTTCTCCATATCTCGGCAGGGCCGAGCATCATTCTTCGTACTTGGAGTGCCAAGTAAAAATTTCTCTGTACCTCGACAGGGCCGAGCAACATTCTTCATATCTTGGCAGGGCCAAGTAAAAATCTCTCCATATCTCGACATAGCCGAGCAATATTTCTCCGAACCTCGGCATGACCAAGCAAATTTTTGTCAGTACCTCGGCAGGGCTGAGTAACATTCTCGGTACCTTGGTAGGGCCAAGTAAAAATTTCTTCATGCCTCGACACGGTCGAGCAAATTTCTATGAACATCGGCACAACCGAGCAAAATTTTTTTCGAACCTCAGCACGGCCGAGCAACATTTCTTCGAACCTCGGTACGACTGAGCAAATTTTTTTCCGTACCTCGGCAGGGACGAGCAATATTCTTCATACCTTGGCAGGACCAAGTAAAAATTTCTCCATACCTCGGCAGGGCTGAGCATCATTTTTTGTACCTTGGCAGGGCCAAATAAAAATTTCTCTGTATCTTGGCAGGGTCAAATAAAAATTTCTTCGAACCTCAGCACGGCCGAGCAAATTTTTCTCCATACCTTGGCAGGGCCGAGCAACATTCTCCTTACCTTGGCAGGACCAAGTAAAAACTTTGCAAAATCAAGGTTCATCGGCCACGTGCCTTGACCTTCGATTTAGCCATGTTTCGCATAGTTAGATGCCCGGCTTGGCATTTATGGGGCCATCATGACGTGCCTCTGTTGGTTCAAATCTCACCAATGAGATTGAGTCATCATGAACTCTATTGCCTATGCGAACCTACGCTTCGGACTAGGGAGTGGAGGGCATGTGATATAAAAAAATATTATCACTGCATCAATAAAAGTGCCCGATGACTAAGGCCAAGCTACTGAGCCAAACTATTTGGTCGAACTTCAAAGCCGAACCATTTGGTTAAGCTATCTTAGTGCCTCGGAAGGGCCGAGCTATATCCAAACTATAGCAGGACCAAGCTATCTTAGTACCTCGCTAGGATCGATCCTCATCCCTTCAACGTAAGCACCATTGCTGCTTCAAATAACGTCGGATATCTCAGAGGATGAACCACCATGATCGCAAGAATCGCGGAATGAGCCTTCCAAAATGAAAATGGGAACCAAATACAGCACTCCGTCCATAATCAATAGGATTCCAAATTCTCGATAAAGTGCATGTTAGCTTCATCAACTGCTGATCCCCGTAACTATTATAATTTTAGCCTTATCGAATGCCAACTTCCTAAAATATGCTCGAAAAATTAGGTAACGGCTCACCTCCTTGGCAACGTACAAACACTAAGTCTCAAGACCCCAGGTACGCTCTCGAAGGCAATCTAAGCCCAAAAATAACTCTAGCAAAGATCATTGCTCCTGAAAAATCACGCCAAGAAGGAAGATCCTTCTGTTGGAGCATTCTTCTCTCATTTATTTGCTTAGAATCTTCACTGACTTAAGCATCAGAATGTCTTCCGCAGGGACCATCCCCTATGATTTCTGATGAGGACTGTCTTACAAGTCCATCCGGATGAAAGAGCACTATCCGAATCCCGACGTGCATCGCCCTCAAGCCGAAGAACGAATTTTCGCAGTAACACACACAAATATATATATATATATATATATATATATATATATATATATATATATAGTTTGTTAACTTTAAGGCAAATCTTAACGGATGTATTTGGTGATGCTTGATATTTTCTTCACGTGACTGCCCTCTTGTACAAACATCAGGATGGGGTTGCTGGCGTAAGCTACTTGGTTCGTGAGAGTGATGACCGGTAATACGTCCAGAGCCATGGAATCACACCATACATACCAACTTCCAAGATATTATCTTATACATAAAATACTTCTTTGTGTACTTAAAAAAAAATGTTCTATGGCTCCCGTTTAAGAATGATAATAAAAATAGAAAAATTCAATCCCTATAAAAAAACTATTATAATAAAAATAAATTTAAAAAAAGTAAATAAAAATATAAATGAAGATGAAACAAAATTTTATAATTTCGTTTTGTTTGAGTTTGAGATGCAACAAAAATCTTCATCCTTNATCAACGAGGCAGAGAGCGAAGAACCTAAGGTAATATTGGTTTGTGGGTGTCGTGGGTCTTAAACTGGGTGTCAGTGTTTTGAACTAGGGGTGTCGTGGGTCTTGAACTAGGGTGTCGTGGGTCTTGAACTAGGGTGTCGTGGGTCTTGAACTGGGGGTGTCGTGGGTCTTGAACTAGGGTGTCATGGGTCTTTAACTGGGGGTGTCGTGGGTCTTGAACTGGGGTGTCATGGGTCTTGAACTATGGGTGAACGTGGGTCTTGAACTAGGGGTGTCGTGGGTCTTGAACTGGGGTGTCGTGGGTCTTGAACTAGGGTGTCGTGGGTCTTGAACTGGGGTGTCATGGGTCTTGAACTAGGGTGTCGTGGGTCTTGAACTAGGGTGTCGTGGGTCTTGAACTAGGGTGTCGTGGGTCTTGAACATGGGTAAACTAGGGTGTCGTGGGAACTGGGGTGTCGTGGGTCTTGAACTGGGTGTCATGGGTCTTGAACTGGGGGTGTCGTGGGTCTTGAACTGAACTGGGTGTCATGGGTCTTGAACTAGGGGTGTCGTGGGTTTAAACTGATGCTTTGTCTTAAGGTTTTGAACTAGGGTGTCGTGGGTTATGAACTAGGGTGTCGTGGGTTTCCAACTAGGGTGTCGTGGGTTTGAACTGATGCTTTGTCTTAAGGTTTTGAACTAGGGTGTCGTGGGTTTGAACTAGGGTGTCGTGGGTTTGAACTGATGCTTTGTCTTAAGGTTTTGAACTAGGGTGTCGTGGGTTATGAACTAGGGTGTCGTGGGTTTCCAACTAGGGTGTCGTGGGTTTGAACTGATGCTTTGTCTTAAGGTTTTGAACTAGGGTGTCGTGGGTTTCCAACTAGGGTGTCGTGGGTTTGAACTGATGCTTTGTCTTAAGGTTTTGAACTAGGGTGTCGTGGGTTATGAACTAGGGTGTCGTGGGTTTCCAACTAGGGTGTCGTGGGTTTGAACTGATGCTTTGTCTTAAGGTTTTGAACTAGGGTGTCGTGGGTTATGAACTAGGGTGTCGTGGGTTTCCAACTAGGGTGTCGTGGGTTTGAACTGATGCTTTGTCTTAAGGTTTTGAACTAGGGTGTCGTGGGTTATGAACTAGGGTGTCGTGGGTTTAAACTGATGCTTTGTCTTAAGGTTTTGAACTAGGGTGTCGTGGGTTATGAACTAGGGTGTCGTGGGTTTCCAACTAGGGTGTCGTGGGTTTGAACTGATGCTTTGTCTTAAGGTTTTGAACCGATGGGAACTTTGCATTGGAGTTCCTTAGCCGCCCTGACGAACCTAACCAGTATGAAGTCGGCATTCGCTTCAACTCGAGATCGATCCCGTCCTCCGAGCAGGCACCTGTATGGGTTGCCGGCGCTCATGTTTTTGTCGGATATAATTCGTTTCTTCAACTCAATGAGGCCGGAGGTCTCGTTCTCTTCGACTCTTCGAAGGGAGCTGAGGTCTGGAGCAGCAACACTCACAACTCCTCCGTCGCTTCAGCCAGTCTCCGCGACGATGGGAATCTTGTTCTCTTGAATGCGCGCAAGGATGTCGTCTGGCAGAGCTTTGCCACTCCTTCGGATACTCTTCTTCCAGGCCAGAACCTTACGATTTTTTATCAGCAAAATCCAAATAAGATGGCGGGTTGAAGTAGGCTGGAGGGAAAGGGCATTTTCGTCTTCACACCAATGGTGAAAGGCTGAACGACTTTTAATGGATGTACGATCAAAAAGTAACATTATCCTCCTGCTATTCTGTCCCATCATGTCAGGCCACATGGGATCCATGTGGACCAATAGGAAGAGACGGTATAGTCCACATAGACCTTACGCACCGAAGGCGGTGTACAAAGTGTTTTCCTAAAGTAAAGGGCTCATCATCGGCTGTATGCATGGAAGGGTATGCTGGAATTGGAAACAAGATAGAAGATTGGAAACAAGATAGAAAATTACGACGCTTGGACCGTAGCGGAGAAATTTCCTATAAATAACGATCGCTCTCTGAGTCTCTCCGTCTTCTTACCTTTTGAAGCAAGAAAACCAAATCAAAGAAACAGCGGCCGACCCCCTTGGCAATGTGGGTCTCTTCCTCTTCCTCAGTTCCTCGCCTCCTCCGACTCGTCTTCTCTTGTTTCGATTCGAGGATGGTTAGTTTGGAGGAGCTGAAATCATCTCATTTCAGGTAGGACGTTCCGATTCTGTTGGATTTTATTGGATTACAATTTACAATCATCTTTTTACGTTTCTTCTGGATTTTTATTGGGTTAGATTGGAATTTTTTTAGGGTTTTGAACTGTTTGAGGCTTCTGCACTGAGATTCCTCTGCTTTGGTTGTTTCTTTCTTCTGGTGTTATTGTTTGGTTCATTTGGTTGGTTGTTTCTTCTGGCCCATGGACCCTAATTAGTAATTATACAAAAACTTCTGCAGTTCTGCAGCCCTTTGCCCCCTTTTTGTTCAGATCAAAATCACAGCAGCAGCAGGCAAATCGTCTTCCCTTCCTGGGTCGTCTTCTCCCACCAACAGAAGGTACTTTTCGTCTCCCCAGTCCCCCTCTCTTTCAATTGCCGTCATGTATTTTTTTTAAAAGCAAATGTATGATTTTTGGCATTTGGGTATTTTTGTGTATGTTCAAAGAAGGTCTGTTTTTAACTTCTCATAGTAATGGTATTTTGGAATGGTTAAAAATTATGTATATTTTGATTTGTGATTAAATAATTTATTTGTTGTTTTTTTTTACTCAATGTGATTTTTCTTCTGTATAAATATTATATATGCTATTTATATCCCACTTTAATTTTTTTATTTTTATTTAGAATAGTTTTTAATTTTTTTTTTCTAGAGATATGTTGAGATATCTTAAAGAAAAAGTGGAGAAGAAGAGTCATCTTCAAAGAATTCCAATGATCCTTCAACAAAAATCTCCTTAGAAAAGCCACCATTGAGTAGTGAACCTTCAAAAAAAAGACGTGTGGAATCCGAAGTTCCAGAGTTTTCATCTAATCCAGTTTCTACACAATCATTAAGTATTAAAAATTCTTCAAGAAGTGATCATGCAGAATTCAACCTTCCTGAACTTCCATCTGATCCAGGAGAACGGCCTAAGATTGTAGAATATGATCTCATATTCGTGAAATGATTCACAGAATGTATTACCTTAATGGTGCTTGCCAACCTCGTAAACATGAATTTCCACAAAGAGATTTCAATCCTGCGTGGTTTGATGAATTTAAGTGGTTGGAGTATAGCATATCAAAGGATTCTGCATTTTGCCTTTACTGTTATCTTTTTAAGAATGAGTATGGAGATCAAGGGGTGGTGATGTATTTGTTAGTGAAGGTTTTAGGGATTGGAAGAAGAAAGATAAGCTTCGCAAACATGAGGGGGGAGTTAATAGTGTTCACAGACAAGCTTGGAGTAAATGTCAAGATTTGATGAATCAGAAACAACATATTGAAACCAGTTTTAGTAAAATGACAGAGGAAGCAAGGATTGATTATAGAATTCGACTTAATGCATCAATTGACTGCATTAGATTCCTTTTAAGACAGGGACTTCCGTTTCGTGGCCACAATGAGTATGATGGTTCAAACAATCAGGGAAATTTTTGGAGCTTTTAAAATTCCTTACAGATCACAATGAGGAGGTGAGAAACGTTGCACTTAAGAATGCTCCTGAAAATCTTAAGTTAACAGCGCCTCAAATTCAGAAGGATTGTTAGAGCTTGTGCATTTGAAACAACCAATGCTATAATTAGAGAGCTTGGTGATGGATTGTTTTCTGTTCTCCTTGATGAATCTCGTGATGTGTCAATGAAGGAGCAAATGGCTGTTGTTTTGAGATTTGTAAACAAAAGAGGGTGTGTGGTTGAACATTTTTTGGGCTTGAAGCATGTCACTAGAACAATTGCGCAATCACTAAAAAATGCACTTGAAGAGTTATTTTCTGCACACGGATTAAGCATATCTATGTTGCGTGGGCAAGGTTATGATGGGGCAAGTAATATGCGAGGTGAATTTAATGGGTTGAAGACTCTTATCTTGAAAGATAATGAGTGTGCATATTATGTGCATTGTTTTGCTCACCAACTTCAATTAGCTCTTGTTGCAGTGGCGAAAAACCATGTCCTTATTGCCATGCTCTTTCTCTTGATTTCTAATATTGTTAATGTGGTTGGATCCTCGTGCAAGCGACGGGATGCTTTACGAGAGGCACAAGTTGCTCGAATTATTGAAGGCTTGGATAATGAAGAAATCACAAGTGGGCGAGGCTTGAATCAAGAAAGTACTCTAATCGGCCTAGTGACACACGTTGGGGATCGCATTATGGGACTCTTATGAGCTTGATTAACATGTTTGCCTCAGTAATTGATGTGCTTGATGTGATTATAGAGGAGGGAACAAATTCATATCAAAAGGCTGAAGCATTGCGTTTATTGAAAGCGATGCAATCATTTGAGTTTGTGATTACTTTGCATTTGATGAAATCAATATTGGGAATAACAAATGATTTGTCTCAAGCACTACAACGAAAAGAGCAAGATATTGGGAAAGCAATTATCTTAGTTGACATTTCTAAGAAAAGACTTCAAGCGATGAGGGATAATGGATGGAATTCTTTGGTGGAAGAAGTTTCTGCTTTTTGTGTGAAACATCATATTTGTATTCCTAGTATGGATTATTTGTATGTAGTTCAAGGAAGATCACGCCGTAGAGCTGAAGAAATGACAAACTCACATCATTACCGTGTTGAATTATTCAATATTGTCGTAGATATGCAATTGCAAGAGTTAAATAGCGATTTAATGAGGTAAATACCAAGTTGTTACTTTGTGTTTCAAGCCTAAATCCATCCAATTCATTTGCTGCTTTTGACAAGAAAAAGGTGATTCAGTTAGCTCAATTTTACCCAAAAGACTTTTCAGACATTGAGCTTTTAGCACTTTCGGATCAATTTGAAAATTTCATTATGGATATGCGCTTGAATGTTGAGTTTTCAGGTTTAAAGGGGCTTGGTGGCATTACTCAAAAGCTGGTTGAGAATAGAAGAGATGGCATACCCATTAGTTTATAAGCTCCTAACTTTGATCTTGATTTTGCCCATTGCAACTGCTACAGTAGAGAGGGCATTCTCTGGTATGAAGATAGTAAAGAATCGACTTCGCAACCGAATGGGTGATGAGTTGATGAATGATTGTTTGGTTGTGTACATTGAAAAAGATATATTTAGTAGCTTGTCAAATGAATCTATCATGAATTATTTTCAAAATATGAAAAATTGTAGGGGTCAATTGTAAGTCAAATTTTAATATCGAGAACAATGTTTAGCTTTTGTATTATTACTTTTGACTTCTAATACAAAGTATGTTTGTGTGTAACTTTTTTATACATTGTGCCCCATCCGCCCCTGCCCACACCGGACCCTACCAGGTATGGTCAAGTGAAGAGAATAATCGATTTGAAAGGGTTCAGTACGAGGGGCTCACTTCTTCAGATAAAGACATCAAGAGATATCGTGCCTTGAGGATATGAAACTCGGATTATCTCTGAGCAATGAAGACCTTTAAGAGATACAGTACCCTGAAGACATGGAAATAGAATAAACCTCGAGTATATTATGAGTGAATTATGCCTAAACCGAGCCATTTTGCTCATTGTAATAAAACTTTACTCTTCGATTCAAATATTTCTTATTGAATAATAATTTTCTTTGAGTTGTGAATGAAAGGCAGGTCTCACCCAATCATTGACCTACGGATCCATTTCTTCGTACCTTGGCAGGGCCAAGTAAAAATTTTTCTATACCTCGGCACGGCCAAGCAACATTTCTCTGAACTTTAACACGGCCAAGCAAATTTTTCTCCGTACCTCGGTAGGGCTGAGCAACATTCTTCGTACCTTGGCAGGGCTAATTAAAAATTTCTTCATACCTTGGCATGACCAAGTAACATTTCTTCAAACCTTGGCACAGCCGAGCAATATTTCTCGAACCTCGGCACGGCCGAGCAAATTTTTCTCTGTAACTCGGCAGGGCCGAGCAACATTTTTCGTACCTTGGCAGGGCAAGTAAAAATTTCTCCATACCTCGGCACGACCGAGCAAATTTTTCTCCGAATCTCAGCACGATGGAGCAAAATTTTTTCGTACCTCGACAGGGCCGAGCAACATTCTTCGTACCTTGGCAGGGCCAAGTAAAAATTTCTCCATATCTCGGCAGGGCCGAGCATCATTCTTCGTACCTTGGAGTGCCAAGTAAAAATTTCTCCGTACCTCGACAGGGCCGAGCAACATTCTTCATATCTTGGCAGGGCCAAGTAAAAATCTCTCCATATCTCAACATAGCCGAGCAATATTTCTCCGAACCTCAGCATGACCAAGCAAATTTTTCTCCGTACCTCGGCAGGGCTGAGTAACATTCTCGGTACCTTGGTAGGGCCAAGTAAAAATTTCTTCATGCCTCGACACGGCCGAGCAAATTTCTATGAACATCGGCACAATCGAGCAAAAATTTTTTCGAACCTCAGCACGGCCGAGCAACATTTCTTCGAACCTCGATACGACTGAGCAAATTTTTTTCTGTACCTCGGCAGGGACGAGCAACATTCTTCGTACCTTAGCAGGACCAAGTAAAAATTTCTCCATACCTCGGCAGGGCTGAGCATCATTTTTTGTACCTTAGCAGGGCCAAGTAAAATTTTGCTATATCTTGGCAGGGCCAAATAAAAATTTCTTCGAACCTCTGCACGGCCGAGCAAATTTTTCTCCATACCTCAGCAGGGCTGAGCAACATTCTCCTTACCTTGGCAGGGCCAAGTAAAAACTTTGCAAAATCAAGGTTCATCGGCCACGTGCCTTGACCTTCGATTTGGCCACGTTTCGCAAAGTTAGATGCTCGGCTTGGCATTTATGGAGCCACATGACGTGCCTCTGTTGGTTCAAATCTCACCAATGAGATTGAGTCATCATCATGAACTCTATTGCCTATGCGAACCTATGCTTCAGACTAGGGAGTGGGGGGCATATGATGTAAAAAAATATTATCACCGCATCAATAAAAGTGCCCGATGACTAAAGCCAAGCTACTGAGCCAAACTATCTGCCCGAACTTCAGAGCCGAACCATTTGGTTAAGCTATCTTAGTGCCTCGGAAGGGCCGAGCTATATCCAAACCTTAGCAGGACCGAGCTATCTTAGTACCTCGCTAGGATCGATCCTCATCCCTTCAACGTAAGCACCATTGCTGCTTCAAATAACGTCGGATATCTCAGAGGATGAACCACCCTGATCGCAAGAATCGCGGAATGAGCCTTCCAAAATGGAAACGGGCTCCGTCCATAATCAATAGGATTCCAAATTCTCGATAAAGTGCCCGTTAGCTTCATCAACTGCCGATCCCCGTAACTATTTTAATTTTAGCCTTATCGAATGCCAACTTCCTAAAATATGCTCGAAAAATTAGGTAACGGCTTACCTCTTTGGCAGCGTACAAATTCTAAGTCTCAAGACCCCTAGGTACGCTCTCGAAGGCAATCTAAGCCCAAAAAATAACTCTAGCAAAGGTCATTGCTCCTGAAAAATCACGCCAAGAAAGAAGATCCTTCTGTTGGAGCCTTCTTCTCTCATCTATTTGCTCAGAATCTTTACTGACTTGAGCATCGGAATGTCTTCCGCAGGGACCATCCCCTATGATTTCTGATGAGGACTACTTACAAGTCCATCCGGATGGAAGAGCACTATCCGAATCCCGACGTGCATCACCCTCAAGCCGAAGAACGAATTTTCACAGCAGCACAACACACACACACACACAGATATATATATATATATATATATATATATATATATATATATATATATATATATAGTTTGTTAACTTTAAGGCAAATCTTAACGGATGTATTTGGTGATGCTTGATATTTTCTTCACGTGACTGCCCTCTTGTACAAACATGAGGATGGGATTGCTGGCGTAAGCTACTTGGTTCGTGAGAGTGATGACCGGTAATACGTCCAGAGCCATGGAATCACACCATACATACCAACTTCCAAGATATTATCTTATACATAAAATACTTCTTTGTGTACTTAAAAAAATGTTCTATGGCTCCCGTTTAAGAATGATAATAAAAATAGAAAAATTCAATCCCTATAAAAAAACTATTATAATAAAAATAAATTTAAAAAAAGTAAATAAAATATAAATGAAGATGAAACAAAATTTATAATTTCGTTTTGTTTGAGTTTGAGATGCAACAAAAATCTTCATCCTTAAAATTTAATTATTTTTAAAATAATATTAAATTTATATACTTACTTTATATTAAATTAAATTAAATTATATTCATGATAATATATGTAATTATATAAAATTATAAACTTTTATTATACTTAAAATATTAGTTTTAAACTCTTAAATTTGAAAGTTTTAATGAATCACACCGTTCTTACGTTGTCACGCTTTACCATCAGCGTCATACGTCCAAGATGAGCTGTGTCCAGCCCCAACACTGGGCTGGGGCGTGATAATCGTGCTTCAGCTGGGCGGCCCCACGATGCGTTCGCCATTCAAAATCACCGACGGCATATCGCTGCAGGATCCAGTAAGTGTGGCAACTTGCATCGCACTGCCCCACACGACGCGGACCACGTTGCATCCGATTTCTCTTTCCATCGCGCCAAGGGAAGCTCAAGGCATCGGCTTGCCTAGCTATTTTTGGTGGTACACATGAAACGGTCTCCTTTTGGAGAAGCCATTCGATAGGCTGGCTGGCGTTGCTCTCACCGTGCCATATATATAAAGTCGCCTCTCCCCAAAAGAATAAAAGAAGGCGCTGTATCCAATTCCAGGTTCCACCCCATCTGTTGTCCTGCAGTGATCAATCGCATCAAATTCTCTCTTTCGTCATGAAAACACTATTATTGCTCCATGCGCCTGGCAACGTAAATTTTAGCCATAAAAATTTTCCCCAAATTGATACGGATATGGATGCGTGAACGATCGTACAATTGAAGAGCGAGAATGATCTTGAGGATTGATGTGTACTGTAGCTGGACGTTTCCGCCGGTGCATCCTTATTAGTAAGTCAAAAGAATCTTTTTCCGCCGTTTCTTACATCGCTTTAAAATTTTTGCCGACGGATCTCGATCATCTACTATTTATCTTTGCTGACCACTGTGCTGTCGAGCATGCAACTTCGCAGACTGAGATGGATAACTCTAGGTTTTTTCGAGGATAGGGCTTTTGTGAACAGCGTCTTGACGTTTTTATGGATGTCGGCAAAAATTTCGGCGATTGTTACTGGACTTTTTCAAATTTCTTTTTTTATGAGCCAGGAAAAGTTGAAGATTCTATTTCTACAAAAAAAAAAAAAAAAAAAAAAAAATCTTCATGCACTACATGATTAGCATACCGCGTGTGTGCACTCATGTTAAAAATAAAAAAATATATTTTTTATTTTTAACACGTGCATACATATGTCATACATCAATCATTATATATGATACGTTTGTTCTACACCATAAGCAATACAGCAAGATTTTTCATGTTTCATTATTGTACGTACTCCCAGTAGTACTAATTACTCCATGCATACCTTGCTTAATGCCACGCAATAGAGCACGAATATGGCAACAAAATTGTGAGATAAAGCGGACGATTTTTTTATTCCCATCTTCATGTCCCAATGATATATATGTATGTATGTATGTATAATAAAAGTTATAAAACTAATATTTTAGAAAAAATTTCTAATTGAATTATTAATAATTTAATATTTATTTCTTAAATTTTATATTTATTATTTATATTATTAAAAATTTTAATTCAATTAAGAACTAAAAATAATTTGAATATATGAGTATCAAAATACTTAAATACTGGGCAATGGAATAAGTATAGAATGAATCGAAGATATACCTATTTTTGTGTCTAAATATAATCGATATATTTATTTTTCTTTTGCATAAAAGGTGAAAATTTTGTAGAGGAAGCATATTCGTGTAGCCGATCCCATGTAATTGGAAAAAAGCTTAGATGAGTTGAGTTGAGTTGAGTATTGTTGCTGCGAAAATTTTCTCCGGCTTGGGAGCGATGTACGTCGGGATCCGGATAGCATTTTTTCGTTCGGATGGACCTGTAAGGCAGTCCTTACGCAGGAATCACAGGAGGTGGTCCCTGCGGAAGACCCTTCGATGCCCAAGTCAGTAAAGATTCTGAGCAAACAGATGAGAGAAAGGGCTTTAGCAGAAGAATCTTCCTCCTTGACATGATTTTTCAGGAAAAATGACCTTTGCTAGAGTTATTTTTTTGGGCTTAGATTGCCTTCGAAAGTGTACCTGAGGGGGTCCTGGGACTTGATATGTGTACGCTGCAAGGAGGTGAGTCATTACCTGATTTTTTGGGCATGTTTTAGAGAGTTAGCATCCGATAAGGCTAGAATCCCAACAGTTACGGGGATCGGCCGTTGATGAAGCTATCCCATTGATCATGGACGGAGTGCTGTATTTGGCTCTCGTTTTCATTTTGGAAGGCTCTTTCTGTGATTTTTGTGATCAGGATGGTTCATCCTCCGAGATATCCGGCGTAGTTTAAAGTAGCAATGGCACTTATGTTGAAGGGATGAGGATCGATCATGATGAGGTACTAAGATAGTTTGGCTCTGCCGAGGTTCGGATATAGCTCGGCCTTTTCGAGGTACTAAGATAGCTCAACCAGATAGTTTGGCTCTGAAGTTTGGCTAGATAGTTCGGCTCAGTAGCTCGGCCTTAGTCATCTGACACGTTTATTGATGTGGTGATAATTTTTTCCTATATCACATGCCCCTTACTTTCTAGTCCGTAGCGTAGATTCGGGCATAGGATTAGGGAGTAGAGTCCATGATTGCTTAATCTCATTGGTGGGATTTGAAACAACAGAGGCACGTCATGATGGCTCCATAAATGCCAAGCTAGGTGTCTAGCTAGGCGAAATGTGGCCAAATCAAAGGTCAAGGCATGTGGCAGATGAACCTTGATTCTGCAAATTTTTTACTTGGCCCTGCCAAGGTACGGAGAATGTTACTTGGCCCTGCCGAAGTAGGTAGAAAAATTTGCTCGGCCGTGCCGAGGTTCGAGAAATTTTTACTTGGCCCTGCCAAGATATGGAGAAAATTTTACATGGCCCTGCCAAGGTATAGAGAATGATGCTCGGCTCTATCGAGGTACGAAGAAAAATTTGTTCGGTCATGCCGAGATTTGAAGAAATGTTGCTTCGCCGTGCCGAGGTATGGAGAAATTTTTACTTGGCCCTGCCAAGGTACAGAGAATGTTGCTCGGCCGTGCCAAGGTACGGAGAAAAATTTACTCGGCTGTGCCGAGTTTGGAGAAATATTGCTTGGCCGTGCCAAAGTACGAAGAAATGTTGCTCGGTCGTGCCGAGGTTCGGAGAAAAATTTTTACTTAGCCCTGCCAAGGTATGGAGTATGATGCTTGATCATGCCGAGGTACGAAGAAAAATTGCTCGACCGTGCCGAGGTGTGGAGAAGTTTTTACTTGGCTCTACTAAGGTACGAAGAATGTTGCTCGACCGTGCCGAGGTACGGAGAAAAATTTGCTTGGCTGTGCCGAGGTTCAAAGAAATGTTGCTCGGCCATGCCGAGGTATAGAGAAAAATTTACTCGACCGTACTGAGGTTTGGAGAAAAAATTTTACTTGACCGTACCAAGGTACAAAAAATATTGCTCGGCCATGCTAAGGTACAGAGAAAAATTTGCTCAACCATGCTAAGGTTCGGAGAAATGTTGTTCAGCCATGCCAAGGTATGGAGAAAAATTTGCTCGACCGTGCCGAGGTTCGGAGAAATGTTGCTCGGCCATGCCGAGGTATGAAAAAATTTTTACTTGGCCCTGTCAAGGTATGGACAATGTTGCTCGGCCCTGCCGAGGTGCGGAGAAATGGACCCGTAGGTCAATGATTGGGTGAGACCTGCCTTTCATCCACAACTTAAGAAAAATTAATATTCAAGAAGAAATATTTGAATCGAAGAGTAAAGTTTTATTAGAATGAGCAAAATGGCTCGGTTCAGGCATACTTCACTAGTAATAACTCGGGGTTTAATCTAGTTCCATGTCTTTGGGGTAATGTATCCTTAGAAAGTCTTCATTGCTCGAAGATGATCTGAGTTCCATATCCTGGGGATACTGTATCCCTTAAAGATCTTCATTGCTCGAAGATGATTCGAGTCCCATATCCTCGAGGCACGATATCTCTTTAATGTCTTCATCTGAAGAGATGAGCCCCTCGCACCGAACCCTTTCAAATTGGTTCTCCTCTTTGCTTGGCTGTACTTAGGGGCGATGCCAATCATTTGAATAGCGTCAGTCAACTATAGGTTTGACGCACGTAGTTGTCGTTGCAACCCATCATCCCGAGTAATAGGAGAGACGGAATGAGGGGATCGCGGTCGCAGCGTTGAATTGTCATGAGAGAATTCTGGAGGTAAGAAGCGAGCTCGATGGGATCTGGGCAGGCTCCTATCTCCTCCCCTCTGTGGTGCCGATTCAACTTCTCTATGGCTGGGCTGTCACGGGAGGTCAGTGGCTTCCAGTGGATTGGGTGGGAGGACCATCGGTAGGACCGGGGCGACTATCCCATTAGGAAACTGCTGAGAGGGTATAGCAGAAAGAAGGCCCCCAAAAAGCCCCTACACCATTTGTAGTAGGGCTTGAACTAGTTGGACCAGCATAGCAAACTGGTCCTGTGTGACCAGGATTGCTGGCGGTAGAGGAATCTCGGTTGGCGACAGCTGCGAAGGCCCCATGTTGTTGGTTGGATCAGGCCTTTGAGAGGCAGCCTGATCAGGAGCGTCTGTGACTTCTCTCTTACCGTTGGCCATTGAAGAATCGTCCTTGTATGAAACCTTGTCTCCTTAGTTTCAAGTTTTCAAAGAGACTTGAGGCCCTTCCTCTAGCACTAATCTATTGTTGTGAAAATCTGTTCTCCGACTTGGGGGCAGTGCACATCGGTTTCCGAGTAGCGCTCTTCCATCCGGGTGGACCTGCAAGGCAGTCCTCACGCAGGAATCATAGGAGGTGGTCCCTACGGAAGACCCTCTGATGCCCAAGTCAGTGAAGATTCTGAGCAAACAGATGAAAGGAGAGAGCTTCAGCAGAAGGATCTTCCTCCTTGGCGTGATTTTTCAAGAGTAACGACCTTTGCTAAAGTTATTTTTTTGGGCTTAGATTGCTTTCGAGAGCATACCTGGGGGAAGGTCCTGAGACTTGATTTTGTATGCTATAAGAAGGTAAGCCGTTACCTGAATTTTTGGGCACGTTTTAGGAAGTTGGCATCCGATAAGGCCGGAATCCCAATAGTTACGGGGATCGGCAGTTGATGAAGCTATCCTGTTGATTATGAACGGAGTGCTGTATTTAGCTCTCATTCCCATTTTGAAAGGCTCTTTCCGCGATTCTTATGATCAGGATGGTTCATCTTCCGAGATATCCGGCGTGGTTTGAAGCAACAATGATGCTTATGTTGAAGGGATGATGATCGATCCCGGCGAGGTACTAAGATAGCTTGGCCATGCCGAGGTTCGGATATAGCTCGGCCTTTTCGAGATACTAAAATAGCTCGGTTAGATGGTTCGGCTCTGAAGATCGGCCAGATAGTATAGAATGAATCGAAGATATACCTATTTTTGTGTCTAAATATAATCGATATATTTATTTTTGTTTTGCATAAAAGGTGAAAATTTTGTAGAGGAAGCATATTTGTGTAGCGACCCCATGTAATTGGAAAAAAGCTTAGATGAGTTGAGTATTGTTGCTGCGAAAATTCGTTCTCTGGCTTGGGAGCGATGCACGTCGGGATCTGGATAGCGCTTTTCCTTTCGGATGGACCTGCAAGGCAATCCTTACGCAGGAATCACAAGAAGTGATCCCTGCGGAAGACCCTTCGATGCCCAAGTCAATGAAGATTCTAAGAAAATAGATGAGAGGAGAGGGCTCCAGCAGAAGGATCTTCCTCCTTGGCATAATTTTTTAGGAGCAATGACCTTTACTAGAGTTATTTTTTTAGGCTTAGATTGCCTTCAAGAGCGTACCTGGGAGGTTTTGGGACTTGATATTTGTGCGCTGCAAGGAGGTGAGCCGTTATCTAATTTTTTTGGCACGTTTTAGGGAGTTGGTATCTGATAAGGCAGGAATCCCAACGGGGATTGGTAGTTATGAAGCTATCCCATTGATCATGGACGGAGTGCTGCATTTGGCTCTTGTTCCCATTTTGGGAGGCTCTTTTCGTATTCTTGCGATCAGGGTGGTTCATCCTCCGAGATATCCGGCGTGGTTTAAAGCAGCAATGGCGCTTACATTGAAGGATGAGGATCGATCCCGGCGAGGTACTAAGATAGCTTGGCCCTATCAAGGTTCGGATATAGCTCGACCTTTTTGACGTATTGAGATAGCTTGGTCAGATAGTTTGGCTCTGTAGCTCGGCCTTAGTTCGGCTAGATAGTTCGGCTTAGTAGCTCGACCTTAGTCATCGGGCACGTTTATTAATGTGGTGGTAATTTTTTCCTACATAACATGCCCTTCACTCCCTAGTCGGAAGCGTAGGTTCGGACATAGGGAGTAGAGTCCATGATTGCTCAATCTCATTGGCGGGATTTGAACCAACAGAGGCACGCCATGATGGCCCCATAAATACTAAGCCGGGCGTCTAGCTGGGAAAAACATGGCCAAATCGAAGGTCAAGGCACCTGGCAGATGAACCTTGATTTTACAAAGTTGTTACTTGGCCCTGCCAAGGTACCGAGAATGTTGCTCGGCCCTACCGAGGTATGAAGAAAAATTTGCTCGACCGTGCCGAGGTTCGGAGAAAATTTTACTTGGCCCTACCAAGGTACAGAGAATGATGCTCGGTCCTACCGAGGTACAGAAAAAAATTTGCTCGATCGTGCCGAGGTTCAAAGAAATGTTGCTCCGTCGTGCCGAGGTATGGAGAAATTTTTACTTGGCCCTGCCAAAGTACGAAGAATATTGCTCGGCCGTGCCGATGTACGGAGAAAAATTTGCTCGGTCATACCGAGGTTCGTAGAAAAATTTTTACTTAGCCGTGCCGAGGTACAAAGTATGTTGCTCGGCCGTGCTGAGGTACGGAGAAATGTTGCTCGGCCGTGCCGAGGTATGGAGAAATTTTTACTTGGTACTGCCAAGGTATGGAAAATGTTGCCCGACTATGCCATATTACGGAGAAAAATTTGCTCGGTCATGCTGAGGTTCGAAGAAATATTGTTCGGCCGTGCCGAGGTATGGAGAAAAATTTGCTCGGTCGTGCCGAGGTTCGAAGAAATATTGCTCGGCCATGCCGAGATATGAAGAAAAATTTGCTCGACCATGCCGAGATTCGAAGAAATGTTGCTCGGCCGTGCCAAAGTATGAAGAAAAAATTTGCTCGGCCGTGCCGAGGTTCGAAGAAATGTTGCTCGACCATGCCGAGGTACTGAGAAATTTTTATTTGGCCCTGCCAAAGTATGAAGAATATTGCTCGGCCCTGCTGAGGTACAAAGAAGTGGACCGATAGGTCAATGATTGGGCGAGACCTGCCTTTCATCCACAACTCAAGAAAAATTATTATTCAATAAGAAATATTTGAATCAAAGAGTGAAGTTTTATTGCAATGAGCAAAATGGCTCGGTTCAGGCATACTTCACTAGTAATAATTCAGGGTTTAATCTAGTTCCATGTCTTTGAGGTACTGTATCCCTAGAAAGTCTTCATTGCTCGGAGATGATCCGAGTTCCATATCCTAGGGATACTGTATCCCTTGAAGGTCTTCATTGCTCGGAGATGATCCGAATCCCATATCCTCGAGGCACAATATCTCTTTGATGTCTTCATCTGAAGAGGTGAGCCCCTCGCACCAAACCCTTTCAAATCGGTTCTCCTCTTCGCTTGGCCATACCAGGAGGGCGTTGCTAATCATTTGAATAGCATCAGTCGCCCGTAGGTTTGGTGTGCATAGTTATTATTGCAGCCCGTTATCTCGAGCAGTAGGAGAGACGGGATGAGGGGATCGCGGCCACGACATTGAATTGTTGTGAGAGAATATTGAAGGTAAAGAGCATGCCCGATGAGATCTGGGTAGGCTCCTATCTCCTCCCCTCCGTGGTGCTGGTTCAACTTCTCTATGGCCGAGTTATCGTAGGAGGCCGGTGGCTTCCAGTGGATTGGGTGGGGGGACCACTGGTAGGACCTGGATGACTATCCCACTAAGAAACTGTTGAGAGGGTGCAACGGGAAAGAAAACCCACAAGAAGCCCCTGCACCAGTTGTAGCAGGGCTTGAACTAGTTGGACCAGCATGACAAACTGGTCCTGTGTGACCGGGGTTGCTGGCGGTGAAGGAATCTCGATTGGCAATGGCTACGAAGGTGCCGTGTTGTTGGTTGGATCAGGCCTTTGAGAGGTAGCCTGATCAGGAGCATCTGTAACTGCTCTCTTACCGTTGGCCATTCAGAAATTGTCCTTCTTGTATGGAACCTTGTCTTCTTGTTTTCAAGTTTTCAGAGGGACTTAAGGCCCTTCCTCTAGCACCAATCTATTATTGCGAAAATTCATTCTTCGACTTAGGGGCGGTGCACAGCGGGATCCGAGTAGCGCTCTTCCATCCAGGTGGACCTACAAGGCAGTCCTCATGCAGAAATCATAGGGGGTGATCCCTGCGGAAGATCCTCCAACGCTCAAGTCAGTGAAGATTATGAGCAAACAGATGAGAGAAAAGGGCTCCAGCAGAAGGATCTTCCTCCTTAGCGTGATTTTTCAGAAGCAATGACCTTTGCTAGAGTTATTTTTTTGGGCTTAGATTGCCTTTGAGAGTGTACCTGGGGGAGGTCCTGGGACTTGATATTTGTATGCTGCAAGGAGGTAAGCCGTTACCTGATTTTTTGAGCACATTTTAGGGAGTTGGCATTCGATAAGGCCGAAATCCCAATAGTTATGGGGATCAACAGTTGATGAAGCTATCCCGTTGATCATGGACGAAGTGCTATATTTGGCTCCCGTTCCGTTTTGGGAGACTCTTTTTGCGATTCTTGCAATTATGATGGTTCATCCTCTAAGATATCTAGCATGGTTTGAAGCATCAATAGCGCTTATTTTAAAGGGATGATGATTGATCCCGGTGAGGTACTAAGATAGCTCGGCCTGCTAAGGTTCGGATATAGCTCGACCTTTCTGAGGTACTGAGATAGCTCGGTCAGATGATTCGGCTCTGAAGTTCGGCCAGATAGTTCGGCTCTATAGCTTAATCTTAGTTCGGTCGGATAGTTCGGCTCAGTAACTCGATCTTAGTCATCGAGCACATTTATTGATGCATTAATAATTTTTCCTCGTATGAAGTATAAAAGGTGAAATTTTTCTACTTAAAACAAAGATTAAGCAAGACAGAGCTCAAATTGCCATTGCTCTAATAGAGTGCCTAAATTCTCTACGCTAAGCATAACAATTACATGGCGTATACCTTGCCATACAAACAGATATATATATACATCATGCTAGTTGCGCTTATTAATGCAACAAGCTAAGTACTCTCGCAATCTATACAGCGACTGAAACTATATGAAGGGTGAGTTCCCTCCAGGATAATTAAGGATAGCTCCACAGGGTCTCCGCTCCGGAACCCTCCGGCGAGTCGTCGCTCGGCGTCGGGCTCAACCAGCTGGGCGGGCTCATCAGCATCCCTCCGCCATGCTCGTCAGTAGCTGCGGCATGTCAAAGATCTCCTCCTCGTCCAAAAATGGAACCTCATTTGGCTCCTCCTCGCTGCCAGTCTTGCCATTCCCCCAAGATTGACTGGCGGTGGTGTCGCTGGTTCCCGGTCTCTGCATTGCCGCCGCCGCCGCCGCTGCCGCCGCAGCCGCTGCGCGGATATCAGTCCGCGATTTGGATGCCGGAGGAGGGTGACACCCGACGGCGTCGGGGAAGTTGAGGACGGTGTCGCGGCCTCGGAGTGCGAGGGCGGCGACGTCGTAGGCCATCGCCGCCATCTCGGGGGCTGGATAGGTGCCGAGCCAAATGCGGCTGTCCTTGCCCGGCTCCCGGATCTCCGACACCCACTTGCCGCTCCTGGGCCTGACTCCGCGGTAGCTCCGGCGATTTCCAGCTGCCGGAGTGTTCGCGGCCATGAGTAATGGAACCAAGAGTGCACGTGTGGTGAAGTGATGCGAAGCTGGCGTTCCGGAGTTGGCAGCGAGCGGGGGGTAAATTTAGGGAGGCGGGGAGCGTGGCCATGTCGCTGGGAGCCTCGCGTTTGTGGGGAGGAGTCAGGGGTTTTGCCAGCTACCGGCGAGGCTGGAGGAAAGCGGGCCGAACGCGACTTGGGCGCAGACTCGGGGGGGTTGGGGGTGATAGGAGAAATAAAGCAAGCTGTCGACGTCCCAGGAATAGTCTTTAATTTGAGCAACGTGTGGAGATGGCACCAAAAGCTCAGATTGCGGCAAGAGACTGAGTTAAGTCCAGTCGGCACAGTTGAAATAGGTTTCAGCCCTTTCGTTTTCATAATACTTTATCCAAAATTCCACGAATTTTGCTGCGAAGGTACTTAATTCCTAAGTTATGATAACGCCTTGGACCCAGCCAACTGGATTTGGTCTCAATTTGGCCACTTGAAGATACATCGCACGTTTTACAATTAAGACACTCGTTGAAATCAGTACTCCAAAAATATTTTTGTATTCGATGGTCTTCAAAAACTAATTTTTTACTTTTACTTTTAAGTTTTAAAATTTAAGGGTCGTTGATACTTTTTATTTATTTAACTTAATCCTCCATTTGAACTTTCTTCCTTCATTTAAACATAATCCTCATTTTATAAAATGAAATCTGCATGTATATTTACGTTATTCTTGGCCAAGCAAACATTTTTTATTAGAAAACAACTACTTCAAATGAGAAATTGGATTTGAAAAAAAAAAATTTGTATCTCGACAATATGAGTTCAAGAACTAATGCATAATTTTCTCTCACTCGTTTACTTGATAGTTTTTTTTAAAAAAAATTGAAAAGTACAAGCCAAGAGGGTTACATGTCAATTTGTTATTTGATAGTTTAAAAAAATATATTGAAAACTATGAGCCACTCAATTATTCCTTCACAAATCGCCCCTCCACAAAAAAAATCTCTTGCACAGAATATACTTCAGATCTATCTATATCAAAACAAAAACAAGTAAAGAAGAAAGTTTTTATCTGTACGAATGATACTTTCGAACCTAAAATGGACAAAAAAATTAATGATACTTTTTTATTTTTGAGTTGTTATATCAAATCGATAGTTACATTTTTTTTGTATTTATTCTAATTAAAAAAAAATTGGATAACTTTTTATAAATTCATTGAGAATAATTATGATTTATTTCATAGTTTATTAGAAGTAAAAGCACTTGGATGAAATCCTTATATAAATTAGGATTGCATAGAAAAAGAAAGTCGAATGTAGCTAAATTTAAATTTTAATTATTTTTTTATTTTTAAAATTTATAAATTATATGAATGAAAAAAAAATCAAATTTTGATTTACTAGCATTTGAATGTAGGGATGGTAATTTTTTTTATTTTTTTTGTTTATTCGATCGATACCATTTTTATGGGTCGAAAAATTCTAGGTTTAAACGGCTTAACGGGTAACAAAAATTTTTTGTTAACGGCTAAATGGCCTAAAAATGGTATTCTCTACCCCATCTCCGTTTATCAATTTTTGTCCATGTTAACTTTATATAATATATTTAAATTTTAAATATAAATATAATATATATATATTAATATATCTAAAATTAAAAATTAAAAATAAATAAAATATATATAAACGTTTGAAATGCAATTAGAATTTGATAGATTATTTCTTATATGGTTTGTTAATGTGTTAAAGCTAATGTGTTAGATATATCATATCAACGGTTGGTTAATGGCAATTGATCTATTTTATTCTTAAAATTTTTATTTTTTAATTTTTAATAAATTATAAAATTAATAAAATAATTTTATTTTTTTATGTAAACGGATGGATACCCATTTTGTTCGATCGGATATTTCTGTTCCCATCCCATTAACTATAACGACTTAATGGGATGGAAAACGAAAATGTTTTTTCTAACGGAACGAGTACCAATATAGATTCCCGAGCCATCTCCAGTCATTGCCATCCTTTTTTTTTTGGTACAGTGGGCGATCACACTAGTCTCGTGCAAATCAACCCAGATAGATCCGAATATAAAATTTGTTGCGACAGGGGTCGCCCAGCTTTCATATACACGATCTAGTATGCTGACTCAAGTAGCCATCCGGTCCACCGCTGAATTGGCTTTACGATAAATATAGCAGAAATGGGCGCAGTCAATCTCCCACAGGATAGTCCAAATGTTCGTAAGAATCGAATTCACAGGGCCAAGAGGGCAATTCTCCTTATGTAGCCAAGAGATGACCATAATGGAATTACCCTCAATCAAAAGCCTCTTAGCATGAAGACTTCGAGTAGCATTAGATATACCCGCCTAAGCCGCATATAGCTCGGACATAGGGACAGAGGAGTCAAGAGTACCAAACCCTTCAGCAACCAACAAGTTATCATGATGACCACGGATGACAAAAGCAGAACCAGCAGCTCTACCACGGATACTCCCATCAAAGTTGATTTTGACGAACCCTGAAGGGGGGCTTCAAAGAGATAAAAATCGTATGCCGGTTCGCTGCCGAAGCAGCAGGGGATCCTCAGATGTCCAGAGGCATCAGAACCAACATGGGTACAGTCCGCCACCAAAGATCTAATGTTCCTCACAATTCTGAAAGAAAGAATGGAATCATATGTGAAAATAAGTTGGTTCTTCGACAGCCAAATTTGATAAGCCGTGGCAGCCCAAAGTTCACTCTATTTGAATGTACTAAAGTCTACCCTTCTTTTTTTTCTCTCTCTCTCTCTCTCTCTCTCTCTCTCTCTCTTTCTCTCTCCTTATATATATATATATATATATATATATAATTTAATAATTATTATTTAAGAGCCGACAGCCATGCCGAACCCAACTTAACCCTCTTTCCTGGCCTTCTGTCGCTGTTAGTACTTTGCACAGCTTCCCAGAAAAATGTCCATCCACTCATGCCCTTATGATGGAGGGGTGGCCAACCAGGCCACCCATTGTTAGTCCTCTCAGACCTCATACTTGCCTTTCCCAACGGTACGGCTTAGCTTGCGGAGATCTTATCTCAAACCAACTCAACTCCACCAACTGGAAGGCGGAGACGAGAGAAGCTGACAGATAGATGGTGAACATTACCATCTCTCTGCCTATCGCCACCTTCTTCTCAAGCTCCAATGCCTTCCAACTTCGGTCTAGAGGCAGACGGTGGAGTCCAAAGGCTTCGATCCGACCTCCGCCGCCTGGGTTCGACTACAAGTCGGAGATCCTAGAAGATTCTCGGTCGGAGGTGGCCGCGACCCACCCGGAGCTGATGGATCTGGTGGACGGCGGCGCATTGGTGGTGGTCGAGAAGAGGCGCTTCGGCCCGGTCCCGAGCTGGAGGAGGGAGTTCATGGAGCCGGAAACCATCTGGTTGCTCGGCACGTCTCACATATCGGCGGAGTCCGCTGTGGATGTCGAGCGAGTGGTCAGGGCGGTCAGACCGGACAACGTTGTGGTCGAGCTCTGTCGAAGCAGGCAAGTTTCCTTGTTTTTTTCATGGAATTGTGAATCAGAATGATGCAGTCATCTGATTGCTGGCGTTGGGGCGGGAATGATGTTCATAGAGATTCTAAATTGATGGTTTGGTTTTTGATATCATTTGTGCGGCCATGACCCCGGATAAAGGAGAAAAGAATGAATGATTTATATGTAATAAATAAGAAGAACAATGTACTAATTGGATCCCTTTTAGAATATGATGGCTCAAGTTGGTATGGACCTTGTCCATCTTGCTTTCTTGTAACAAAACGAGCCCAAAGTATGGGTCATTACAATATGGTATCAAAACCATGCACAACCGAAATTGCAAACCAAATTGCAAAGTGCATGATCTAGGTGCACCCAGACCAGAGGACCTCCCCTCTTTATGGGTCCATCTTGGCCTGGATCTTCGATTTTTAAATGAAAGCATGACATGTGTGTGAGTTTCAAGCAAATGATAGAATGGGAAAATGGGAAAAGAGAAGAATTCCATAAAGATATGGGTGGAGTGAAAATGGAAGAGAGCTCATTTCCTTGCGTGATGATGTGATGTGACATGCTATATATGGACTTATGATGATTGATGATGAAACCTTCAAATTTTTGAGGGAAATTGGAAATATGTTCGATTGATCTCTCAGGTGTTTGATATCACATGCATGCCCTCCATATGCCATTGCTTGCAGTTTGACTTAAGCATGCCCTTTAAGACAACAGTAATGGCTCTTTCATCTATCATGCTTTACACCTTTGCAATAGCAAGCGTCATTGTTGTCGTGTTCTTCAATTTCCTGTGAACAAATAATCAAGAATGGCCGGTCCTGATTTGTCCCGAGGTTGGGCATACTTTTAAATTTGCATAGACTTTTGGCTAACTTGTATGTTTGCAGAATTTACTTTCAGGGCTGGAATAATGTACACTTCTACTGATACTGAGGATGCCCCGCCCTTAAAATCAAATATGTTCTCTTTAAGTGGGACTAAATTTTTTGGAGCTATCAGTCGTAGCATAAATTTGGGTAAGCAGCTTTTATCCATGAAAATTGTAGCCAAAAGCTGATTTATAATATGCGCTATGAATAAGAAATAAAAATCATGTTAACTATGCTTTATCTTGTAATGGCAGGAGGACAGAGTGCTCTTGCACTGCGCTTGCTCCTAGCAATTTTCTCTTCCAAGATTTCTTCTGGTGCAAATCGAACTTTTGGAGATGAGGTAGTGAATTTATAAGTTCTAACTTCATAATCTTTGTAGATTCAGGGTTTTTGATGGAAATTTAGTTGAGACATGATCTATACTCAAATCATTATTTTCCTTTTATTTATAAATGCAGTTCCGAGCTGCTCGGAAAGTCTCTGAAGAGGTTGGAGCTCAAATTGTTTTGGGAGATCGGCCTATTGAAATAACTGTATGTATTTGATAAACCAGGATGCTGGGGTATTGATTTCTGATGTCTTGGTAACTTAAAATATATTCAGATCCCTCTGTGCATTTCAGCTTGAAAGGGCATGGAGCTCTCTTATGTGGAGTGAAAAACTGAGATTGGTCATCTCACTTTTTCGAGGCATGACTTTTCCATCATCTGAGCTTCCTGAGAATAATCTAAAGGTTTCTTGTCCCTCCCCCAGCTTTCACAATTTTTCATTACAAAGTATTTAAAAAGTTGAAATCCAAATGATGAATTCATGAGCTTCTCCTATTAATCACACTGTTAGAACCATGTTTTATATCTTTTTTTTTAAAAAAGAAATTTTGCATCTGTGATGTACATGTGTGGATATATGGACTAGGCTCCATGTTGTTAGATTTGGTTAACCTGACACATTTAAATTCCCCACTTCTTCTGTACATAGTCCCAAATAATCTGTGGAATTTGTAATTCTGTGGACTGACCACAATAGCAGTTGAGCAATGAAGTGAATAGTCCTCCGTGCATGCATGCGTGCGTGCGTGCATGCACACGCTATCAAACGATGGACTTCTCTAGAGAGGAGATTTTCGCTATCGAACGATGGACTTCTCTAGAGAGGAGGTTGGGGCCAAAACAGAACATGATGAAGGAGACGTTAGCAGATCATATGAGGAGTATCTTGATGACTAGTTATCCAATTCCTACAAGAATTAAGGTATCACAGGGTAAGGCATGTGCATTTGGACCCTTTCCACATCTAAGAAAACTGATCTCAAAGAAGAAATGGATCTGAATTTTTTAACAGTCATACAAAAAAATTTACAGGTGGGAGCAAGTGAATGATATCATCAACTATTCAAACCTGGATGAGCCATAATCTTGATTATAGTCCTAAATTTCTAATCTTATCCTTCACTAAATTTTCTTTATCTTGATTTAGGATCAAGATCTGGATGGCAGCCCATATAAGCTTTATGAACAGCTGAGCATTTCATATCCTTCATTGCTGCAGCCTCTCCTGAATGAGCGTGACACGGTATCTCTTTTGATCACCTCCTTTTTCCATGCCAGCTAGAATTAATGCTAATGGTATGTCGAAGAAACAAACCATGCTATAACTAGTTTACTTATGGAATAATGCAAGTTCTTGTTCCAGTTTGATGTCCATTAAATGTTTAATCTAATAATTCTCGACTTTTTTTGTTGATCTATTCATGGCAGGTTAGCTGCTTAAGTTCATAGAATGAATGCTTCTTCATTAGTTTTGCCATAACTGCAGGTTTCAGCATAAACTTTTTAAATGACTTGTAGTTTTCTCACTTTCAGTATTTAGCATGGTCTCTGAAGAGGAGCAAAGCTGTGAACAGGAGCAAGAGAGTAGTTGGAGTCATTGGAAAAGGACACATGAATGGGGTGGTCTACGCATTGATATCAGATCTGGGGGACTTGCGGTTTCGTGATCTTGTCGGTAGGACCTCGGGTGGTGGCTCCAATGGCTGGCTTAGTAGTGTACTCATGAGTCTGGTTAGGGATACCATTTTAGGCTTCATCTTGTGGTCTGCCTACGAACAGCTGAAGAGTGTTCTGTAGAGAACTAATGAACACAACAGCTTCAGTAGAAATTTTTTTGGCATGACAGTAATTGTTTACAAAGCCTAGTTTATTAATTGGTAAATTAAACTTCTCTATCTTGGCACAGTTCCTCATATTTTCCCTGTTTCAAGCCTAAGAACTGGTGACTTCTGAAATTAGTTGGCAGCAAATAGCCTCACCACCAGCCAAATTGGTGTCATTGATTTGCAATGTCTGAAATTAATTGCGAATAACTCATGAATAAATCATAAAATCCTATATAATTTAGGAATAATGTATAGTTCTGGTTTAATTTGTCTATTCAGAGAATCATAAAAAATGCATAGAATAATCAGAAAAATTTTCTATAATTTGGAGAATATTGTTCATTACAATATATGGCAATTTGGATAATTATCATGATGGGATAAAATGCTTTATGGAATCAATTAGACCTGGCTGGCTGTCATACCATGAAACTGGGAAACGGAGGAAATAAAAAGTAAAAACAAGCTTCTATAGAGGCTTAAGGAGGACTGATTTTATAATGTTTCTGAGGCTTATTTTCAGTAAAATAATTTGGAATAGTCCTATTTAAGTTGGTTGAGGGACTTACAGAATAAGTAGAATAGTAATGCAATTTGTTGTTGGTTTTTCCACTTGCTTGCATTAGTTGTGATCTCTCTCTCTCTCTCTCTCTCTCTCTCTCTCTCTATATATATATATATATATATATATATATATATGTATGTATACCTCTACTGTATTCTGTGAAGGTGGCTTTTAATATATTAATAAAATAATTTTTGAAGAAATTTTCATCATCTATCAAAGATTTTTTTTAATCCAACTTGTTTTCAATTTGTCTTTGATTTTCAATCATAATTTCTAGCCATCAAATCGCTCTCAGGAATGTTGGCCTTCCAATCGCAGTAAGGTACTTGGTGCTAACATGCTTTGCTATTGCTCGGCTAAAATGCAGGCCAGACCTCAAGAGCTTACTCTAGATGATTCTGCGAAGTGGCATCAACTCTTACAGAGGTGTGACACTTCTTGCCATTGGAATAACATTTCTTGAAGCATCCTCTTGATAAAAATGGTAGTTCTGACATGTCCCTTTGTCACACCATGAGAATTCGAGAGAGAGAGATCCATGGTTAAAGGAACAGTTAACTTTCATGCGAAGTCCAAAATGCTTGCAAAAGAGGGAGGAAAAGGTCATGGCACGGTTGGTCATTATTATGTTGCTGATATTAATTTGTTGCCATCTGTTATCATTGTTAAGTGTTATTGTGTTTGTATCTCTGTGACTTTTGAGGAAGATCAATTTGGCAGGATTCCATGCATGACAACTGATGTGGCTTGTCCAACGCCGTTAGAGAACCGTGAAGGAAGCTGACAGAGCCCCGCTTCGATCACAGCATCCTACCCTGAGACCCTCCGCCGGTCTCGGGGTGCATTAACACCATCCTACCCCGAGACCCCCCGTCGGTCTTGGGGTGCATTCACATCATCCTACCCCGAGATCCCCCGCCGGTCTCGGGGTGCATCAGCACCATCCTACCCCGAGACCCCCCATCGGTCTCGGGGTCCATCCACAGCATCCTACCCCGAGACCCCCCGTCGATCTCGGAGCGCATCAACATCATCCTACCCCGAGACCCCCCATCGGTCTCGGGGTACATTCACAACATCCTACCCCGAGACTCCAAGACCGATAGCCCTCTAAGGCCGACACCTCCAAGGCCGACAGTCCCAACGGCCGATGGCTTCAAGGCGGCCCCGACACCTTCCTTGCCGGCCCCGGCCTATCCTAGCCAGGTAGCCCCGGCACCATCCTTGCCGGCCCCGGCATGTCCCAGCCAGTCGGCCCCGACACCTTCCTTGCCGGCCCCGGCCTGTCCAAGCCAAGCGGCCCCGGCACCTTCCTAGCCGGCCCCGGCCTGTCCCAGCCAGTCGGCCCCGGTACCATCCTTGCCGGCCCCGGCATGTCCCAGCCAGGCGGCCCCAGCACCTTCCTAGCTGGCCCCGGCCTGTCCCAGCCAGGTGGCCCCGGCACCTTCCTTGCCGGCCCCGGCACCTTCCAGCCGGCCCGGCCTGTCCAAGCCAGGCGGCCCCGGCATCTTCCTTGCCGGCCCCGGCCTGTCCAAGCCAGGCGGCCCCGGCATATCCCAGCCAAGCAGCCTCGGCACCTCCCAGCCGAGGAGGACGGCCCCTGCTTTCCCTTCTCTGGTGGAACATGATCCACCAACCAGTTGCAGCCACCGACCTTGATGAGACTTGACCTGCAGTCTTGACATATCAAAAAAGGAGGCAAGTTCTGCCATTGCTGCCATCACCTTAAATACTCTGACAAAGTGGTTGAACCCCATGCCTCACAGACGTCAGCTCTGACACTTCACGCATCAAGGTCATCATTACAAGGCCTCAACCACTCAAGCCAGACAAACTCTTAAGCGCCTATAAGATGGGTAAGAGGGACTCCTGACTAGGTAACACGCTCTTGACACCCCTAAACGCTCACAGAGAAGACTCTTCTCTGAGCCTCTCTCTCTTTCTCTTTCGAGCTTCCTCAAGCTCACGGTTGATGCCCAGACCGCTGACTTGAGCATCGGAGGGTCCCCGCCGGAATCTTCGGTCCCCGGGACTTGCTTGCAGGCGCGAGGAGCTCGCTGGAGGAGGCGACCGCATGCTCGAGGCTGGTGATTTGGCGTCATCAGCAGCCATATATTAAGGCTGGTACAACAACCTACCACCAGACTTGAAGCCAATGCATATGTAAATTGGTGAAGAACCAAACTCAACGAGGGAGGGTAGCAGAGAATGATTAAAAGAAAAAATGTGCATTATTGTTAGCTGAATGTTTTGCTCTTTGGCTGAGTTCAGGATGTGGATGCCTCGGGTTCTTATATTTCAACTTCGAACATTACAACTCGGTGTTTGTGGATAAAGGCTTGCAACATGTATATCTTTAGATTCTTTTCGTCATTGATAAAGAATCAATGATTGCTTTTGGTGGTTTGGTTGGCTAAGAGTAATGCTATGCGGTGCTATTCTATTCACTGTCGAATGGGATTGATAGAGCCAGCAACAAAAAGTAATGATGATTCTTTTAGAAATAACTGCACAGATTGTAAAAGGTCACTTCTATGAAGATGTTTGGATGCTCCACTGTTTCAGAAATCTGTCAGTCTGTAGATGATCTATGAATTCTCTTTCTTCTTCTTCTTCTAATAGATGGCCAGAGAACCCCTGGTAGGGTTCACTGTAAGTTCAACAATAGTTTCCTCTCCAATTAGAGAGATGTGACTAGAGCCTTGCATCATATTACACATCACTCGGTTCAAAATGAGTAGCTTATTCCCTGGAGCCAAACCTTGTACCTGGCTCCTGCTGTCTCCTGGAACTTGTCTTGCAACAAGAAAGCAGAAAGAAGTTTGCTACTGAATCGAGAAATTTGCCATAGCTAAGCACAAGATGGCACTGAATTGGTGTTCTTTTACTGGAACTCAAAAAAATGTTTGAAATCAATTAACAAAGATCATTATATTTAAATGCATCACAACATGCAACTTTTTCTAGGAGTCATGGTCTACATTATGTTCTTATTTGTTTATATCAAATAGAGCTAGTGGTAGGTCCTGTGCTGCATAAAAATGTTGGTGCAGCCTCATACCTCTTTGAGAAGGGCCCCTTGCCCCTCTCACTTGTGTGGTGGAAAGACCAAAGTTCCCTTGTGTAATGATGAAATACCAAAATGGTGATGATGATGAGGATTGCCACAACCATTGTAAGAGGTATTTTATTGTCACTGATGCAAATATTGTCTTTTACTACTTGGTCAAGCAAGTCATTGATGATTATTAGGCAGCCTTTGGGCTACGCATGACCTGGCGAACACAAATTCTTCAGTGAGAGCCTTTAATGAAATGTATGATCATTGGATATGTTGGAATTTTTATCTACCAGAAGGAGGATATGAAGGAATTTGAAGGGCATATCTAGAGACCCCATCCCTGTCACCATCTCACATGGAAGGCATTTTGTTAGGGCAAAAGAATAAAAAAGAGAGAAAAAAAGAATAGGGGAAAGGGAAAGGATGACAGCCACATCTTGTAGCATCTTCAAACATTGGAGCAATGTGAGTGTTAGGCATTTAGATATCCACAAGAGAACCTAGCATCTAACAAATTTTTGAAAGGGAATCCACTAGATTGCTTATTTTGCAAGATGAAAAAGCTATCAAGAGCCACTCCTGCAAACTTTAGTGGAACTCTTTTTTTTTTTTTTTTGTTTTTCTGACTGAGATCAAAACTTCAGTGGAACTTCATAATGACCGAGCTCGACAGATGAGACATACCCACCCTTGTGAATTGCACCAGTCCTCCCTTGGGTCATCAATGGCACTCCACCACTGCATCAGGGGTAACAAAATGGTGCTTTATAGCATCCTGCTTTCAAAAATCAGCTATGGTACATGACTTGTGTGTAGTAGTTAGAGAGCATTTTCTCTCCCTTGAGCTCTTTCTAGTTTGTCAAGAAAAAGGAAAAGAGTTTAGTAGGAGAATTTTTACTTCGTTATTTTGGCAATAAAAAAATGAAGGAAAGACAATTTAGGAGAAAAAAGGGCCAAAATCTTTGTTTCAATGACTTAAAATTTCCTTCTTTAGAGGTTGTGTATTTCAGAGAATAAAAGTGGATAAAGAAAGCATACACAAAACCTGACTGTTGCTTCTGCAAATTTCTTTGCAATTTTTAAGAGGAAAGCCTAATTTTTGTTGTTATCTTTATTATTATTATTATTATTATTTTAGCATTCCCATTTTCATTTTTTTAACAAGAAAATGGGGCTTAAATGTCTCAGCAACCATGTTAAAATGATAGAGCTTTGTATCATTCTGTGATTACACTATAGTATTTTCGCTTATTCCCAAATGGGGCCTAAAAAAGAGATGAATAAGGCGTTACCAATTCAATTTGGCTACTTGTGATTTTATATAATCAATTCTACTTGTGCTCATTGCTTATCATGGCCATCTCCAAAACCAAAGCAAAATCCAAGTTTTAAGCACACAAGTGATTTTCTCAATACAGGGTGATTGATGCTGAAGTAGTCACCATGTCTTGTATAATCATGAAATGAATAAATGATCTCAAAAAATAGCAAAGATGCAAACTATCAACCTAAAAATCTGCAACAAGGATTATCTGCACAATCTAATTCCTCTAAAAATTTACAAATATGTCAAATTTCCTACACTACACAGCATATAGTCCAGTTGAATATTCCTATTCAAAGGGATCTTGGAAGACTTTAAGCATCATTTCTGTCATGACATCTCACCTATTTACCAATTCTCACAACAGCATTCTCCATAAAGCAATGATCAAATGAACCTGCATGACACTCATTAGCCACAAGCTTAGATGATGGATAATGAATTAGAGGGAACCATGAAAGCAATATTATGCTTCGGAAGTTGTCCTTGCTTAAACTATCTTCTGGCTTCTAGCTTCTCCATATGCAAATCCAACAATTACTGCTATTTGCCAGTTCTCACAACATTATTCTCCACAAAGGAATGACCAAATGAAACTGCACGACTCTCACTAGCCACAAGCTTAGATGATAAACAATGAATAAGAGGGAACCAAGAAAAGCAAGATTATGCTTCACAAATTGTCGTTCATAACTGTTGCTTTAACTATCTCCCAGTTTCCAGCTCTTCTGTGTGTGCAGATCCCATTATTACTGATAAAGATTCATTGAGTCTTCGTTACTCCTGATACCTTCTGATATTTGATGACTGGGCGACAGCCATTGGTTGGCATGATGATTAGAAACCCCATGTCTGTTTACCACGTGGAATGTAGCACATTTTGCTTCAATCAAATCACTTAATGACAATCGGCAAATTGGACAGGTTGATTGCCTCTGTAACCATACATCTATGCAAGAGAGATGAAAGTTATGGCCACAAGTTGGCATAATTCGCAGAATTTCTCCTTCTTGGTATTCTCCTAAACATATAGTGCACCTGTGGAATGAAAAGTGGCCAAGTTACAGTGAGCTTTAAAAGGGAAAAAATGTCAAATAGTGTTCCAACAATCATGGATGGAGATTAAACAGATAAGAGTAGCAAATAATGTTCCAACAATCGTGGATGGAGATTAAACAGATAGAGTAACAAATAAGACTAACGTCACAAGCAGTAAATCTTTATCAGTAAGTGTAGCATTTATACATAGATCCCTATCCGCATCATGCTGAGCTAGACTTCCAGAACTTCCGTCATACAATTAGAAGAAGCTCGGATGGAGTAAAATGGATATATATTTCTGGTCAGTGGGAAGGAGGGCTATAGACAATGGAACTGGCTAATTTTAATGGGCTATTGGTTATCAGACAAGTGGTAAAGATTACATTCTAATTGACTCAGATTCATCTTCACAAACTTAGCATTACTTCAAAGAAACACCAGAAAAATATCTAGGATTTTAAGTTTCTCTTGGCCTTGCCAATGATTTCTAGCTACGAAGTCATGGACAACCAAAAACTATATTCTTTTAGCTTTCCAAAGTTGCCAAAGTATCACTCTTTAAGCATAGTACTCCAACAGGATGAATGCCTTTTAAATGAAAACTCTTTAAGCACACGAAAGAAAGAAATAAAGAAAGAAAAATGATCTCTAAGTCAAGTAGGAGCTATATATTATGAGAGAATCCTACCTTGTATGCAAAGAAAAATTGCAAAACAAGCTTTAGCAAGCAACCTAAACTCTCGAAAATATCATTATGCCACCCCCCTCTAAGAAGAAAAAGAAAAGAGCATCAACAGCACTTAATTACAGTGCATTTGCTTAGGTGAAGCAACCATACAAAATGACAGAAGAGAAACATCCCAAAATTCAAAATCTACATTTGGAGAAGTGAACTTACTGGGCACCTTCGCAGAAATGAAAGGTTTCTTTGTTGTATTGAATCGTGGGAATTGCAGCTACCACAGCAGACCCAAGGCTGTTGATTGAACGCTCTGGCTGTTGCAAAATGTGCAAGTTTATACAATTAAGAAATGTAGATATAAACACTTTATAGATATACTGACAATGTTACAATTAGTGCACACATGAAGATTCCAATTTTGATTAAGTTGTGCTTTAAATGAACTCAAATTGGAGTATACAATGTAATTCTTTATAGCATTGCAGAGTTACTTTACAATTGTAGCCAAAAAGATTCAGAATAGAATGGGAAAGGAAGGCAGAGAATGAGAATCAGAGTTTCTGCACCATTCTTTGGGCATGATGAAGGAATGAATGGAAACGAAGCACCAACTCAGTTCTGATATTTGATTTAGCTAGCTATATATTACAATGTTATCTACTTAATATTATTTTTATTTATTTATCTTTTTTAGTTTCTTCTTTTACTTTATTCATATTGTTTAATAATATTTATTTTATATTTTATATTTTTGTTATTATGGTCTGCATTTTCTTATAATATTTAATTTATATTTTTAATATTTCTATTTTATCTATGCTTATGATTTTATTTTAAACTTTTAATTTTGTTTGCTCATATTTTCATTATACATTTATTCCTATTTTATCCCTATTTTATAGTCTTTAATTGACTTACTTTACTATATTTTAAAATTATATTTTGGTTATTTTTAATGGGATATGTTGTTGCTCTTTATTTTCCTAAATTTTTATCTAATATTTTTATTTTATAATATTATGTCAATCAAACTTCTAAAATTTATTTAACCTATTTTGATTTATATTCAATTCTATTTGATACATATATCGATAATTTATGAATTCTTTCGTACAATGTGCACATAATTCTTCTTAGTTAGTATAATGCATAATAAACCTTGAAGTAACAATTAATATATTATTGAAAGCTTACTTGATATTTTTACTTTTTAAATATAATTGTATTTCATTTTAAATATTTATATATTATTTTATATCACAATTATCAATACCCAACTTATATTAAGCACATTATTTGTGGTTATTTTATACCATTTGATGTTATACCATTCTAAAGAAGCCATGATTACAAAGTTTATCTCATGCCAAATGGTAGAATGGGGCCAAAACTAGAATTTGTATTATATTCCAGTGCTCATTCCAATAAACTAAATATAGAGTTAAAGGTTACTACAATGATTCAAAATAAATGAGAATGTAGATGAAGCATTATAGAAGACACCACCTATATCACATTATGTCATCATAGGCTAATATCAATTTTAACAAGCTAATTCATCTCAGCTTATTGGTTCCTACTAATAAACTCTCGAATGGGCATTGGCTTCCATGCACCAAGTTACTATGCTAGCTTAACATTCACATAAAAAGAAAAAAAGATACCCAAAAAAAAAAATCAAGCATCATGACTCAAAGTACCCTTGTAATTAGTCATGAAAAAATATATATCTCACACCAAAGCATCAAAGATTCATAGGAGAACAAAACACCAATCCGTCAGAAGAGTATGTTTAATATTCAAAATTTTTTTGGTAGAGATTATCATTCTCTTGCATGCAAAGACAGATCTTTGAAGTAGCATGAGCAAAAGTAGATCGCATAACTATAAAGCCTGATTTTAAAAGAATCACATGTTTTTCAATTAGCTAATAGCAAGACAGTCATTCAACATATCTCTCAAATTTATCATCTTGATTTATAGCGCAAAATTGTTTCTTATCTTCTTAAATCTCCTTTACACATGAAAGAAAATAAAAGTATAATAAGCCATTTTACTTGAGAGTTGTGTTTTGCAAGAGCTCTTCCACATTTCCTGTTTTGGTGACAAAAACTAGTTGTTTTACATATATATAAAAGTTTTATCTTTTTTTAAGTGCCAAATAAAGTTTTAAATCTTGTCTAATGGTCTTGATTTTTTATTTTGTAATATCTATGAAAGAATAGGATGTTTCTTGCGGCCTAATAGATGGGATGCCAGGATAACATTTGGATGATCCTATCTTAATACTTGGAACAGTATTCCATTCTGACGTCCCGCATATATCTCGCCGGATCCAAGACCATGGTGCCAACCGTACTCTACAACCCAGAGTTTTGACAGCCATAGATTCAATCATCAGAAGCTGTAACGAAGCCATTAACGCGCGAAAACAAACAGGAGGAAAGAAATCAAACAGTTCATGGGCCAACCAACCGTGCGGACATCCGAGTGCAGCTCGACGTCGAAGGCAGCGGCCCGAGAACCGGCGGAACGAATTCGGCTGCAGATCAGGCGGATGCAGACGAACAGGATGAAGGTGGAGCTCATCCCGAACCCGATCACCATCGTCACCATGTTCATGCTGGAGCTCAACATACTGCTACCATCTCTCTCTATATATATATTCTTCTCCAAATCTTCACATGCCCTCCTCGCCTCCGCCTCCGCCGCCGCCCAAGACGGATTTCAAGTGGGAATAGGAATGGGGAATTGGATAGCAAACGCCCATTTGGGATCTGGGAATAGCTTTGAGAAATTAATGGCAAGGAATGATGGATGGAAGCGGAGAAAGAGACTTCATCTCGTTTCTTGCGTATTGGAATCATAACCTTACGTCGCTATCGGTCGGAGAGTGGGACCGACTACCTCGCCCGGAAAACTTTCCCTTCTCCCCCCTTCTTTTTCTTCGGGGTCTGCCTAAAAATATCTTTAACAACCACCAGTCAGTCACCAGAGCATCCATCCATTTGATAAGCTCTAGACCGTGGCTTATCAATAATTGTTGCTGAAATTGAAATAGTCTTTGGGTATCAATAGAACGCTGGAAAAATTACAGAAGTAAATCTTTTAACTTTGGTAGAAAAAATATTTTGATCTCAATTTTTTTTTCAACTAGCCTTTCTTTTTTTTAAAAAAAAAAAATCGCAATGTGGAGCAGTCGTCCATCCCGCTCGCATGGATCAAAATGACTAAACTATTCCTAACATTTCTTACAGTTTTATTGCATTTAATAATTATTTTTTTAAGGAAATTAAAAGTTTATGGCTCTATTCTTTATAGCAGGATGATTTTAAAATACAGTTAATAAAAATAATAAACTTTTTAAAAGTAACAGGATCCTTGTTTATCAATGAAAAAGTTTTTTTACCTCGCTTTCATGGGCCCTCGTCAAGCTTGATAAGTCGCTCGCATGCAGTTTCATGCTGAGGATTCGCTCATAGGTTTTGCATCATTGATGCATGAATTTATGCATGGATGAATCATCACGCTCGGTCTTATCCCAAGACGATGTACAAAAACTTTTCCTTCGTAATAATGAGGTGGGCCGAATGGGTAGCTAAACAACATTGACATAAAAACCTAGTTTAGAGAAACTATTTAAAAAAAAGGTAAAATTCTTCATGTTGAGTTTATATATATATATATATATATATATATATATATATATATATATATATATATATATATATATATATATATATATATATATATATATATATATATATATAAAAAGTGGTCTGACCGACTTAAAGATTCAGCTCCAGTGACCAAATTTTATTGGGTCATGGAGACTCCTACTAGGCTTGGCCTTGGCTCAAGTCTAACTCAAGATCGTTCTCCTATAATAGATCAAAGAAAAACTTTCTGCATCGTATGCGGTGCAAAAATATGCACATTGCATGCGTAGCCATGCTGCGGTGCCGAAAGAACAAGAATGTTCTTAGCGCATGCACGACCACATGCACATGTGGTCAATCATCGCGCATAGTATGCATATTCTATACGGCATGCGATGACAGCTCAGCCCATCATGACTCAAGGAAAGATTCTTCAACAAATTAATATCATGTTGGACAAAAAGAATGGTATGCTTAGTGGGAACAAATTATGGGGCTGTTTGTCCAATTAGAGACGGAGCTATAACCATAGCTTAAGCTTTAATATACCTTGGTTTGTTTGCAGCTCCATCCATGGAGCTTTGTAAGAAGGGGAGCAGGAAGGGGAGGAAGGAGATAAGGATAAGGATGTGGTTAAGGATGAGCAAGAGGAATAGAAGAGGAAAGGATGGGAAATATGGAAGAAAAAGATAAAAAGAGCCGCAGCCCGTTCTTGAGGAGTGTATGTGGATGTTGAAGAAGGGATTTATGGTATTAAAAACGTTGATGCAATTAAGTTTGTTTTTAAGCTTATTATTGCCAAATCAAAGAATCATCCATATTCTAGCCCCCGTATGAAAAATTACTCAATCCATCAGCACTATAGCTCCTTAATCAGCCACTATTAGCTATTATATTAGAGGAAAGAAAAATTATGCGGTTTTTACCCCTTTCGTTATCATTTTTTTTTTTTTTGATTAGTAAAAATTGATAGACAGCAAGTGAACTTAAGTTAAATTTATCTGCTAATTTAATTAACCTCATTAGTGTGTCTAAATTTATCAAAAAAATTGATCAAAATAGCAAATAAACTTAAGTTACAAGCCCAAAAATATAGTTTTTTTTATTTAATATAAAATTAAATTTAAAATATTATAAATTTATTAAATAAATTTATTTAAATAGCTATGGCTAAAAGTAAAAGTAGAATAACAATAGCCTGCTCTTTTACTTTTTAATAAATGTTGGTCCGTAAAGGACAAGGCGTATGCAAGAGGTTGAGAGGACATGGAGGGGCATGTAGAGGGGGGGAGTACTAAGAAACATAGAAATAAGCTCAATGAGGCATGACATACGGCATAGCAGAGAAAGGAACGTAAGAGGAGAAAGATGATGGTGTAGAGTGGGATTAAGGCTTTAATCGAGAGAGAGAGAGAGAGAGAGAGAGAGAGAGAGAGAGAGAGAATCTTTGCTATTAGGATATATACCCAATATTTCACCACCTCATTTTGACTCAAGATTACTAGATAAAATATAATATTATATACATCACATGAATGTCATGGTTGACATGTAGATATAATATCAAATACAAAATTTGCTTAAGAAAAAGAGGACATGAATCATCCTGATTTCATATCCAAAAATTTGCATGATGAACGGACAGCCACTTAGTCTACTACAGAATTAACTTTTCGATAAATATGAGCACTAACTTGCATAAGAGCACAACGCTAGAAGAATTCATTTTTTTTCTTCTTAATGATCAAATATCGCCATGAAATATCAATCCTTTCAATTAAGATAATGGTCAAATAAGCTGATAATTACAAAATTAAATAATTTCTAATTAGAGATGCTTCTATATAACTTTTGACATCATTTTGAAAAAAATGAACTCATTAGTCCATTCTAATGATGCTTTAATCTATAAATTAATCCCAATTTATGTTATCTCATAAATAATTTTTATTATATGACAGATTAATCACCAATTATCTTCTTCTAAATTGGACATATGCAACTCTGTTGATTGATTGGACTTAGCTGGCGACAACCCGCCCCGGCCCAGCCTTGGCTCCTGGGCAAAGGAACCGGATCGTCCCATTTGGAAGGCTTAGCCTGGGTCCATTTCAAAATTACCTTGTCGCGGGGCATTATTTTACGCTTATGTGCTTCCCATGAGCCCCGAGCTCTCACAGTAAGTCCGTGATCTACCTACGTGGCACTTCACAACTGGATCACAGAGGTATCTATAAACCAGCTCTCGTCGGACAAGTCCGCGCCCTCTTCGTTCTCTTTCTGCCGGCGCCTCGAGCTCTAGGGTTTCTTCCTCCGTCCCCTGTCTTCTTCGTCAGGTAAGAGATCCAATCGAATCCCTCTTGCGATTGATCTCTGCGACCGGATCCCTCTTTGGATGGGTAGTATTGGCCCTCTGGTTGAAAGATTCTTATCATATTGTTATTCTTTTTGAAATGGCTCCGGGTTCTTTCTGGCTTGTCCAAGATTTTTGTTTTTGTTTTTTTCTTATTCTGGTTTCAGGCGTGTTGATCTGTTTGGATCTGTTGGTTTATCGAGATTTTTTCTATCTTCTTCGTACTTTGGTCTTCCTGATATACATGGAAGGGAAAAGATCTAACGGATCCCTAGGTCAAGCAATGAACGAACAATGATGTATTTTCCTTGGAATTATATGGATTCTTTGTGTTGCTCGTTTTATTTTTTAGCTTTTCGAGTAAGAAAAATGCCGTGTCTCCAGCTTCTATTAGACGATGGATTGTTGAAGATCTCATGGTGCCCACCCTTGATCTTGATAAGAGGAACTCAACTTATCCATGCTAAAAGAATTCGTAGGATTTTTTTTTTTTTTTTTCGTTTTGTTTCTGTGCTTAGCAAGGGTTCTTAAACTATACAATATCGTAATCCAAATATGATATAGTTAAAGTGTATGGTACAAAGAGCTTATATTGCGATTTGCCAATGTTCCAACATGCTATATAGGCTCCAAAGTATCTCTTCACTTGCAAATGTTCTTGGCTAAAGTTTCATCGTTCTTCAAGGAACCACGTTGTGGTCAGCTCATTGTAAGTGAAAGGTCATTTTTTGCAACGCTAGCAGGATCAGTAAGCTGTTCTTTCCAATGACATTCCCAAAGATGTAGTTACCTTATGTCATATGGCAAATGATATTTGCATAGTTTGAGTAATTAGTATGTTATATTCTCATGGTCTAAGTATATACCAACTCACTTTTATCTTGGGATGGACATTATTATGCTCATCGCAGTTCACCATCATTATACTTATATTATTTTCTATTAAGCTATACAAAGCCTTATGCATTGTTTTTCTTCTTTTTCCGTTGCACAAGACTTTGTCAAGAACAACTGATCTTCAACATGTCCTGTATAATTTACGAGTTCTTCTTATCTTTGGTTTCTTCTGCCAATCTTTGTTCCAAATCATCTATATTTTCCTTCTTCTGGATTCAGGGGAGATCTAGCTGTTGACTAGTTTAACCAGAATGAGGCCTATTTTTTGTGGCAACTTTGAGTATGATGCTCGCCAATCTGATCTTGAGCGACTTTTCAGCAGATATGGGAGAGTTGACAGGGTAGATATGAAGTCAGGTAATCTTTTATCCATTTGTAAGTAGATGTGACTTCATTGTTTTAAGCAGTTTTTTGTCCAGGATTGTTAGCTGATGTGTTACAAGTTAATACATTTCTTTCCTTGTTCAGTCCCTCAAGCAATTTTTTTTTTGCCTTTTTTTTTTGATCAAATGAACCAATTTGTGGATATTCTCTGGAAGTTACAACTGAAATACTGAAGAATTGTTATTTATTCATGATTTATTTCGTAGTATTGCTCTCCTTTTGGCAAAGGGCTGCAGACCTGAGTGTCTTCAAAACCTGCAGCTTGGGAAGCGTATTAAGAGAATATTGCTGTTTCTTTATTTTTTCCATTCTGGTTGTATTGTACATCATTACAGATCCATATTTATATGCATTAGGCCATGGTAGATGTTACAATATGAGCATGTTAGTATATGATTCTTAATTGAATGAAATCCTGGTGTCCTGCTATAATAAGTTAAAGTTGCATTTAGAGCTAAAAATGATCTAATTCTTGTCAATGCTAATGGGCATATATTTACTGAAAATCATCAATTATGTTCATTCTATATGATGCTCCTTGGTAGACAACAAGGTAGGACAATAATCTATGTCAGAGCCATAATATGTGGATGTATCCTACTATTGATGCCTTTTCTCAAGCAAGAGAGTCCCTCCATTTCACAAAGTTGACATGTTACAACCGCATCAGCATGCTATGTTGCAACCATTTCCAGACGGCGTGACATAGCCATGGAGGACTTTTTATTGAGTTTTACAGGCGAATTGGGAATCAGGATAAGTCTAGCAAATCATTATATTTTTTTTAAGATTAGGCCCCCGTACTCAACAATTTCTTTGGCGCAGGAATGTATGGAGCACCCATGCTCTTCCTGGCTGATGGGCTGTGCATCGCCTTTCCTGCCCGAGCCCGAGTCCTCATCTTCTTGTGTATTTCCAGGAGCTGATCTGTTCCACCATTCACTATGGCATCTGACCACCTGGAAACATTCCCCCAAGAGACCATTGACTTTCATTTTCCATGAACTTTGCCCACTGTCCCAATCTGCTCATGTTTCCCATGCCGATCTCGCGGCCAGGCTGGAGAATAGATGGAGAATGCATAATCTGTTCGATGGCCTACCACGAGAGACCTACTTTTGGATTATTATACTATGACATCATTTAGTTCTACACATGAGGTCTGTTTTTGATTTTCTTGTCCACTAGTTTCTACCATTCACAGAGATGGACAGATGTGATGGACATTTGCAGAGTCTTTGAATGTTTCACCGGAGCCACAGGCCTCAGCACTCTCTTGAAGATTTCATGATACAAGGAATTTATTGACCTAGATTTCTTAATAAGTCAATAATTCAGTTATTTGGCTTTGCATCTAATTTTGCAGGATTTGCATTTATCTACATGGATGATGAACGTGATGCTGAGGATGCAATACGAGCACTTGACCGGACTGAATTTGGTAGACAAGGGCGACGACTACGTGTTGAGTGGACAAAGGTACATGACTGTGTTGCTGGTCAGTGAATAAGTGAAACGCTGAACAATTTGACTTTTGTAATTCTCATTGGATATCTCAAAGTTGTATTTACAGCAAGAGCGTGGTGGTAGGCGGTCTGGCAGTTCAAGAAGATCTCCAGCCAATATGAGGCCAACGAAGACATTGTTTGTCATAAACTTTGATCCAATCAATACCAGAATGAGAGACTTGGAGAGACATTTTGAACCATATGGAAAAATTTTGAATATTAGGATTAGAAGAAATTTTGCCTTCATCCAGTTTGAGTCACAGGAGGATGCCACCAAAGCATTGGATGCTACAAACATGAGGTCATCACCCTTCCATGCAAGTTCACTTTCTGTACATTGTGCAAATCCCATATGCATTTTCTTTTTCCTTTTTTTAAATAAATTTTGACTGATGTTCTGATTTACTTCTCTCTGCCATTTTTCTATTGCCTCATGGAACTCCTTTGGTTTGGATATCAAAATTCTATCTTCACACAACTTTATTAAATCAAGATTTTGAAGTTTCTTAGCATTCTAAAAGTGCAAGCTGCAAGTCTCAAAAGTCTGAATTTGTATTACTCTCTCCATGTTATATTTGAGGTCGAATTTTCAGTTATTGTTTTTGCCAACTTGTAAGTCTATTGTTGGCAAACACGCTGAAACTTTTTTTTTCTCGTAACTTTTGCTGACTATCATATGCAGACGTATCATTTTCCTAGGATCCCATATTCTAATATTACTGCTATGAGGTGCTGGAAAGTGAATTCTTAGTTCATCATTTGGATGTTTCTGTCCTAATTGGGGTTCCTCAGAAATTTAACAATGCACTTGAAAACTTAGGTTTATGACAACAGCCTACGGTTCTCTAGTTTCTTTGCTTTTTAACCGACTTTGGAAGCAATTAGTAAAGATGACTTTTCAGGATTATTATTATTATTATTGTGGAAACTAGTTTTTAGTCCAAGAGAACATGGATGTTGTGCATAGAATATAACATGAGCTTCATGAAAATTTTGTGATGGCCTGTGCTAGTGAGGTGCATCTTTCTAGACACTGCTGGTTCTACTGAAGGATATAATAGGGGCTTAAATCGCTGTTACTAACGACTTTTTAAAGTTGATTTTTTGGAGATTATCCCTAACTGTGATTTCGGAAATAGGGTTCATGTTACAACAGAGGGCATACAAAGAAGCACCACATTGGAGATTCTCAAACAAGCTGAAGATATTGCTAGCTAAAATTGATAATAAATAGTGTGGCTTAATGGATTGTTTCACTAGCTTGCCTTAAAATATATTTACGAATGTGGTATTGGAGGCCTGTTTCAATTGCACCCAACCATGTTTTGTTCCTATGGACCTCCCTTCAAAACACTGATTTTATCTTCTTTATTATTATTTTTTTTTTTTGGGGGGGGGGGGGGGGGCGGAGTGTAGGGTGTGATAACCATGCTGTATTCCGGTGCACATGGAAGGATGGACATTTATCTGATGTAATTTGTCAGCCTCTCCATGGCTTTAGTTCCTTGCTTGTAGATCCTTCTGTTAAATATTTGACTTGCTCTGCAAATGTTATTCTTTTACAATTAAAATTATTGGAATTTGGGACTGTTGCTCAGTTTGTCAATGATGGTCACTTATGTTTGCATCACAAAAGACCCTTAACAAAAACTAAGATCTGTTTCTACAATTTTCGTTTGGTTGATCTAAACAAATGCATGCATGTAATGTATGTATGTAGAGAGAGGGTTTACTTTTCTCAATCTCATTTAATGCTCGAATTTTTTTTTTTCCTATTTCAACTGATAGCAAAGCAGTGCTCATGCGCATGAGCGGGGGGGGGGGGGGGGGGGGGGGAGGGTTTACTTTTTATCAATCTCATTTAATGCTCGATTTTTTTTCCTATCTCAACTGATAGCAAAGCAGCGCTTATGCAATCGCATGAGCGGATAACTAGTAACTTACATATCACTGATTTAATTGTTTATTCTGTTTACATTTTGTATTGGATATGCAGCAAGTTGATGGATCGGGTAATTTCAGTGGAGTATGCACTTCGGGATGATGATGAAAAAAGAAATGGATACAGCCCTGAAAGAAGAGGTCGGGACAGATCTCCAGAAAGAAGAAGAAGCGATCGTGGAAGATCTGCCAGTCCTTATGGTAGAGGCAGGGAGAGGGCTAGCCCTGATTATGGTCGTGCTCCCAGCCCATATAACAAACCTGAACAAAGGGGTAGTCCGAGTTATGGTAGAGCTGAAAGCCCTGTCTATGAGAGGTACCGCAGGTAAGCATCATTATTTGATTGTCATCTTTCCCATCCTGTGTGCTATTCTCAAGTATTATGCCATTAATTTGTGCTCTACACAACTTGTTATGCAGTCGCTCGCCTAGGCAGGAGAGATCGTAGGATGATTTCCAGTTCTATGTGATTTTGTGCTCTCTGTTTGTGGTACAGGAAATTTGTTTAGGTAATTTGTTTAGGGTATGCTTGGCATAGATCTTCCTTCAGATACTACATAACAAACTGACAAATTTCTTGGACCATGCACTTCCTTTGTTTTTAGGCTTCTGTGTTGTATGATGTTGCACTATGGATTTGTTGTTTGTCCATACTATTTTCTTGTCTATCCATGCTGGACGAAAAAGGAAAATGATTGATGCAACATTGGAGTCGGTTTTAATTTGTCACCTCTCTTGTTGGGCGTTTGACTATAAGGTTTTCTTTCTATTTAATGATTGATTTGCAGTATCTCTTCAGAATTCCATATTCTGAATGCTATTACGTGCTTAGAATGAGGATTTAATTGTGGCTTGAAGTAGCTTGTCTGAGACAATCCATTTCCAAGCAGAATTTTGCTGCAGCTGTAGCGATTATTGGAGGACCTACCCTTTGTTGGCTATAAATGCAAAACTTTGAACTCAATTTTTTTGGATTGACTAATACTCGTGTATTCACATAGCCATTTTTACAATGCCATACCCACCACAAGTCTCTCATCAGTGTTTGCCAGTACTTCGATTATTTGGTATGGTATTGCCGAAACGTTGACGACCAACGTAGAGCCGGACCTTATTATTTGGCTGCTAGTCTTGTTATGGGTAGAGCTTTATACTGGTAGTTTTTAGCACGTGCATCGTACTGCCATTCAATTATGTTTATCTCAGGCCTTCGTGTCCTAATATCTATCTTTAGCGTGTTCACTCTTCTCGCTGGGCATTAAATTTTGTCCAACATGATTATGCAATTTAGTTCCATTTGTCCTCTTGATATTTTTGATTGTTGCGACTTTCTTATATGTTTTGCTGTTGTACTCATTTCTATTGCAATGCTGATTTAATGTGTGCTTGAATTCTCCGTTTTGCTATTTCTTAAATGTTTTGCTATTTCTTAAAGAATCTTGTGCTTTGAAATTTGTGCGTCCCGAGCGGAGCTTCTCTATTTTGGGCAGTCTTTAAGATTCGTGCGTCCGGCTTCGTCTTCTCCGATCTTCAGTGACCTGCGTCTTCTTCGGCGGTGTTTCCGTTTGGGCTGATCCTTTTGCTGTCCCCTCCTATCCAATGGCTTCCGATGGGGTGTCTGTTGGGAGGGCTTCCGGGAGTAAGAAGGTGGGTTCCGGGTATGGAAGAGAGTCGCCGAGCTTGAAAGCCGAAGCTGGCATGGCGTCCTCTCCTGCTTCGGGCTTTGAAATCCCCTTGGGCTCGACGAAGACGGGAAGTCAGTGGAGCCGACCACCCTTGGGTCGCTATGGTTGGGATGCTCCTTCCCCTTCTCCGGCGGAGGTAGAGGAATTGATCCGGCTCTTCCCGGAGGTAATCCAAGTCCCGATCACCTCCCTGGAGTGCGAGGCCAGTACGTGGGGCGTGAAGGCGGTGTTGGCTCGCTCTCTCTCTAGGTGGGTGCCGCCGGAGGCTATTGTGCATGAACTGCATCGTGCTGGGCTGCCGGGAGAAATCGAGGTGGTTCCCCTGGCTCACAGGCACTACCTCATCCGGCTCTCCGACCCTCTTTCCAAAATCCGTATCCTTGAGCGGTCATGGGTGATCAACGGGCAGGTTCTTGCGGTGGTGGATTGGAAGCCGGAATTCATCCCAGCGGAAGATTCCTTGTTGCAGGCTCTGGTCTGGATCCGGCTTCCTCTGCTTCCCATGGAGTTCTGGGCGGATGACACCCTCTTTTCCATTCTCTCGGTGGCGGGGGAGTTTTTGTTCTTCGACGAGCCTACCAAAGCCCGGATGCGGGGAGGGTTTGCTCGGGCTTGCGTCCGAGTGGATCTGAGTCTTCCCCTCCGGCCAGGAGCTAGGATTCGTGGAATCGGCGCCCCCTTCTGGCAGCAGTTTTCATTTGAGAACTTGGAGGGTATTTTCAACCGCTGTGCTTCTCTGCACCTCTCTGGTCCATGCAAGTTAGCGGGTGAGACGGCTTCTTCGTCATCTGCTCCATCGTTTGGTCCCTGGTTGGCAGCAGTTCGGCGTCGACGACAACCTCTGGCGCAGCCTCCGGTCCTACCGGTGGGAGATCGGTCGAGCCCTGCTTCCGCTTCTGTTTCCAAGGACGGTTGGTCAGTGCCAAAGAAGTTCGCCCGGCGTCAGCTTCATACTTCCGTTGGTTCCTCCTTGCCATCTCCTGGGATGGGGTTTGGGCGGGGTGAGTCAGCCGTAGCTGAGTCGGTTGCGACGGTGTCTCGGGAGCCTGGTTTGAAGCCTTCGGCAGCGTCTTCCTCACTTGTTCCTGTCCCTGTTTTGCTCGGTCAAGGCATCCAGGAAGACCCCAGGCAGTGCTTGAGCGTGCCGGTTAGCACTGTAGCACAGTTTCAGGATTCACAATTTCAGAGTTCAGAAACAAATGGCATTCAGGCTATAATTCCTAAGGTGCAATCCACTTTGTCTGTTGGTGATAAAGCTATTAATTTTTCGAAATTGAGCCTCGTGGTCATTACCAGTAAGGACCCCGTCTCGGGGCCTTCTAAGCGGGCCCGTCCAGTGGAGTCATCGTCTACCAGAATGCCATCCCGCTCTTCCAAAGCCAAAGGCAAGGCCACTCTTTCTAGTAGAGGTGGGGACAATGTAGCCTTCAAGTTTGCGGCTTCCTCGGTGGTTGGCCAGGAGTCATCGGCCCAGTTTGGCCCAGGGGCTAAGAAGGCTCGAGATCGGGTAGGGGCCTCTTCGGGGTCAGCTTCTGAGTCTTCTAAGCCGATCCATTTAGAGTCTAGCACTCACTTATCAGCTGTTCATCAGCTGAAGGAGGCTATTCATGTATCTGAATCGGCGGTCTTGATGGACTCAGTCCAGATACTTGATTGTGCGGATACGGGATCCCGGAATTGTCCTAAGGTGATCCCAGGCGATACGGAGGTCCTGATGGAATCAAACCAGGCTGTTAATTGCAAAGGCCCGGGAGATTTGGACTGTTCCGTGGAGATGTCAGGGGTGATGGTTGGGGAGCCCTCCAATCCAGCCTTACCATGAAGATTCTCATATGGAATGTGCGAGGAGCATTGAAACCATCGTTTCGCTCCTCATTTGGGAGGCTTATGCAGCTTCACTCTTTTGACATTTGCATCTTGCTGGAAACTCGGCTTTCTGGGGCTAGTCTGGCCCGTTTTCGAAGACAGATCGCTCGAGCTTGGGTTTCGTACGCTGTTGAGTCCACTGGTCTTTCAGGGGGTATTGTTGCTTTATGGAGAAATGAGAATATCAGAGTTGATGCTTTTCACAGCTGTGGGCAGTAGGTTGCGCTGGTCATTTCTGAGGGAAGTGCCAGCCCCTGGCTCCTTTCGGGAGTTTATGCTAGTATTGATCTTCGGGAGCGTCGGGTGCTTTGGTCTGAGATTCAGTCTCTTCTTGACCAGGGATTCCTCTCCCTCATTGCTGGAGACTTTAATTGTATCTTGGGTGCCGCAGAAAAGAAAGGTGGCCGAGTTTCCCATGGCTCTGTGGGCCGAGCTGAGTTCAGGGACTTTATTTCTATCGCTGGTCTGTTGGATTTGGGTTATCAGGGTTCGCAGTTTACATGGTGCAACAACCGACAGGGTTCAGCTAGAGTCTGGGAAAGATTGGACAGGGCCTTGGCCTCTTCTAGCTGGCTCCAGCTTTATCCCTCTGTTACTGTCACTCACTTGCCTAGAATTGCCTCTGACCACTGTCCTCTCTTTATCTCTACTGATATCACCTCTCAGAGGCATAGGCAGTTCAGATTCAAGAAGTTTTGGACCTCATCTCTCAGGTCTGGCAGTTACCAGTTAGAGGTAATGCCATTTATCGGCTCTCCAGACAGCTTGCCCTTGCTAGACGTCGCCTCTCTAGATGGCATACACTGGAGGTTGGGGATATTGTCAGACAGGTGGAGCAGGTTGAGTCTACTATCTCTTCTCTCCAGGCTAAAGAGGACCTGGAGGGTTCTCTTTCTTGTGAGGACCTATCGTCCCTGCGATCGAGTTTGGCGCTCCACCACTCTCTTCTGCTGCAGTAGGAGACCTTTTGGAGACAGAGGTCCCGTATTCAGTGGATTCAGGAGGGGGACTGTAATACAAGATTTTTTCATCAGGCCACTCAGAAACGCAGGGCGAGGAACCGCATTAGGCATATAACTGATGAGGAGGGTCAGCTCCAGGTGGATGATCATGTGATTCGTGCTCAGCTTCTTAACTTCTTTCATAGCAGGTGGACTGAGCAACCTGGTTCTGGAGTCCCTGTTCACCCTATTTTGTCTCTCAATACTGTATCTACTGTTGAGAACGACTCTCTGTCTCGACCTTTCACTTCGGAGGATATTCAGCTGGCTTTGTGGGAGCTTGGTGCTGATAAGGCCCCTGGGCCGGATGGCTTTCCTCCGTTTTTCTTTCGTCAGTATTGGGATATTCTGGGAGAGGACTTAACTCAGGCAATCCAGCTTGTCTTTCATCGCAAATCTATCCCCTCTGACTGGAATCATACTTTCATCACCTTGGTTCCTAAGAGGCCGGACGCTTCCAGCCCTCAGCACTTCCGGCCCATCAGTTTATGCACTACTTTATATAAGGTTTGTGCTCGCCTCCTTGTTATGAGGTTGTGTTGGGTTATTCCTCGCCTTATCTCTCCGGAGCAGGGGGCTTTCCTCAGAGGGCATAGTATCACTGATAATGCTTTATTAGCTCAGAAGTTCATGCATGACCTTCGTCGGGCTTCTGGCAGTCAGGGGCTTATGGCCATTAAGCTTGATATGGAGAGAGCTTATGACAGAGTTAATTGGGATTTCTTGCGTCACTCTCTTCAGGTGTTTGGGTTCCACCAGTTGTTTATTGATTGGATCATGGCCTGCATTCAGCGTCCGTCATTCTCCATCCTCATCAATGGAGATCGGACTGATTACTTCCACTCTGAGGTTGGGCTGAGACAAGGTTGTCCCCTCTCCCCGTTTCTCTTTGTTATAGCGGCTGATTCTTTATCTCGGGCTCTTCGTCAGGCTCAGCAGGACAATGTTCTACACCCTTACCGGGCTGGTTCCCAAGGTCCCTCGATCTCTCATCTGCTTTTGCTGATGAGACTGTATCTTCCTGGGCAGGGCTACTGTGGCCAATGCGGCCACGTTTGCTTCTATTCTTCACAATTACTGTTCTGCCTCTGGTCAGAAAGTTAATAATGCTAAGTCTGTTATTTGTTTTAGTCCGCGGGTGACTTCTTCTCTGTGCAGTCAGAGTGTCTCTCCTATCTGGGTATTCCTATTACTGACAGAAGGCCTAAGATCTCGGATTTTAGTAAGCTCGAGTCGAGGATTCGTGATCGGCTGGAGGGGTGGCAGGTTACTGGGCTATCTATGATGGCAAGGATCACTCTTATTCGATCAGTGCTCATATCTCTTCCTCTCTATCTCTTATCTAATGTTGCTGTCCCTTTGACTTGTCTAAGGAGGATTGAGTGTTATTTCAGGGATTTTCTCTGGGGATCGTCCCAGGATGGTCATGGTGTTCATCTTTTAGCCTAGGACTGTATCTGTCTGCCGCTTTCCGAGGGAGGCCTTGGGATCCAGTCCTTGACTGCTCGGAGGGAGGCCTTAATTGCTAGGCATGCTACTCGTTTTTTGCTTGATCCGCACTGTATGTGGAGTTCCTTTATGCGTGGCAAGTATGGGGATTGGACTCCCTTCACTAACCTGCAGTCTGTTCGGGGTCACTCTTTTTTCTGGAAAGAGGTTTGTACTCATGCTCCGGCCATCCTTCATAGTATCTCCTGGATTCTTGGCAATGGTGCTTCTGTGGATGTTGCTTATGATTCCTGGATCGCTGACCTTCCATTGTCTCGATGGCCTACTTTCGTCAGCACTGATATTCCTCTTGACATGCGAGTTAGTGATCTCACGGTGCCTGATCATTCTTCATGGTTTATTCCTCTGTTATCCCGCTTCTTTGGCGAGGAGCTTATGCGACGTATAGCTGCTATCCCTCTTTCTCCAGGTCACTCCCACAACATCAGGGTTTGGAGGCGGTCCGGTATTCTGAGCGCTCCCATCAGGGACATCAACCAGATTTACCGTGTTTCATCCCGATCGTTGACAGATATGGCTTGGATTTGGCGTCTTCCTATTCATCCCAGGGTTCGTCTTTTTCTATGGAAGATTGCTCGGAATTGTCTTCCTACATGCTCGGTTCTTTCTAGACGTGGCCTGGGGATTCAGCCTACGTGTTCGATATGCGGTATTGAGGAGGAGGCGGTGGATCACGCCATCTTCACTTGTCTCAGAGCTCATCACATTTGGGAGATCGCTAGCGTCAAGCCTTGGGCTGTCGCTTCATCTTCTCTTTCTTTATCTTTCCTTGACTTGATCAGGCAGGATGTTAGGAGAGGTAGCAGCAAGCAGGGCGCGACGAGGGCTTACATTGCTTACCAGATCTGGTTATCCCGGAACCGGATTATCTTTGCTCAGGAGCCTACTCCGTCTTTCAGGGTTGTTCGGACTGTCTTGTCCTTATCTACTGAGTACACGTCCCATCGTCTAGTTTGTAATTTTGATAGCCCTGGCCTCTGGGATTCCCATGCTGCCTCGGCAGCGCACCGGAGAACGGTCTTTATTTCTTGGGAACCCCCCCTCCAGGGTTTATCAAAATCAACTTTGATGGGAGTGTTCGAGGCAGATCTGCCGGATCGGGTTATGTCATTCGGGGTTCTGACGGAACTATGATTGCTGCTGGGGGATTTGGACATCTCGATTCGTCGGTGCCGCTTGCGGAGCTTTATGCTGCTTGCCTGTGCTATCCGCAGTCTCGATGCCCGTCGTATTATCCTTGAGGGTGATGCCCTCACGGTGATTCGATGGCTTCGCCAGGATCACTGCGCGCAGTCGCCTACCAACCCTTTGATCTCTGATATTCGTTCTCTCCTACAGGGGGTTCACAACATATAGATCAGCCATATCGTCAGGGAAGCCAACTCAGCGGCTGACTGGATCGCCGCTAGAGTGGCTGATCATTCTGGTTTCTGATGCAGGAAGCCCGGTGATTGGTGTCCTCCTGGTTTGAACTTACTTTTGTATTCTGATAGTGTGGGACTGAGTCACCCTAGAGTGGTGTAATTTCCGTTTGTATCCAAAAAAAAAAAAAAAAATTCTTATAAAAGGGAATTCAGAGCTAATTCAAAAGACATTATAACCTTCAAAATATAATTAGTAATTGATATATGGGTAACCGTCCTTCTGTCACCCTTGTATGTAAACTAAAAAATGGTGATTCGAGAACAGAAAGTAGTATGGTTTTAAGGCTTAACAACTATATCATGCAATTCATGGAGGTACGCAGTTATAGCAGATCGATCGATAATTTCAGACTTAGAATTATCGAACGTAGCGAGCAATTCAGTTATTCTAAGAATATCTGGTAAACGGAAATTATGCAAATTTGAAAGTTCGGTGACTTGAATTAGCATGATGATACGGAAATTTGCGCGTATGCTCTGTTGCAGTCAATTAGCAATTATTTTGATTCGCAAAATTGGCTATGTTTTAGGTTATAGGACCTACTTCCCATTAAACGATTGCCCATTTCTCTGGTTAATGTTTAGGAGTCCCATGTTCGATACCTTTCTGACAAGAATGGCATCAGTGATCGTTTCTGTTGTCATAGGATGTGTCAGGGCGGATGGTACTGGCTGTTCTTTTGCATGTTTTGCCTTTGGCCACATAAGTTAATGAATTATGATTTTTTAAATTGCAAAGAAATTAAGGTTGTGGTGAGGTTTTCGGGGTTTTTTTTTAATTTTAATATAATTTTAATAGAAAATAAAAAAATATTTTTAAATATATATTGATGTTGAATATATATGTAAGAGTATACTCTTACAATTCCGTTCAACTTATCTAAAGTTTTCTTTTTTTTTTCTTAACTAAGTGGGGTCACCTTGTTTTAGGGCATTTGATAAAATTTTACGGTTATCAGCTTCTTAACGCAGCCATTCTTTTTTACCTGGGTTTGAGATCAATCTTGACTAGTTAAAAAATAAGAAACAAGATGTTTCACTATTCTTCAACAAAATAAAGAAGAGCTAGAGGACTTGAAAGTACCTGTTATCTTCTTTATTTTTTTATATTTTTTTATTAAAAATTAAAAATATGTTTTATTTATCAAATAGGTTTTATAAAAATTAAAATATAAAAAATACAAATTATTTTTTAAAAATAAAAACAATAAATATTCTTTGAAAAGTAAATGCAACCTAACCTTTTGTGGATGTTCGCGTTAAAGCAGTAGTTTGTGTCTGCACCCTAAAGTGGATTAAAGAAGCACTTCTAGATTCTTGTAAGTTTACTTAAATTTATTGGATTTTGTGTTTGTAAGGTCCAAAGAGACCTTATAAAGCATTGGGTTGCTGGACCTTTTGCGCAGAAGCAAAAGAAAAAAAAAAAAAAAAGAGTGAAAAGGTAGAATAAAGCTTGTAGTATCCATCTTTTTATGAAGTTCATCGCATCATAAATTGATATAATTTGGCATGGAGTGTACTATATCAAACTTATAATATGTTTTTTTGTGGGTGGGTATGTTGGCAGATGGTGGCTACCTAATGAATCAGACTGAGGCTAGAGTTTCACTCTATATCCTTAAGACAATTTCGTCCCGCAATGATGCTTACGGTCAGTATGACGATTGTCTCCCAGGATACAACAGTCTCCTTTTGATGAAAGCAGCACTACAATTCACCAAAACTTTTGAACCAAGAATGCTACTCTCTTTTCAATGCACTATTGCTATACTATCCTTAGGAAAGTATGCAAATGCCTAAGAGAGAAGAAGACTAGAATTGATCAAATTGAACTCAATTCGGAATGGCTTGGGATTTATAAAATGAGAGGGTCTAGGGTCCTATTTATATGTTTTTAGGTGCCCCTTGGAAGCAACCCTACGAATTTAATTAAATTTAAATTCTATTATCAAAGGATGTGAGGGTTAAGGGCTTATCACCCTTGATATGCCCTTTAGACATCGTGATCTTCAGATCAGGCGATCGGATAAGTCTTTTCATGGCTGTGATCTGAAGATCAGCCGATCAGATAAGTCTATCCTTATCCTGATAAGCCTTTTCATCATCGTGATCTGATGATCACATACATTAAACTGCCAATTATACGTGAGTATTCCAATTGAGATATAGGTTTTTCAGTATACTTAGCCAAATGTAGATTAACATCTACAGGTGTTTTCACCGGGCTAGTATCATACTTTTTATACTTATTTAATATTTTCTCAATATAATGAGATTGAGATAATATTATTTCCTCAGATGTTCTAGTGATTCGAATTCCTAGTATAACATCTGCAACACCCATATTTTTCATATCAAAATGTTTGATCAACATTTTCTTAGTCTGTTTAATCATTTCAGTATTACTACCAATGATTAACAGGTCATCTACATATAAGCAGATTATTACATACCCTTCAGATAGGGATTTGGTATATACATTTGTCACATTCATTTATTTTGAATCCATTTGATAACATTACATTATCAAATTTTATATGCCATTGCTTAGGTGCTTGCTTTAATCCATATAAGGATTTAACAAGTCTACACACCTTCTTTTCTTATCCTGGAACAATAAATCCCTCAGTTGTTCCATGTATATTTCTTCATCTAATTCACCATTCAGAAAAGCAGTTTTAACATCCATTTGATGAATTTCAAGATTGTTAATGGCTGCAAAAGCTATTAACATTCTTATAGATGTTATTCTACTTACTGGTGAATAGGTATCAAAGAAGTCTATACCTTCTTTTTGTTTGAAGCCCTTAGCCACTAATCTGGCTTTATACTTGTCAATTGATCCATCAGCTTTTAGCTTTTTCTTAAATATCCACTTGCACCCTAAAGGTTTCATACCAGATGGTAGGTCTACCAACTCCCAGGTATGATTATGCATGATGGACTCAATTTCATTATTGACAGCTTCTTTCCAAAAGGGTGCTTCTGGATTAGACATTGCCTCTTTGAATGTCTGAGGTTCATCTTGTAACATATAAGTTACATAATCAGGACCAAAGGACTTAGCAACTTTTGGTCTCTTACTGCGTCTGGGTTCATCTTCAGGATATTCTTCCTGATGACTACTACTAGCAGTATTATCATCATAAGTTCTTTTATTTGAACTTATTTCTAATTTCCTTTTACTTGGAAATATATTTTCAAAGAATGTTGCATTCCTTGATTCCATGATTGTATTTTTGTATATCAGTTATATCTGATTTATACACAAGAAAGCGATATGCACTACTATTATGTGCATATCCGATAAATATACAATCAACAGTTTTAGGTCCTATCTTGACCTTTTTGGGGTCCGGAATAGCTACTTTAGCTAGACACCCCCACACTCTTAAGTAATTGTAAGAAGGCTTCTTTCCTTTCCATAACTCATATGGAGTCACTTCCTTCTTCTTAAGAGGTATCTTATTAAGAATATGATTTGCTGAGAGAATTGCTTCTCCCCATAAATTCTGTGGTGTACCAGAATTTATTAACATAGCATTCATCATTTCTTTTAATGTGCGGTTTTTACGTTCCGCAATTCCATTAGATTGAGGCGAATAAGGAGCAGTAGTTTGATGAATAATGCCATGCTCCTGACAAAATTCGTCAAAAGGTGCATCATATTCACCACCTCTATCACTCCTTATGGCCTTAATCTTTTTGCCAAGTTGATTTTCAACTTCATTCTTATAACATTTAAACATTTCTAAAGCCTCATCTTTAGACTTTAGTAGATACACATAGCAGTATCTTGTTGAATCATCTATAAATGTTATAAAATACTTTTTACCTCCTCTAGTTTGAATTGACTTTAAGTCACATAGATCACTGTGAATTAAGTCAAGAGGTTCAGTATTTCTTTCAACTGATGGAAATGGTGTTTTTGCTAACTTAGCTTCAACACACACTTCACACTTGTAATGTGGATCGATTTCATGATTAGGTAATAATTTCAATTTCATTAATTTTCGTAATGAATTAAAATTCGCATGTCCTAATCTATCATGCCATAAACAAGAGGAGTCAATCATATAAGCAGAAGAAGAAGCTTTATTCATTTCAAGGTTTCTGTGTACAGTCATTACATTCACCTTGAATAATCCATTATTCAAGTAACCCCTTCCAATAAATATCCCCCCCTTAGTGAGTACAAATTTATCAGACTCAAGACCATCCTAAAGCCATGTTTGCTTAGGAGGGAGCCTGATATGAGATTCTTCCGGATGTCAGGGACATGTAGCACATCATTCAGTAGAAGCTCCTTGCCAGATGTCATCTTCATAACGATGCGGCCAAGTCCTTCTATCTTGGATGTAGCGGAGTTACCCATGACCAAATTTCTACCATTGATAGGAGTATATGATGAGAACATACTCTTATCAGAGCAGACATGTCTGGTAGCTCCAGTGTCGATGTACCACTCATTTGCTTTGTCAACCATGTTTGCTTCAAATACAACAGCTGACAGCATCATCTCGGATACCTCTTTGGATAGGGTTTCAGTAACGTTGACTTCTTTCTTTTCTTTATCCTTGAAACGGCAGTCCTTGGATTTGTGTCCTTGCTTTCCACAAACAAAGCACTTTCCCTTAAACTTGTATTTCTTTGGATTGCCCTTCTTCTGTTTAAAGCCTTCGCCTGGAAACTTGCGTTTCTTCTTCCCTTCTATGAGGTTGGCCTTTGGCTCAGCAGGTTGTCCTCCTGCCTTCTTTCTTGGCTCTTATTGTCCTCCTCGATCCTTAGGCGGACAATTAGGTCTTCAAGTCCCATCTCCTTCCGCTTATGCTTCAGGTAGTTCTTGAAGTCCTTCCATAGTGGTGGTAGCTTCTCTATGATGGCAGCTACCTGGAATGACTCGCTGAGAGACATTCTCTCTGCATGTATCTCATGCAGGATGATCTGGAGCTCTTGGACTTGCTCCATAACTGTTTTGTGGTCGACCATCTTGTAGTCTAAGAACCTTCCAACCACAAACTTCTTGTGTCCAGCATCCTCTGTCTTGTACTTTTTGTCCAGGGATGCCCATAACTCCTTGGCAGTAGCAATACTACTGTACACATTGTACAGGGTATTGTCCAGACCATTCAGGATGTAATTTTGCAAAGGAAGTCTGAGTGCTTCCATGCCTCCACCGCAGCAATGACTTGCTTGTCGGTCTCCCCTTCCTTCAGGACAGGCGGATCTTCATTCAGCACTCTGACCAGGTTCAGAGTTGTGAGGTAGAACAGCATCTTCTGTTGCCACCTCTTGAAGTCCGTGCCAGAGAATTTCTCCGGTCTCTCGGCTTGAATGGATGTCGTCATAGTAGCCATCTGCAGCAGCACTTCCGTGGTAGCAGAAAATTGTCTTAAGATTGTTGGTGGGTATGTTGGCAGATGGTGGCTACCTAATGAATCAGACTGAGGCTAGAGTTTCACTCTATGTCCTTAAGACAATTTCGTCCCGCAATGGTGCTTACGGTCAGTATGACGATTGTCTCCCAGGATACAACAGTCTCCTTTTGATGAAAGCAGCACTACAATTCACCAAAACTTTCGAACCAAGAATGCTACTCTCTTTCAATGCACTATTGCTATACTATCCTTAGGAAAGTATGCAAATGCCTAAGAGAGAAGAAGAACTAGAATTGATTCAAATTGAACTCAATTCGGAATGGCTTGGGATGAAAATGAGAGGGTCTAGGGTCCTATTTATAGTTTTTAGGTGCCCCTTGGAAGCAACCCTACGAATTAATTAAATTTAAATTCTTTATCAAAGGATGTGAGGGTTAAGGGCTTATCACCCTTGATATGCCCTTTAGACATCGTGATCTTCAGATCAGGCGATCGGATAAGCCTTTTCATGGCTGTGATCTGAAGATCAGCCGATCAGATAAGCTATCCTTATCCTGATAAGCCTTTTCATCATCGTGATCTGATGATCACGTTATCAGATAGGCGGATGCTTATCACAACCGTACGATCGAACGGACCTTATCGTTGACTGGTCAACCAACCGTCCTGTTGACGTCAACCATCAACGACATGTCAGCCGTTGGATCGTGATCAAGATGTGATTTGATCAATCTCGACCCTTCATCCGATCGATCAACGATCAATTGATCTCAGCCCCTTATCTTGATCCGATCAGTCTATCTTGATCTATAAAAAATTTAAAGCCCCTCAAGCTCCTCGCGACGATGCGCACGTGCAAACAAAGCGCCCATTGCGCCCTTCGCACACGCGCGTGCGCGTGCGCGCTGATGCTAGCATCACCCTCAAGCTCTCCACTTATGGTGAGCCTAAGGAACTTAAGCTTCAAGGAAGTGGTTTCCATATAAGTGAACCTTCCTTTCTTGTTTTTTCGATATGGGACTAAATGTCCCCGCAATTTCTCATTCACACACATAAGGGGTAATGGGCTTTCAAGGCCCATTAGGGTATTTAGGACTATTTTGGCCCATTACCCAACAATCCCCCACATGAATGGAAATTGGACTTAGATCAAAGATCATCAAAGATCAGCAAAGGCAAACCCCCACATAAAAGGATTTTAATGCAAATGAATATGCAGACACACTAAAGAGAGTATAATGGGATGAAGTTGTATCGGGATAGGTAGCTTGTGGCTTTGAACCTTCCTTAGTGAGTTGTTATCGAGTTTACTTGCTAAAAGGTGAACACGATGTCTTGAACCTTTCAGCGTTTTGTGTAAACTAAGACAATAACAATCACGCAACTTCTTCCCGAGCATTCTTTTGGTTCTCATGGTTGTGTTCATTTTGGCCCCGAACAACTCCTGGTCTCATGAGTGCTTCAGAGAATTAAACCTTAAAATTCTCATAGAATTGGCCCAGTTCACACTCACATAGGTGATTCTTATTAAGAGTATCCTGCTATACCCCACATGATGTTCATGTCATAAGAATCATTAAAAGCAATGCTTATCCTAGTACCTTTAGCAGGTAGCACCAATTATCATAGGAATGAGTAGGATTGTACATCCTTAGTGCTATCAAGTCTCTTCATAATTTAGTTGTCCCTTTTGAACCTAGATCTTGGGATCTCCAGTCAGCTAGGTTGGGTATCCACTATGAAGATTTTTTAGTTATAGGTTTTAAACCCATTCCCCTCGATAAACAGTTTACTTGATCTCTTGGTAACCCCTTTGTTAATGGATCCGCTAGGTTTTTCTTTGACTGAACATAGTCAATAGAAATTACACCAATTTCAAGTAACTGCTTAATGGTATTATGTCTGCGACGTATATGTCTAGACTTACCATTATACATCTTATTCTGTGCTCTGCATATTGCCGATTGACTATCACAATGTATGCATATTGCAGACACAGGCTTTGGCCAACATGGAATATCTTCTAAAAGGTTTCGAAGCCATTCTGCTTCTTCAGCTGCCTTTTCTAAGGCAATAAACTCAGATTCCATAGTGGATCGAGCTATACATGTTTGCTTAGAAGATTTCCATGACACAGCACCTCCTCCTAAGGTGAATACATATCCACTTGTGGATTTTGTATCTTCTGTGTTAGATATCCAATTTGCATCACTGTATCCTTCTAATACAGCTGGATATCTTGAATAATGTAATCCATAACTTAGGGTATATCGCAGATATCTTAATACCCTTATTAGAGCTGTCCAATGATTTGGACCTGGATTACTTGTAAATCTACTCAACTTATTGACAGCATATGCTATGTCAGGACGAGTACAATTCATGACATACATTAAACTGCCAATTATACGTGAGTATTCCAATTGAGATATGGGTTCTCCAGTATACTTAGCCAAATGTAGATTAACATCTACAGGTGTTTTCACCGGGCTAGTATCATACTTTTTATACTTATTTAATATTTTCTCAATATAATGAGATTGAGATAATATTATTTCCTCAGATGTTCTAGTGATTCGAATCCCTAGTATAACATCTGCAACACCCATATTTTTCATATCAAAATGTTTGATCAACATTTTCTTAGTCTGTTTAATCATTTCAGTATTACTACCAATGATTAACAGGTCATCTACATATAAGCAGATTATCACATACCCTTCAGATAGGGATTTGGCATATATGCATTTGTCACATTCATTTATTTTGAATCCATTTGATAACATTACATTATCAAATTTTATATGCCATTGCTTAGGTGCTTGCTTTAATCCATATAAGGATTTAACAAGTCTACACACCTTCTTTTCTTGTCCTGGAACAATAAATCCCTCAGGTTGTTCCATGTATATTTCTTCATCTAATTCACCATTCAGAAAAGCAGTTTTAACATCCATTTGATGAATTTCAAGATTGTTAATGGCTGCAAAAGCGATTAACATTCTTATAGATGTTATTCTACTTACTGGTGAATAGGTATCAAAGAAGTCTATACCTTCTTTTTGTTTGAAGCCCTTAGCCACTAATCTGGCTTTATACTTGTCAATTGATCCATCAGCTTTTAGCTTTTTCTTAAATATCCACTTGCACCCTAAAGGTTTCATACCAGATGGTAGGTCTACCAACTCCCAGGTATGATTATGCATGATGGACTCAATTTCATTATTGACAGCTTCTTTCCAAAAGGGTGCTTCTGGATTAGACATTGCCTCTTTGAATGTCTGAGGTTCATCTTGTAACATATAAGTTACATAATCAGGACCAAAAGACTTTGCAACTTTTGGTCTCTTACTGCGTCTGGGTTCATCTTCAGGATATTCTTCCTGATGACTACTACTAGCAGTATTATCATCATAAGTTCTTTTATTTGAACTTATTTCTAATTTCCTTTTACTTGGAAATATATCTTCAAAGAATGTTGCATTCCTTGATTCCATGATTGTATTTTTCTGTATATCAGTTATATCTGATTTATACACAAGAAAGCGATATGCACTACTATTATGTGCATATCCGATAAATATACAATCAACAGTTTTAGGTCCTATCTTGACCTTTTTGGGGTCCGGAATAGCTACTTTAGCTAGACACCCCCACACTCTTAAGTAATTGTAGAAGGCTTCTTTCCTTTCCATAACTCATATGGAGTAACTTCCTTCTTCTTAAGAGGTATCTTATTAAGAATATGATTTGCTGAGAGAATTGCTTCTCCCCATAAATTCTGTGGTGTACCAGAATTTATTAACATAGCATTCATCATTTCTTTTAATGTGCGGTTTTTACGTTCCGCAATTCCATTAGATTGAGGTGAATAAGGAGCAGTAGTTTGATGAATAATGCCATGCTCCTGACAAAATTCGTCAAAAGGTGCATCATATTCACCACCTCTATCACTCCTTATGGCCTTAATCTTTTTGCCAAGTTGATTTTCAACTTCATTCTTATAACATTTAAACATTTCTAAAGCCTCATCTTTAGACTTTAGTAGATACACATAGCAGTATCTTGTTGAATCATCTATAAATGTTATAAAATACTTTTTACCTCCTCTAGTTTGAATTGACTTTAAGTCACATAGATCACTGTGAATTAAGTCAAGAGGTTCAGTATTTCTTTCAACTGATGGAAATGGTGTTTTTGCTAACTTAGCTTCAACACACACTTCACACTTGTAATGTGGATCGATTTCATGATTAGGTAATAATTCTAATTTCATTAATTTTCGTAATGAATTAAAATTCGCATGTCCTAATCTATCATGCCATAGACAAGAAGAGTCAACATATAAGCAGAAGAAGATGCTTTATTCATTTCAAGGTTTCTGTGTACAGTCATTACATTCACCTTGAATAATCCATTATTCAAGTAACCCCTTCCAATAAATATCCCCCTTAGTGAGTACAAATTTATCAGACTCAAAGACCATCCTAAAGCCATGTTTGCTTAGGAGGGAGCCTGATATGAGATTCTTCCGGATGTCAGGGACATGTAGCACATCATTCAGTAGAAGCTCCTTGCCAGATGTCATCTTCATAACGATGCGGCCAAGTCCTTCTATCTTGGATGTAGCGGAGTTACCCATGACCAAATTTCTACCATTGATAGGAGTATATGATGAGAACATACTCTTATCAGAGCAGACATGTCTGGTAGCTCCAGTGTCGATGTACCACTCATTTGCTTTGTCAACCATGTTTGCTTCAAATACAACAGCTGACAGCATCATCTCGGATACCTCTTTGGATAGGGTTTCAGTCATGTTGACCTCTTTCTTTTCTTTATCCTTGAAACGGCAGTCCTTGGATTTGTGTCCTTGCTTTCCACAAACAAAGCACTTTCCCTTGAATTGTATTTCTTTGGATTGCCCTTCTTCTGTTTAAAGCCTTCGCCTGGAAACTTGCGTTTCTTCTTCCCTTCTATGAGGTTGGCCTTTGGCTCAGCAGGTTGTCCTCCTGCCTTCTTTCTTGGCTCTTATTGTCCTCCTCGATCCTTAGGCGGACAATTAGGTCTTCAAGTCCCATCTCCTTCCGCTTATGCTTCAGGTAGTTCTTGAAGTCCTTCCATAGTGGTGGTAGCTTCTCTATGATGGCAGCTACCTGGAATGACTCGCTGAGAGACATTCTCTCTGCATGTATCTCATGCAGGATGATCTGGAGCTCTTGGACTTGCTCCATAACTGTTTTGTGGTCGACCATTTGTAGTCTAAGAACCTTCCAACCACAAACTTCTTGTGTCCAGCATCCTCTATCTTGTACTTTTTATCCAGGGATGCCCATAACTCCTTGGCAGTAGCAATACTACTGTACACATTGTACAGGGTATTGTCCAGACCATTCAGGATGTAATTCTTGCAAAGGAAGTCTGAGTGCTTCCATGCCTCCACCGCAGCAATGACTTGCTTGTCGGTCTCCCCTTCCTTCAGGACAGGCGGATCTTCATTCAGCACTCTGACCAGGTTCAGAGTTGTGAGGTAGAACAGCATCTTCTGTTGCCACCTCTTGAAGTCCGTGCCAGAGAATTTCTCCGGTCTCTCGGCTTGAATGGATGTCGTCATAGTAGCCATCTGCAGCAGCACTTCTGGTAGCAGGAAATTGTCTTAAGATTGTTGGTGGGTATGTCTGGCAGATGGTGGCTACCTAATGAATCAGACTGAGGCTAGAGTTTCACTCTATGTCCTTAAGACAATTTCGTCCCGCAATGGTGCTTACGGTCAGTATGACGATTGTCTCCCAGGATACAACAGTCTCCTTTTGATGAAAGCAGCACTACAATTCACCAAAACTTTCGAACCAAGAATGCTACTCTCTTTCAATGCACTATTGCTATACTATCCTTAGGAAAGTATGCAAATGCCTAAGAGAGAAGAAGACTAGAATTGATTCAAATTGAACTCAATTCGGAATGGCTTGGGATGAATGAAATGAGAGGGTCTAGGGTCCTATTTATATGTTTTTAGGTGCCCCTTGGAAGCAACCCTACGAATTTAATTAAATTTAAATTCTTTATCAAAGGATGTGAGGGTTAAGGGCTTATCACCCTTGATATGCCCTTTAGACATTCGTGATCTTCAGATCAGGCGATCGGATAAGCCTTTTCATGGCTGTGATCTGAAGATCAGCCGATCAGATAAGTCTATCCTTATCCTGATAAGCCTTTTCATCATCGTGATCTGATGATCACGTTATCAGATAGGCGGATGCCTATCACAACCGTACGATCGAACGGACACCTTATCATAACCGTCATGTTGACTGGTCAACCAACCGTTGACTAGTCAACTTGACTAGTCAACCGACGGATGTCAGCCGTTGGATCGTGATCAAGATTGTGATTTGATCATGCGAAGTGCAAAGTGCGCCTACAAAGCGCCCATTGCGCCCTTCGCACACGCGCGTGCGCGTGCGCGAGGGTGATGCTAGCATCACCCTCAAGCTCTCCACTATGGTGAGCCTAAGGAACTTAAGCTTCAAGGAAGTGGTTTCCATATAAGTGAACCTTCCTTTCTTGATTTTTTCGATATGGGACTAAATGTCCCCGCAATTTCTCATTCACACACATAAGGCGGTAATGGGCTTTCAAGGCCCATTAGGGTATTTAGGGTCTATTTTGGCCCATTACCCAACAGTTTCAATGGAACAGGAGGCTTTTGTTCATCAACCGTCTTAGATTGAATTGGATGGTTTGGTATAGGTTCCTTATCGAATTGATAGATCAAACCATTTGAGCTAGTACGGTTTGAAGTGGTTCGGTTAACTTTGATTTTTTGCCATCTTGGTTCGGGATGATTCGATCAACTCTGATTTTCTGCCTACCATTCAAAGTTCCAGTTGGGTGGTCTCTTGATCTCTATGCCTTCTATTAGTAGGCAAACTGTTATTGGAGTTCATGTTTCTGTTGATTTTATTTAAAAAGCCAATAAGATACGAACTTATACGCGCCAGTTTACATCAAGCGCCAGAAATCTGGCCATCTTGCACATCCCCTTCCTGCATTCCTGTGGTTCAATTTCTATCAGCATCTTGAAATCTACATGCTCTTTTGGTTTTGACCATTCTGACCCCCTTGAGGTCACTAGATTCTATTTACATCTGCTAGCCATCTGCCCACCTTGACCTTTTTGATGTACCTTTGGATTGTTGGTCATCCAAGCTTAGGTGATCAGGCACCCATTGCAACGAAAACATGGATAATATTGAATCATCAACAGTGCCGACTTCCTAACTCACCATATCAAAGAAGGGGAGGCTGTTCCCCTCACAATCCTGTTGTTTTTGGACGCCAAAACTTGCGTGTATTTCCTCAGTCTTGCAAAAATTGTGGGATTGCTTGATTTGCAATGAAATACACACACAATCTCTCTCCTTTAGCTATGGACAATCGTTTCACTGGTTCAAAGTACTCTTTGTTTCTGGGTCAACATGATGCGTATGATGAATTCAGAAACTTTTTTGTTGGTGGTTGTGATCAATCAAGCGAGAGGATCGAGTAACTCAACTCAACTCATCTAAGCCTTTCCCAAAACGGAGGATCGAGTAACTCATTGGTTGATAGCAGGATTGTCTCTAATAAAGAATGAGTTATTTTCTATTCTTATAATGCATCTGATGTTGAATAGGTACATTTATTGAACGGGTGGAGAGGGTTCCATGATATCATTTATGACTTCGTGCATTCAAGTTACATCTTTCGAAGAGGGAGCATCTTGTCATTTTTCTCTGCACTAGAGCGAGGTAAATTTAGCAGATGATTGGTTATATTTCAGAGAGAATAGTATGGGTCATTGCCATTCCCTTTTTTTTTTTTTTTTGAGTGATCTCCGGAGGAGTAACAAGTAGAAGGTCACTTTGTGGGCTACTACAGCTAATTAGATCTGGCTATCGTGGAATCGGCTAACTTTACTGATAGCACCATTTTCTCTTATAGGACAGTGCGCAATGCCATCTCGTCATCGTTTGAATTTATACTCCATCACTATGCTTCTGATTCTAATAGCTCTGGCATCTGGGGTCCCCTGCTGCTTGGCAGCGAACCGGCGTACGATTTTCATTTCTTGAAAGCTCCCTAGGATTCGTCAAAATTAATTTTGATGGAAGTATTCGGGAAGATTCGCGGGCTCTGCTTTTGTTATTTAAGGGACTGATGGAGCTCTGTTGGCGGCGGATGGATTTAGTCTCTTAGATTCTTCGGTTCCTCTGGCAGAGCTTTACGCAGCTTGGGCAGGCGTCTCCTATGCTATTCAGATTCTTCACGCTCATAGTCTCCTCATTGAAGGAGACTCGCTTACTGTCATCTGATGCTCTGGAAGGAGTGCTACAATTATGTTTCTACCAATCCTCTGTTATATGACATTTGGACTGTCTTTCGGGATGTCTATAGAGTTCAGATCCGTCCGTGAAGTCAATTTTGCTGCGGATTGGATAGCGGCGTCAGTGGTTCATCATTCTGATTTTTGGTTCTAAAATTTGGATGATTCTTATTCTTTTATTTTTAATTAAATTTTATACTTTGATTTATTAAGATTAACTTGCACTAAAATTATGTGATCATTTATCCGTACGGAGGAGGAGGAGGAGGAGGAGGAGGAGGAAGAAGAAGAAGGAACATCTTATTGTAGTCGCTTTCGAAAGGAAACATGAAGCAGCACCTAGGCAAGTATGGTGCATGTGACAAGTTAATGATGAAAGAGTAATTTTTTTCTTCTTTTTGTGGTGGTGATTTACGGGGACGTCATGCTTAATTGGTCCGTGCGTCCAAAAAAAAAACAAGTAATTTTTAGTGTACTCTTTTGTGGTACAATCGTCCCTAAGTTGTCTTATTCAAAAGGTCGGCATGTCAGATTGTTGCTTGTAACTGAGATTTAATTAACGCATTCTAATTGGTTCTTTCAAGCAAAAAATATCTAGTGAGGTGAAAATCAGTATTATGGGATAATAAGGAAGACCGAACTTAGAGGATAGAACAATTAGAAGTAGCATGATTATTTGGAAAGAAATAATAAAATAAGATAAAATAACAGCAGAAGCTAGCTTTAAAAGATCTCTTGGTACTGCTCATTCTAGTTACTCTTCCAAAGCGTGCAATTTTACTGTTAAATTTGTGTAAACAAATATGAAAGCCGTGGTTAAATCGTGCAAGCTAAGTTAAAAGCTTATTGTGCCTAAACAGTCTATCAACTCTAGCTAACCTTTTTTCTATTTCATGATGCAATTAAAGTAGTCAACTTTTCCATATGTCAAGCCATTGTTGATTCTCGTCCAAATTGCATCTACCCTGAAGTTTAAGCATCGCAATGTTTTCTAATCGAATGAATGAAATCCATTCTAAATTGTTCTTTATTCTGTCTGTTCTACTAAATTTGTGCCATGTGTCTTCCTCGTTCCTCAACCTTTGCTGTGATCACAGAAACTGGTAGGTCTATTTGGGCCACTTGACGCATCGTGGCACGGTGGTCTTCGTTGGAGCCGAAAACAGGGGCTTGGGGCATGGCAATGAGCGAGTGCTTGCAGCTACGTTCTTGGGATTGAACGTGGGGAGCCTCGTAAGCCATAATGAGACAAGCGGCATTAACAAACTAGCTAGGCTTGCATTCTAACATAGAATGTTTCAGTTCTTCAGCTCCCTGCCAAACGTACCTTTTTTTTTCCTAAAAAAAAAAAATCTCAGTCGATGGTACTTCTCCAAAGGACGGCTTTCAGAACTCAAGCTAACCAGAAAGAATGATGCGTTGAAGGGAGGAAAATGGGGGAAAACTTAGGCTGCTTGGTTCTGAACCAAAAAGTTATTTTCAAAAATATGTATTATATCTAAAAATTTAAGTTATATTTATTAATTTTTATTATTTAATAATATATTTATTTAGATTTTTAAAAATTATTTTTTTAACTTAAAAGATCATTAAAAAAAAAAAAAGAAGAAGATGAATTCAAAAGTTTCAGATGTTAAAAATAAAGATAAAAGAGTGCGAAATGAATTCAAAGAAAAAATATTTTAAAAATGATCCGATCAAATATATTTTTTTATACTATGTATAAATTTTTTATTTTTGAAAATAAAAAATTTAATGCCAACAACCCTAAGACACCTTTTTAAGTATTGAAAGTTTAATCTTTTGGTCTATTCCACACGGCAAACTTCTTTGTCGCTATGAAACACAAATTGCCATCTCGGTTTAATTAATTTGATTATAAAAAAAAGAAAAAAAAAGAAGTCTTCATCCTCTACGTAAATCGAGCTTGCTAATGAAATCGACACCAGAGTGTGATCGAATGCCAGGACTTTTAAACATTTAGTATTGATGTGGTTAATCACGCTCCACTCGCTTCATATTAACAAATTTTACGATTTTTGGAGCCGAGCAATAATATGGTAGCTGGCCCCAGCTTGGAGTCAACTTCAGCCTCGTTTCTGACCCCAAACTCGATCTCGGTCTCAGCCGAGCTTAAACCTGGCCTCAAGCTCAGCCTCGGCCTCGAACCTGGCTTCGGCCTCGACTTGGGCCTTGTCCTCTAATTTGGCTTCAACTCCATCTCGGCTTTTGGTTTCAACCTCGGAACCGACCTTGGATTTGGCTCCCAACAGCCAAACAAGTGCTCAAAGTGGCCACGTGGCCCACTAGCCTACGACCATAGGTCACGGACAGTTATCGTTATTGATAGGGAATACAACAAATATTCCTCTAATAAGATCGCTATTAGTACGGCCAAGCACGCAGTTGCGATATAATCAACAAAAAACACACAAATATAATAGGAACCAAAATCAAAGAAAACGGCGAGAGACGAGGATTTTACGTGGTTCACCCAAACTGGGCTACGTCACGGCGGCACAGGATCTGCAAGGCTTCACTAAGAGTTGAATCAGGTACAAGCCCTCAAAAACACACTCTCCAGAAACTCTTATGATCTCACTAAAATATTAAAAAACCCTTTTTTCTCTCTCTCTCTTTGCACACACAGAGGTTCTCACCGAGCCTCCAATTTATTTCACACGTTCGTAACTCCTACACGAGATTTTGTGGCGGACGTTGCAGCTGAGATGACGCTCAAATCCTCCTCCAAAAGCTCCCTTTGGTGACTTTGGATAATGGCCAAAACATCCTTAACTAACTCCCAAAATCTATCCAAATCTCATGTTTGTTACTTTTGGATAATGACCAAAACATCTTCAACTAACTCCCCAAAAACTATCCAAATCTCATGTTTGTTACTTTTGGATAATGATTGATTTACCAACTCCTTCATGAACTCTGATTTGGGGCTTCCTCTTGATGAAATTAAGCTCCTCCATAACAATCTCCCACTTGGAGATTAATGACATCAATCTTAGATCTACCTTCTTTCTCTGTGCCGCGCTTTCCTGATCTATCTCTTGGAAAACTTTACCAAGTTGCAACAGAGACTCAACTTGTCTCTGCTCACAACCTTGGTGAATATATTTGCAGAGTTTTTAGCCCCATCAATTTTCTCCAACTTTAACTCTCATCCAATGCACTGCGTATGAAATGATACCTAAGCTAATGTGCTTTGTTCTTGCATGAAATGCTGGATTCCTTGCCAAGTGAACTGCGCTCTGGCTGTCGCTCCATAATGTATTACACTCATACTCCTTGCCGAGCTCCTCCATCAAACTCTGTAACCAGATCATCTCTTTACTAGCTTCTGTGATCGCCACATACTCAGCTTCTGTAGTTGACAATACCACTATCTTCTGCAACTGAGATACCCAGTTACTGCTGTATCACCGACAGTGAAAACATAACCAATGATGCTCCTCCCACTGTCTCTGTCACCAGAGTGATCGGTATCTACAAGTCCCTATACTTGAAGACTATCACCTCATAGCACAAACTGTAAGTTGATATATCCCTGAGATATCTCAAGATCCACTTCACTGATTCCAGTGCTCCTTGCCTGGATTCTGCATGTACCTGCTGACTGCTCCCACTACTTGTGCGATATCCGGTCTTGTGCAAACCATTGCATACATTAGACTTCCCACGGCTGAGGCATATGGAACTCTAATCATCTCATCCCTTGCCTTCTGAGTTGCTGGACACAATAGCTTGCTGAGCTTGAAATGTGCTGCCAAAGGTGTTAACACTGCTTTGCATTCTCCATATTGACCTCTTCAATACCTTCTCTACATAGTCCTTCTGAGATAGCCATAGCTTCCGTTGCTTCCTATCTCTGTTGATCCTCATGCCAAGAATCTGCTTCGCCTCTCCCAAATCCTTCATTGAGAACTTCTTTGTCATTAGTTTCTTGATCTTCTATCTTCCTCATACTGGAACCTGCTACAAGCATATCATCCACATACAAGGATAAAATAATAAACTCATTTGTAATATACCTCTAAAATACACACAATGATCTGACTGGCATCTGGTGAAGCCTTTCTCTAGCATGAAACTGTCAAACTTGAGGTATCATTGCCACGGAGCCTGCTTCAGACCATACAAACTTTTCTTCAATCTGCAGACCATGTCATCCTTTCCTCTGACCTGAAAACCTTCTGGCTGGTGCATGTACAACTCTCCTCCAAATCTCCATGAAGAAATGCTGTCTTCACATCTAGCTGCTCTAGATAAAGATCCTCCACTGCTACCATGCTCAGAATCATCCTGATGGATGTCATCTTGACTACTGGGAAAAGATCTCCTGAAAGTCAATTCCCTCTTTCTATGCATAACCCTTGACAACTAACTTTACCTTGTATCTCTTGGTACCATCGACCTCATTCTTCATCTTGTACACCCATTTGTTGAACAGACCTTTCTTGCCAGCAGGTAACTTCACAAGATCCCAAGTCTTATTTTGCTTTAAAGAGTTCATCTCCTCTTTCATAGCCAACTCCCACTTGACCTTAGCTTCATCCTACATGGCTTCAACAAAACATTATGGCTCTCCAGAATCTGTGTACAAAACATAATCATTAGCAGAATACCTCTGTTCATTCTTTCTGTCACACCATTCTCCTCTGGTATCCCTGGAACGATCTTGTATCCTTCTAATTCCATGTTCTGCGCAGTAGATATCAAACTCTTTGCTGCAGTATTCACCACCGTTATCTGTCTTGAGACACATAAGACTTGCTGCCAGTTTAGCTTTCACACATGACTCTCCATCTCTTGAAGATGCCAAAGACCTCAGACTTTTCCTTCATAGCAAATACCTAGACTTTCCTGCTGAAATCATCTATAAACGTGACAAAGTACTTATTGCCCGCATATGATGCCACTGGTGCTGGACCCCAGACATCTGAATGAACCAACTCCAACCTTTCAGTCTTCTTCTGAGTTCTTGCTAACTGAAAACTCACTATTTTCTGCTTACCATAGAAACACTCTTCACAAAACTCTAAATTCACCTTCTTTAGCCCAGGTAGAAGCTCTCTCCTGTGTAGAATATTCAAGTTCTTCTCACTAAGATGACCGAGCCTCCTGTGCCATAATGTAGTCACTGTACCCGTGTCTCCTGCTGCCACTGAAACTGAACTCTCACTGTCTGCCAAGAAGAGAGAGTGCCTATCCGCTTCCCTTTGACAACAACCATAGACCCTTTAGTAATTTTCACTGAGAATTACCAAAAACGGATACATAACCCTCAACATCAAGTTGACCGATAGAAATTAGGTTTTTCTTTAACTCTGGGATGTACTGACTTGTGCAAGTCTCAATTCTCCGCCTGTCACTGGCTTCAGTACAATTGTTCCTCTACCAACAATTCTGCACTGTTATCCATTGCCAACTGTGACATGACCAAAATCTTTTTGGACAAAATCCAAAAATATGTGTCTCTTTGACCTGCAATGGTAAGAAGCCCCTGAGTCTACAAACCACATATCTGAGTTTGCCCCATCGCCGACTAACAGACACATAACCTCAAACTTCCGCTCAATAGTACTCACAACATTTGCTTTCTGACCTTCTATTTGCTCTCTGCACCTTTTCCTTCTTCTTGCCACAACAATTCTTGCTCATGTGATATTTCTTCCCACAGTTCCAACACTTCATGGGAAATTTCCCTTTGGACTTTCCTCTGCTCTTAGACTGGACTTTCTCTGACTTCTTCCTCTCCTGTGATCTTCCTCCGGTATCCACCATGAGTGATGTACTTGTAGAAGTCCCACCCACAGCCTTTCTTCTCATCTCATCATTCAATATACAACTAACTGCATCATTGAATGTAAGGTTATCTGATACCGAGTTGCTGACTGTCATCACAAGATTATCCCAACTCTCTGGCAAGAAACATAAGAAAAAAAGCCCTGAATGAATCATCAAAAGCAACAGAGAGCAACTCCAATTGATTAATCATCGTATTAAACTCGTTCAAATGCTCTGTCACTGAACTATTCTCAGCCATCTTCAAATTGAAGAGTTTTTTCATGAGAAATATCTTATTTGAGGTGGAAGGTTTTCATACAACTTTGTTAAAGCGGTCATTATATCCACGAGGGTCTTTTCCTTTGCAATATTATACGCCACTTGAGGTGTCAATGACAATCAGATCGTGGCCAGGGCTTTCCTATCCAGAATCATCCAATCTGAGTCGCTCATTGAATCCGGCTTCTTTCCCTCTAATGGAAGGTAAAGATCCTTCTGATATAGGTAGTCCTCAATTTGCATCCTCCACCATTCAAATTGTGACCATTGAATTTCTCGATTTTGATCTTGTCTTCTGCCATCTCTTTGTTGATTTGTCCGATCGTAATAATATGAAGAAAGCCAAGCTCTGATACCGATTTGATAGGAAATACAACAAATATTCCTCTAATAAGATCGCTATTAGTACAGCCAAGCATGCAGTTGTGATATAATCAACAAAAAACACAGAATAATAATAGGAACCAAAATCAAAGAAAACAGCGAGAGATGAGGATTTTACGTGGTTCACCCAAACTGGGCTACGTCAATGGCGGCACAGGATCTACAAGGCTTCACTAAGAGTTGAATCAGTTACAAGCCCTCAAAAACACACTCTCTCAGAAACTCTTATGATCTCACTAAAAGATTAAATAACCTTTTTTTTCTCTCTTGCCGGACACAGAGGTCCTCACCGAGCCTTCAATTTATTTCACACGTTCGTAACTCCACACGAGATTTTTGTGGACGGTTGCAGCTAAGATGACGCCTCAAATCTTCCTCTAAAAGCTCCTTCGGTGACTTTGGTAATGGTCAAAACATCCTCAACTAACTCCCCAAAATCCCAAAACATCTCAACTAACTCCCCAAAATCTATCCAAATCTTATTACTTTTGGATAATGAGTGATTTGCCAACTGCTTCGTGAACTCTGATTTGGGGCTTCCTCCTGATGAAATTAAGCTTCATCCATAACAGTTATTTACGGCACGTCTATCGGCTATGTGCCCACCTACCACTTATGGCGCCGTTTCTGATGGACGACGTGATTCAATGGTCATCCACAAAGGAAAGGAGGAACTTTCGAATGTGTATAAAAACCTTGACTCGCAATGAGAGAGGGGGATTCTGAACTACTCTCATATCTAGTGCTGTTTTCAGACCACTAACTAGAGCATCGAAGGGTCTTCACCGAAATCACCAGTCCAAAACTTTTGTTGCAGGTTTTCAACTAAAAAAAGCGATTCTCGTCTTTTTGAAGGCCCACGAAGCTCTTTTCCTGTCCAACGCTTTTCGGAAGTAAATTCGCAGCAACAATTGTTAATCTCTCTACAAAGCTAACGGGAAGTTCTTAATTTTAACCGGAGGCATGGGTTGCTGGCGGACACGCCCAGAGTTCCAGGTCCTCTGCCGGCTCCCACAAGACATACTAGCCCTGTGGGTATAGTATATAATTTTCGCATTCTCAAGGTCACATCCTTAGAGAGGGCTCCTCTCTTTTGAATCCATGCTTCTTTTTAGGGTGGAGAGGGGGGAAAGCCAGGCCCACCCAATATTATTCATGCCTCTTGTGTTCTCATGTGCATTACTTGTGACGTAACTCCCTTTTATTTTCCAATTCGAGACCAATGGGTGATAGGGATGGTGCCTTCCCGTCTATTCCTCCTTGAATCTTGATGTCAAAAAGCGGTGCCGTAACCTTGCCGACAAAAGGTGAAGAAGATCCATTGAACCTTGTTCATGTCTCAAGTGAATTGCTGAAGCGAATCCATCATCATATGATCAAAACTGCAAGTGGCGTTTGATGCTGCTACTGTTTTAGGAGGCTATAATTAATGGAGAGTAATAATAAACAATATAATGTGGTGCGAATGTTAGATAATACGTCCCTCTCAGCCGTGCATCTTTCGCATGTGCACTGCTCAATTACACAAACACTTGGCCAAGGACTCTTATTTAAACCCGTTGATTCGCCGAGCCAGCTGATGGTCCCAGGTCAGGCGTGGGTGGTGACTTGAACTGTCGTCCGGTGGGTTTTCTTCTTCGCTTTATCGATTAGGAGTTAGGACCAACGTCTTAATGATATTTTGGTACGCCCCAGTTGCTTGCTTGTGGATGGATGTTCTTTCCTATATACGGGGGACGGCCAGTACTATTTGACATCCATGAGGAGGCCCAACTGTTGGATGCTTGTGGTGAATTGAAGGAGATAAGGGGAACCAACTGGTTAGATGGCTTCTGACCAAAGAGACGAGGTGACTTAGGACCCTCAAATTGCATGTGATGCCGTTGATCAGCTGCATGAATTAATGTACTTCAACTTGGAATTGAAGGCCATGGCCAAGGCTCAAATGACCTGCAAATGGCCCTTAAAAGCCACACAGATGCTCATTCAAGCTAGGTCGGTAATACCTGATCATTAGCATTACTTCTTTTTTTTTTTTTTTTCTTCATTCTTATATCTCAGATGCCGAATCATCTATCATGCCATGATGATGTGACGGTACTGCACGTCTTCATCACTTTCCAATGCCGTGACTGGAACATATATTATCCAAACACAATTTTTCAGAATTTTGGAGAATAAATGCCTGCAAGCCATATCATGATCCTCGGCATTCTTTTCTTTTTTTTTCAAGATAAAGCTTTTCCAAATATTTGGATATATATATATAGTAGATGAAGATGTTGGATAGCGTAATCAGCAGATTTTTAATAGGAGAATTTCCAATTGAAACCATGAGTGGCAGTGGCAGGACATTTGGAAGCCACAGACTACCTTAATAAAAGGGCAAAAGAAGAAAAAAAAGAAAAAGAAAAAAAAAGTTTCCTTCCGGAGTCTCACTAATTAACGCCTTTTGATTTATTGTAGTGACCCTTGCTTGACCTTTGGGAGATGGGAAAACACAACATCTCATTCTTTATTCTAATCCAACATCGCCCTAGGGGCCGGCATGCGAAGTCCAAATGAGGGATTAAACTAATCAAGTACTCACATGATTTCTTTTCTATAGAAAAATGAGGTTCCCTTTCACTGCGAGGGTAGTAGTTGCAGAGACTGTGCGCGTGATATGCTGGCACCGATCCCTTTCACTGTACTACATATATATTCTTAATGCACAAACCTGCAACCGAAAACTAAGCACGAATAGAATAGCAGGCGAACTGCTTGTTCTTAGAGGTGTTGGAAGAATCTCTCCTGTGATCCACCTGCATATATGTGTTCTTTATGAACAAAGACTAAAGAAGTCGATCGACCATCAAGGCCAGTTCATATAATGGCCTTTTCTTCCCTCCAACCTGGAGTTTCAATGCAACAAGTACTTCTAGCTAGTTTGTATTCTTTAACAAGAGACGGAGGTGAGGCTGGTCATGAGTTGGGACCTTGTAAAAAAAGAAAAGAAATTCAGATATAAAGGAAGGTTCATTTGTACCAGATATCAGGAATGTGTACCATTTCAATACTATGTAGTATAGTTTGTTAGGATTTTTTGCTGTACTGAATCAATAACATACCCATGATCAATCAGATGGATGGATATCAGTAGGCTTCAATCCATGAACGATTCTAAATCAGATCAAATCAGATGGTTTGATTTGATTCATCTGGAACTCTCTGATTTGAAATGATTTTATTTATAATTGTTTTAAATAATTATGTCAATTGCAAACTTAAACTTAATCGAATTTAATCATCAATATCATGAACTTAATAATTTACAGTACTCCCTATTCCAACTCAGTAGTTAATCGTTTTTGTTATATAGCTCGCGACAATAAGCATTAAAATAGTATTATTTAGATTTCTCAACTTCGATCTCTAAGATCTACTCTATGTATAACACGAGATTGAACTTGCACAAACACACTTTATTTCTTATCATCTCAAACAATGCGACCACTTGATATTTGTCCAAATGATGGTGTGCCCACAAGCAAGCATGATCGTTTGTATCGTGATACTCTTGTCGGAAGTGACGGTTTGACATCAGAGTACATCAGAATCGATCCCAATCTTAATTTACGTTGATTTGCTAACAATTATACCCATTCATTAACGAATAATGAATGGTGAACACCTCCAATACAAAAATCTTCTAGAGGAAAAAAACTAATCTCATCATCTCTTTCAACTCTAAAACACAAAAAGAAGAGAGGAATTTTACAAGGGCTTAACAAAAAATATTACACCCCAAAAATCCAAGAAACGTAATAAATGTTAAATAAGTTAAGTTAATCCGGTGGATCCATCATTAATCTTTACGCTGACAACCAAAGCAGACCTGTCATCCCCATTCCAAACTCTAGTCTTCGTGGATTTCTTTCCATTGCTAATTTCGTCGAAGCCGTCTACGATGACTTTAACCACTAGAGCGTTACTATCGACAGTTCCTCCGGCGAGCCGCTGCGCCCGTTCCGCCTGCAGTTCCCAGTCGGTGTCTCGGACCACCGACAACATGGACGCCACGCATGCCGCCTGGGCCACCAGCAGTCCCAGCCACAGGCCCCGGAAGTCAAGCCCTCCGAGGAACGCCAGCCCCACTGCCACCGGCATCCCGAACCCGTAGAACGACACCAGGTTTATATTCGCCGCCGCTTGCGGCCGCGCGCTCCCCCGCAGCACCCCGCACCCCGCCGTCTGCGGGCAGTTCCCGAGCTCACACAGACCCAGTATCGGCAGCGCCGCCGCCGTCAACTTTATGATCCCCTCGTTCTCCGTAAACATCGCCGCCCATGCATTCCGCACAGACACCGCGAAGACGAGTGCCGCCAGGCCCAACGCCGCACCGCATGACAGACCGACCGCCGCCGCCCGGCGCGCGCGGCCCGGTCGGTTTGCCCCGAGCTCGTTCCCGACGCGCGTCGACACGCCGTAGCTTAAAGACGAGGGGAAGATGTAGAGGAGGGAGGTGGTCTGGATGAGGATGCCCATGGAGGCGACGGTGGACTTTGGGTTGAGGAGGAGGCCGCAGAGGAGGACCATGATCTCGTACCACCACCACTCGAGGCAGACCGAAACGCAGCTGGGGATCGCGAGGTCGAGCAAAGATTTCCAGGCGGTCAAGCCATCGCCCATGTGAGGCTGCTCACCACCATCGCTAGTGGTGCTGTTGTAGATGCCGAAGAAGTAGATGAAAGAGACCAAGAGAACAAGGAGGTTGAAGTTGGCAAAGACTGACGCCAAGGCGACGCCTTTGATGTCCAAGTTGATAAACGGAGACCAGAAGGTAGTTGATGGGGAGGTGGAGGAGTAGAGCAATGGCGGCGCAGTAGGTGAGAGGGACGGTGATGGACTGGGCGCGGAGGTAGATGCGGAGGGGATGGAGGAAGGACTGGAGGACGAGTCGGGGAGGGAGGTGAGAATGTAGGAGTGGGCGGCGGCGGCGATGTCGGGATCTTGACCACAGAGGAGGAGGAGACGGTGCATGGCAACCCAGAGGGCGGCGATGGGAAGGGAGGCGGTGAGGAGGAGGAGAACGGTGCGGCGAAGGGCAAGGCCGAGGAGGGGGGAGTGCTTGTTGGCACCAAAGGCCTGGCTGCAAATGGGCTCCATGCCGGTGGCGAGGCCGGAGAGGACGGAGTAGCCGGTGATGTTGGCGAAGCCGATGGCGAGCGTGCCTCCGGCAAGAGGGAGGCGGCCGAGGCGGCCTAAAAACAGCATTGAAATCATCGATCGAGAGTAGAAGAGTAGGCCACTCAGGACCATGGGGAGGGCCAAGCCTAGTATGGACTTGGCCTCCACCAAGGCGAGGGCGAGCTCGCTGGGTGGCCTAGGCTTTAGAATGGGTGGGCTCGGATGCTTTTGGACCAAGGGGGCGAGGAGGGCGCGGTGCTCCCGTTGGGACTTCGGTGGCAAGGTGTTGGAGACGTTAAACATATTTGGTCGGCGGCAAGGAAGGAATGTATGCAGAGATTTTGTTGTAGCCTTGATTTGCTTGCAAAGACGAGCGAAGTTTTGGAACAGGAAGCTGACAGTACTGCTCTCGATCGGTTTGCCTCAAAAGAATGGAAGGATGGGGGGGGCTTATAAAAGCTCCTGTTCGTTGAGATGTTCCAATGGAACACCTTTCCGAAAACGGAGGCAGCAAGCATATATGGTGTCCTCCGCTACAAACTCCAGCCACATCCTTATGAGATTTAACGTAAATTGGTGCGTTCTGGGTAAGTTATTAACTGTTAATCAACAGTTGTTTTTGGATGCGTGCGTGCGCCCTCCCACTCCCAGATGAGTAATTTAATGTAATTCCTGTGGTACTACACTCCTCCCTTAGAAGAAGACCCTTAACTCTGATCTGGCGTGAACCCTTCGATCTTTATTTCTCATTAAGGTTGTTGAATGCGGATGGTAATCCACCAATGAGATTTTGGATCTCAAGCGAATGATGTGTGGAATGGAGGAGGAGGAAAAGGGGAGAGAGAGAGAGAGAAACAATTTCTTTGTCGCTACTCAGCGGTCATTCGATTATTTTAATGGTAAAAAGAAGTCCGACCCTCGACGTCGACCCATAGGCCATAACCCGAGCACTGCTTATGAAATCAAACACCAGGTAGATGGGCACTGCTAAATAATACATCAAGTCGTTGCTGAAGCATTGAAAATTCTAAGCATTCAATGTTGTCTTTTTACAAAGCTAATGAAGTGATGGAGTTGGAGGGAGTCTCCGAATTTAAGGCGTGGGGTTGCCGCCGGACACGTTCCAGGTCAAATCGCGAGAGTTCGTTCCGTGCCGGCTCTCACAAGACATGCTTGCTGTTTTCCTCTCAGTCAATATCTGGCACACTTTAATACCATTCCCCTTGCTATATGGTATACAATTTTGACAGCTTCTCGAGGCAGCATTCTGGTAGCTGAAGGGCCATGCTAGCTGCTTGTGTTTTCACTTGTATCACTTTCAGACCTCGCTCTTTTTCCTCCATGAATCTGTACGTTAAAACCATGGCCTTAATTACCGTCCCTAGAAAAGGTAAGATCAATGGGATTATTTGCAAGCTATAACACGCTTTGAACCTTCTTGAAAGCTCAAATTGTATTGTTCGTTGTGTTATAAATGTGGGAAGTAGCATGGAGGCGAGTAGTTGAGATACTTACGCTTGCCTGTACTTCCAAGTGGCAGTGGATATGTGAAAAGGTGATAGGAATTGCCATTTGATGATATTAATTTTGAATTAATTAAGAGAGAATGAGAGCTAATAATGTGGTGTTGATGTTAGATACTATGTCCCTCTCGGCCGTACGTCCTATGCATGTGCACTCATCCATAACACATCATTTAGCAAATGACTTTATTTGAAGTAGTTTCATGGATGGTTGGAAAAAAGAGTAGATGGTTATGGCTATGGTGCTCTATTTGAATGAACCACTTGACTTGCCAAGTCAGATGGTCCCAATCCATGGTGATTTTTGAACTGTCCACAGTTGGTCTTGGCCTTACAATTAGAACCTACTTGATGATCTGGTGGTACAACCAGTTGCTGGTTTTTGGATGTTCTCAGCCTGGGAGGGCAGGCTAGGACCATTTGGCATTCAAGAGGGGGCCCAATGGTTGGAAGGTTTTGGTGGATTTTGATGGGGATGGAAGATCTAACTAGTAATGCAGAGTAGTTACCTTTCTGTGCAAAAGACTAAGGTTAATTATCGTAGTCATCTATGATATTATTTACAAGTATTTTTTAGTGGCATGTGCTTCAACTTGTGAGGCCAAAAGGCTCAAAAACCAGTGTTGGCCCTTCAGCCATCAAAGATGCTCATCCATCCTGAATCGAGGCTTCATTGCTAATTAATGATCTTAGCATTCTCAAACATCAAATGCCACATCATCCATCATGCCATGATGTGACAGTGCATATGTTCACCACATTCCAATATTAATTATGATTAGAGCATTGCGGGAACACAATTTTTTTTTCTTTTTTTTTTTTTTAAGTTAGGATAATGGATACTGATCATGGGATTTGAAGGTAATGATTCTTGATGTTCTTTTTATAACCAAAAGTTTGTCACATGCCTTACATGCATTCATTGATTAGGAAAATTAACGGATGCAATGTTCATCCGCACACTAAAAAGAGGAGATATGTAACAGTTTAAATCCTTCTCATTTTAAAAATGTTGCACTTCTGATATTTCATTGCATGAATTAATTAAAATTTATCGATAGCTACTATGTTATCTTAATGCAAATATATGGATTGGTTGGCAAGATGATATATATATATATATTAACTATTTAATCAATTTTAACCAAATCTATGCTACAGAACGTTAAGATTTCAATATTTTTAGAACACGAGGGGATCAAAATATTTTTTGAGCCAAAGTTTGAGGATCAAAAGTATATTTTTACTTAGAGTTTAGTGTGACAATTTCTAACTAAAACAATGACTGGCCTTTCGGATAAGAAGAGGGCAACCGTCGCAGGGTAGTTGGAAGCCATATATTGTCTACCTTAACGAAAGGAAAAGCCTCCCAAAAATGCTTGCTGACCCTTGGAGAAGCGAAAAAACTCTCTCTCATTCTTAATTCCGAGAGAACATCACCCTGGCGAAGTGCCAGCAAGGGATCAAATTGTTCAGTTACCTGATCTTCTACTGCAATACGAAATGTGCCATTGGGAACGAGGAAAAGTTCCAGGAGGAAGCATGTTGACGTCGGAAGGAGAGAGGAAGTAGTTCCAGAGGCCGGACGCGTGATGTTGGCAACGATCCCTAGATGTTGTACGACTTCATATATTGTTAATGTACAAGCCTGCAACTGAAAGCAATGCACAAATAAAATAGCAGGCGAACTGCTTGTTGTTAAAGGAGTTGGAAGAATCTCTACCGGGCTCCACCTGCATCTCTTTGAGACTGCGATCTATATATAAAGTCTAAAGTAAGTACCAGCTACGCCAGTTCATGAAATGGCTTTTTCTTTCCTCCAACCTGGTGTCTTGCTGAATCGACTTATGGTTTGTATTCTTTTAACAAGGAAATGGAGTTGAGATTGGTGACTTGAAACCTTTAAAAAAGGCTGGAGCTCCAGATCTAAATTTTTGTCCTTATAGTGTAGGTTTTGGACTCACCGAGATGCCCTTTTCTTTCTTTTTTTTTTTTTTTTTAATAATTTGTTTCTTGTTCAAGTTCTACGTTGGTTTTGTTTGGACCTGAGTGCATGACAATGTACAGTATCAAATGGCGGGCCCACAAGCCCGTCCCTTCCGTGGAACCTTATCGTACGTGTTAATCCTTAAAAAAAAAAAAAAAAAAAAAAAAAAAAAAGAGAATGAGAAAGAAAATAAGTCGCTTCATATACCTTTTGTTGACATTTATGCTCATCCACTAATTTTAATACTTTTTCTTGGAATGTTATCCGTAAGCATAAGCATGAGGGGGGGGGGTTTGAACATTCTAGACACGGTTCTGCTAGAAGGTGTTGTTGGATCGGATGGGTGTTAGATTATTACTTTATTCAGAGAGCATGTATTGATGGGACAAAAAAAAATGATGAAATAAAAGGATGATGATGTGTTCTAAGTGATTAATCATCTTTAATGAGCATTTGAACCCAAGTTATAGCTGAATTCATGCATGAAAGGGATGAAGAACGTCAAGCTGAAAGCAGAAATCTAAACACCCTTGTGCAAGCTTCTTTCAAAGAAATAAAAAAAAACAGGATCTAAAGGTATGAAAACCTTCAAACTAGGTCAAGCCACCTTTAAAGACATCAGATCCAAAGGATTAAGAGGATTTTTCTTTCCAATAATGAAGTAAGAGCTTGAAGTGAAAGGGATACACTCAACACTCAAAGAACTGAGGGTTGGTTGACAAGATCTACACTCCTTACTTAAGAACTCACCTTGGCACTTAATCCTTGACGTGGAACATCATCCTCAACTCCAAAATCCTAAGAGAACCTGCAAATGATCAGAAGTAAGGTCGTGGAGGCAAAGGAATTGAAGAAAATAAAAAAAATTCAAACAAGGAAAAGAAGGGTTTGAAAAAATTTGCTGAAACTTGAGTAGCACTTTCCTTCCTGAAACTCTTATGGAACCTTGGCAGAATGGATTAGAGTAGCAAATTGGGCCTCTCACCCTCTTCCTCAAGGAGTGACCTAGCTCTAAGACTAGGAAAACAAAAGCCTTAACTAAAACCAAGGGCATCTCACCCTCTCCATACTCAAAGAGAAACAAGGCACTTTGCAAAAAACCTAAATAAACTTTATTTTATTTATCAAACTTTCTTTTTACAAGAGAAGCTTAGCCCTATTTATAGGACAAAAGACTTCCAGAAATTTCAGCCAAAAGAGATCATAACTAATTACAAAAGAGCATAATAATCTAAGGATTAATTATGATATAGCTAACTAATTACAATCCCTAACAAAATCAGTTGCACAAGTTTTCATGTGGCACCTCCTTGGTTTGCTATGTGTTATCACTAGATACCTTCATATCCTCTAAGATTTGACTTCCAAGTAAACAAAAAGAAGACTTGATGGCTTGACAGCAATGTCGGCTCAAGGGCAGGAAGTGTCGACACTTTGAAACTTGGCAGGCATTGATACTTTGGTATGAGTTGACACTTGAAATTTTGAAGCATAAGTTGCCACTTAGAAAATTGAAACTCTTCTTTCATGAATTGGCTCAAGTAAGTAAAACCCGTGAAAAGTGAACTAACTACAAAACTAAAGAGTGTTAGTCTGTAACCTTTTCTTCTTGCTGATGTCCCCATCATGTATGCTCTAATGTTTCATTAGAAGTACTAATTTAATAGTGATTGAAACGCTTATAAACCTTCAAAGAAAGCTTCTAGTGTTTGAAGTCCTTTTGCCAATTGTTAGCTCTCATTTCATCCACCTGATTGGTTGGTTGCGGGAATTCTATTGAAATAGAGATGCAACCATGGTTTTCTATTGTCCCTTTTAATCAAAGATCAGTTTGTTATGATATGAGTATATTAAGTTAAGCTTCTTGTTGTGCCAGTGATCTAGAATCACGAGCTCTTAAATCTTGTATTCCTTCTTGCTCCGATGCAAGGGTTCACTAATACTTAATTAGATGGCATTGATGAGAAGGATGTGATTTGTTGAGGCTCAAATTATAAGTCTAAGGCCTCTATTCGAGATATTCATAAGGCTCTTTGTTTTGAGAAGAATCCTAGTCCGATATCTAATGCTAGGAAGATATGGGGTTTAGCAACATATTTTTTACTTTCTATGGAAGTTTTGGCATAAAGGCTGTCACGCCCCAGACCCAAAATTTTGAGCAAGGATGACAACCCACCGCATGCCGGGCATGCAAGGCGTCCCAAAATTTACACATCGATCAATATAAGGCAATAATTATATTAAGGCAATCCAAATCCATAACTTAACACAAACCATAAATATAAGTTTGGGCTACAAGCCCTACAAACAATCAATATAGTTCTGCTACAAACCCTACACACAAGTAATACTGGGGTTACAATGATATCAAGACACTGATTTATAGAAGCTTCATCTACCCCATAAATCCATCTTCAATCCTGAGGCTCTTAAAAATATTATGAGATTTACATGAGCTCACACTCAATAAGTAAGCCTATAATAATAATAAATAGTCATATATCATCATATCTTATCAAGATATTATTAAGTCATAATTTCATAAACTTCTAATTTTAAATGCATTTATCATGCTATCATAATAAGCATATCACCACTCAAATTAATTTGGAAGCTTATACAATAAATACCAAAAAATGCATTGTAAACAACCCACTGTTTATATGATCATTTTTATATTATATTTTATGTATCCCATAGCCTGCTACCTCAATCAGAGTACATCCTCTAGATGTGTGTGGCCTCCATATGCCATATCATCGTCAGTCAGAGTACATCCTCTAGATGCGTGGCCTCCACATGCCATATATCATCAAACAGAGCACATCCTCTAGATGTGTGGCCTCCACATGCCACATCATAGGAGAACCGCAGCGACACATATAAATATAATTCAGGGTCATCATTATATATATGCATATCATACATCATGCATCATCATAAGCATAATCTTTTCATATCACATAAATAATGGTTTGTACGTTCTTAATCATTGCATGTAACCAATTCACTTTGCAAAGTTAAAAATAAACATATACATCATATTTGGCATAAACACAATAAACCATTACTTTGCAATTAAATACCAACTGTTATAGCAAATATTCAATTAAATACTCATGATACAGTTTACCAATTTCCAAAATAATCAATAAAACTCAATTTCATAAGTATGCATAAAACTATAAATATGATAATTTTATAAAATTATTATATTTGGCTTACTTACCAGATTATGCAATAAATACCAGATTATGTAATGTAAACAAACCCACTGTTTATGTAATTATTGTTTTCGTATGTCCCACGGCCTTACAAATTAATCAGAACATCATCTAGATGTGTGAGGCCATACATACTCAAACAGAACACACCCTACAGATGTGTGAGGCCAAATAAGAACCGCGGTGACACATACTAGTCTATCACAATGTTATCATCATACTTGCATGTCACTCATCATGCATCAATTTCTCATATTACATATACAGTGGTTTGTACATTATTAGCAAATGCATATGGTCATCCCAACATATTTGCAAATCAAAGAATTTATATTTTTGCACATACACCAAGAACTATTTCTTTCAAAATATTATCAGCTACTATAGTCATAATAAATGCTCATATGTAGATTTATGGTACTATTAAAAATAATCAAACCAAAAAACTTCGTTTTCCTTATCTCATAATATACTTGCAAACTATAAAACCATGAGTTATAAATTATTAATTATAAATAGAGTTACTTACCTCGGTACGCTAACCCCAAATGGTTAACCAGGTATTTGGACATCTGGGTACCTTAACAATGTTATCTCCACCCGAAACAAGCCATCGGCCATCTGGGGAGAAACTAATGGCATTGACCTTAATGACCTCTCCATCTATCTGGCTACATTTGGATCCTCAACCCAAAGATGGGGTCCAATCTCAAAGTGGGCAGCTGCCATTTCGAGACATAATAGATCAATATCCCAACAAGCTTCTTAATCCGCCTTCCTCCAGCACCATCCAAAATCCCAACCAAAAAGTGTCCGACTAAATAAACACCGGACCCATGAATCAAATCAAGATTTCCACTGTCGCAAGTTCCAAGATTCGTCACTTCATTTCTCCACCACCCTACGTTGTAGGATTTGGCCGGTGCGGCTCCGGCGATGATAGCTCAAGACTGGGACAGGGTTAGGCCTTCAAAAATAAAAGATCTTTTCCCTTTTGGTGGCGGCTATCCTCCACGGAGTCCTTTTTCTGGACCTCCGCTTGTCCTCTCGTGCTCAGATTCCCTTCCTAACTCTCTCTCTCTCTCTAGGCATTAGGAGGATGGGCAGATTCCCTCCCTAACTCTCTCTCTTGGTATTAGGAGGATGGGCAGGCGATTACCTAGAGGAGGTGTGCGCAGGGTGAAGGAGGGAGTCGATCTCCAACTCCTTTTATTCTCCCATGCGACGCCTTGGATCAAGGAAAAACGGGAACCCATCCGACACGCGAAGACCCGAGAATCAGACGTCGCATCGGGACCTAAACGTCATCCTGAGGCTCTGAAAAACATTGTGAGATTTACATGAGCTCACACTCAATAAGTAAGCCTATAATATAAAATAGCCATATATCATCATATCTTATCAAGATATTATCAAGTCATAATTTCATAAACTTCCAGTTTCAAATGCATTTATCATGCTATTAAACAAGCATATCACCACTCAAATTAATTTGGAAGCTTATACAATAAATACCAAAAAAATGTATTGTAAACAACTCACTATTTATATGATCATTTTTATATTATATTTTATGTGTCCCACGGCCCTGCTACACCTCAATCAGAGCACATCCTCTAGATGTGTGTGGCCTCCACATGCCACCTCATCATCAATCATAGCACATCCTTTAGATGTGTGGCCTCACATGCCATATCATCATCAAACATAGCACATCCTCTAGATGTGTGTGGCCTCCACATGCCACATCATAGGAGAACCGCAGCGACACATATAAATAATTCAGGTCATCATTATATATGCATATCACACATCATGCATCATCATAAGCATAATCTTTTCATATCACATAAACAGTGGTTTGTACGTTCTTAATCATTGCATGTAACCAATTCACTTTGCAAAGTAAAAAATAAACATATACATCATATTTGGCATAAACACAATAAACCATTACTTTGCAAATTAATACCAACTGTTATAGCAAATATTCAATTAAATACTCATGATACAATTTACCAATTTTAAAATAATCAATAAAACTCAATTTCATAAGTATGCATAAAACTATAAATATAACAATTTTATAAAATTATTATATTTGGCTTACTTACCAGATTATGCAATAAATACCAGATTATGTAATGTAAACAAACCCACTGTTTATGTAATTATTGTTTTCGTATGTGTCCCACGGCTCTACAAATTAATCAGAATATATCCTCTTGATGTGTGAAGCCATACATACTCAAACAGAACACACCCTACAGATGTGTGAGGCCAAATGAGAACCGCAGCAACACATACTAGTCTATCACAATGTTATCATCATACTTGCATGTCATTCATCATGCATCAATTTCTCATATTACATATACAGTGGTTTGTACATTATTAGCAAATGCATATGGTCATCCCAACATATTTTGTAAATCAAAGAATTTATATTTTTGCACATACACCAAGAAACTATTTCTTTCAAAATATCAGCTACTATAGTCATAATAAATGCTCATATGTAATTTATGGTACCATTCAAAATAATCAAACCAAATAAACTTATGTTTTCCTTATCTCATAATATACTTAAAAACTATAAAACCATAAGTTATAAATTATTAATTATAAATAGACTTACTTACCTCAATACGCAAATCCCAAACTGTAAGGTATTGCTTGCGATCAATCTCAAAGTGGGCAGCTGCCATTTCGAGACACAACAGATCAATATCCCAACAAGCTTCTTAATCCGCCTTCCTCCAGTACCATCCAAAATCCCAACCAAAAAGTGTCCGACTAAACAAACACCAGACCCGTGAATCAAATCAAGATTTCACTGTCGCAAGTTTCAAGATTCGTCACTTCATTTCTCCACCACCCTACGTTGTAGGATTTGGCCGGTGCGGCTCCGGCGATGATAGCTCAAGACTGGGACAGGGTTAGGCCTTCAAAAATAAAAGATCTTTCCCTTCTGGTGGCGGCTATCCTCCATGGAGTCCTTTTTTTGGACCTCCGCTTGTCCTCTCGCGCTCAGATTCCCTCCCTAACTCTCTCTCTCTCTCTCTCTGGCATTAGAAGGATAGGCAATTCCCTCCCTAACTCTCTCTTGGCATTAGGAGGATGGGCAGGCGATTACCTAGAGGAGGCATGCGCCAGGGTGAAGGAGGGAGTCGATCTCCAACTCCTTTTATTCTCCCACGCGACGCCTCGGATCAAGGGAAAATGGGAACCCATCCGACACGCGAAGACCCAGAAATCAGACATCGCATCGGGACCTAAACGTCAGAAGGAAGTCAAGATGCCAGGTGTCCCAAAATAAATACTAGGAGTTACATTCCCCATAATAAATTACCGGGGTTACATTCTCCCCCTCTTATAAAAATTTCGTCCTCGAAATTGACACACATCAATATATATAGAATTCAAATATGATCTATCAATAATCTTGAATAGAGAATTTACCTGCAAATAATTGTGGATACTTCTTTTTCATTTCTTCTCAAGTTCCCAAGTTTTTCATTTCCTCCTCAAGCTACCAAATAGCCTCCATCTCAGAATGATTACTCCACTGAACCTTGATATAAGGAATGCTACACCATCTCAGAACTTGATCCTTGCGGTCCACGATGCACACAAGATGATTTCATAAGTCAATTCTTTCTTAAGCTAAATTGGTTCATAACGGAAGCTTAGAATATTCCTCCTCAATCATAAAGATGTGAAACACATTGAACACCCCAAAGAGTAATGAAAGAAGTGCTAAGCTATAAGCCGCTACCTATATCTTGATCAAAATCTCAAATGGCCCAATGTATTGTGGACTCAATTCACCTCTAAACACAAACCTTTATATCATTGGTTAGTAAGACTTCTGAATGATCTTCAACCTGAAATTTTAAATCTTTCTTTTTGACATCAACATAACTTTTCTATTAACTCTGAGCTACATGAAGCTGCTTTAATTAATGATACTTTTCATAGTTGCTACACCAGCTCGGTCCAAAATTGTCTCTCTCTCTCACCTCATCTCAATATGAAGGGAATCTACACCATATATCATAAACAATTGAAATGAATCCATTTGAATGTTGGCTTGGTAATCAATAAAATAAGCAATTTCACTAAGGGTAAGAAACTATACCAAGCATTTTCTAAATTCATGACACAGGCTCGTAGTATATCATCTAAAATCTAATTAATTCATGCAATTTGTCCATCTATTTGAGGGTAAAAGATTGGAATGAAATTCAGCTTAATCCACCAAGCTTTATGAAGACATCATCAAATTAGAAAAGTGAGACAAATGGGTTCAGACTCAATTTACTACTAAACCAGAAAAAATATTAACATTTTTATCTCACTAAAATTTCATCCTCAAAATTAAATGTCCACTAATTTTGTACCATTATAGATACTCACTAGCAACTTTTATTTCATTCCTAGGTACCCAAATGATGTATCCAACTTCAACAATTAATTTAATTTTCCTGTCATCTTTTTTTTTAATACCTTAACTTCTCACAACACAATCATCATAAATATCATAGAGTCAATCACATGTATTATGTCATCCATTCTTAAGGTTAATAACCTATATCGATTACTATTAATTCCTCGATAAGACAGTTCCAAGTTCTTTTGAATTAAATATAAGATAGTTTCCTTCCAATGCTCTCTCAACTCATAATAGTTGAATGTGCCATTAATCATTACGACACTTATTTCAATCATCATAACATACTTGGTTTCACTCTTGAATACTTCAAGCTAACATCAATGAACATTATGCAATTATTTAGGCTATCTTTCATAATTATCATAATTAACTAATTTATTTTTTTGAATAATAGTGTCATCATTAATCACCAGTATGATTAATTTATCTCCTTCATATTTATCAATAATACCACATAACCAATCAATTTCTCTTGAATAGGTCAGTATATCCTCAATAAATAATGCAATTTAAATGATTCAAATTCTTGAATCGATTATTTTGTTACCAATGACTATCAAAATCACCTATAGATTATGCAATGTCATATCATGACCAACTAATTTAAACCCTTCGAATATCTCAAAGTGACTTCACTAATCTAGCTCAGATGGATACAAGACTTATAAGGTCAATAAGGATTGAAAATGCACTTACCATCCGAAAGACATAATTGAAAGTTATAGCAATTTCTTTATGATTTGAAAGTGATAGTAGATGTATTCTTAACCATAATCCATAATTAGCAATAGTCAAAATAAAATCATCTCCTCCTTTTTCCTAGAAAAGATTCATATCACTTACGGCTGATTGATAATTTATCCATCCTAGAGAAAGATATCTACTTAGGAACTATGAAGAAAGGCACAATAAATTAATGAATAGATATCTTGATTTAGAAATCTATTAAAAAATGAAAATCCCCATGAAATTCTGTATCAGAAATTTATCTTATTCTTATTACTGCTAAAATCTTTCACTTTCTACCATCAAAATATTTGATCATTTATAGCCAAAATCAGTTCTAAAGATTAATAGAGTCTACTGCTCTCAAAAACTTAAACAGTAATTGTCTCAGAATTAAAATTTTATAACCTTCCTAAATGATCCATCATGATATAATATGCAGTCAACCACTTCATTAACATCAGCATCAACCATTTCCATATCTAGCAAATAACAATCAGTCTTGAACAATCAATATCCACAATAAAAGTTTTCTTAGTAAAATTCACTATATATACTTATCCATCCAGACTTAAATTCAAAAAGTACTCAATTGTAATTGATCAAAACATGTAGTTAACAATTTCATTCCCAAAATATCATCAATATAATCATCCCTATAACCAGCAGATTAGCTCATAATCTTAAACTTACAATATCAACAATGTAAGTTCTACAAATAAAAATTCATTATATACATCCACATTTAAATTTAGATTCACTAACTCCAAATCCACATATCAACTCAATTGCAATATGGACATAATGATGTTATCTTAGTCATATTAGTTCTCAATTGTAATTTTTAACTACTATATTCCATATATTCATCTATCTTTATTGCATATCTAATTAAAGTTTCATGTCCTATATTATTTAAAGGTCTGAAACTGCTACGAGTTATTTCCAACAAGTTTGACGGAGCTAAAACCTCTAGAAGCCCCTAGGCCTCCACACTGGTCAAGGCTACCAGCCAGGGAGCCCACATAATATCATTGGCTTGCGATGGTTCATTCTTAATTCTTATCAAATTTGTATTTCAATTAATATCTTGATAAACTTTAAATTTCAAGCTTTCAAAGCATAATTCTGAAATTCCTTTAAAGTTATAATTGTCTCAATATCATCCTAGTATTTTGCCTAGAGTGTCATCATGTATGTGTTTCTAAGGTCATAACCTAGGCTCTGATACCATAAAAGCTATCATGCCCCAGACCCAAAATTTTGAGCTAGGGTGACAACCTGCCGCATGCCGGGCATGCAAGGCGTCCAAAATTTACACATCGATCAATAAGGCAATAATTATATTAGTCAATCCAAATCCATAACTTAACACAAACCATAAATATAAGTTTGGGCTACAAGCCCTACACACAATCAATATAGTTCTGGGCTACAAACCCTACACACAAGTAATACTGGGGTTACAATGATATCAAGAAACTGATTTATATAGAAGCTTCATCTACCCCATAAATCCATCTTCAATCCTGAGGCTCTGAAAAATATTGTGAGATTTACATGAGCTCACACTCAATAAGTAAGCCTATAATAATAATATAAAAGTCATATATCATCATATCTTATCAAGATATTATCAAGTCATAATTTCATAAACTTCCAATTTCAAATGCATTTATCATGCTATCAGAACAAGCATATCACCACTCAAATTAATTTGGAAGCTTATACAATAAATACCAAAAATGCATTGTAAACAACCACTATTTATATGATCATTTTATATTATATTTTATGTGTCCACGGCCCTGCTACACCTCAATCAGAGCACATCCTCTAGATGTGTGTGGCCTCCACATGCCATATCATCGTCAGTCAGAGCACATCCTCTAGATGCGTGGCCTTACATGTCATATCATCATCAAACAGAGCACATCCTCTAGATGTGTGTGGCCTCCACATGCCACATCATAGGAGAACCATGGCGACACATATAAATATAATTCAGGGTCATCATTATATATATGCATATCATACATCATGCATCATCATAAGCATAATCTTTTCATATCACATAAACAGTGGTTTGTACGTTCGTAATCATTGCATGTAACCAATTCACTTTGCAAAGTTAAAAATAAACATATACATCATATTTGGCATAAACACAATAAACCATTACTTTGCAATTTAATACCAACTGTTATAGCAAATATTCAATTAAATACTCATGATACAGTTTACCAATTTCCAAAATAATCAATAAAACTCAATTTCATAAGTATGCATAAAACTATAAATACGATAATTTTATAAATTATTATATTTGGCTTACTTACCAAATTATGCAATAAATACCAGATTATATAATGTAAACAAACCCACTGTTTATGTAATTATTATTTTCGTATGTGTCCCACGGCCTTACAAATTAATCAGAACACATCCTCTAGATGTGTGAGGCCATACATACTCAAACAGAACACACCCTACAGATGTGTGAGGCCAAATGAGAACCGCGGTGACACATACTAGTCTATCACAATGTTATTATCATACTTGCATGTCACTCATCATGCATCAATTTCTCATATTACATATACAGTGGTTTGTACATTATTAGCAAATGCATATGGTCATCCCAACATATTTTGCAAATCAAAGAATTTATATTTTTGCACATACACCAAGAACTATTTCTTTCAAAATATTATCAGTTACTATAGTCATAATAAATGCTCATATGTAGATTTATGGTACTATTAAAAATAATCAAACCAAATAAACTTCCGTTTTTCTTATCTCATAATATACTTGCAAACTATAAAACCATGAGTTATATATTATTAATTATAAATAGAGTTACTTACCTCGGTACGCTAACCCCAAATAGTTAACCAGGTATTTGGACATCTGGGGAGAAACTAATGGCATTGACCTCAATGACCTCTCCATCTATCCGGCTACATCTGGATTCTCAACCCAAAGATGGGGTCCAATCTCAAAGTGGGCAGCTGCCATTTCGAGACACAACAGATCAATATCCAACAAGCGTCTTAATCCGCCATCCTCCAGCACCATCCAAAATCCCAACCAAAAAGTGTCCGACTAAATAAACACCAGACCCATGAATCAAATCAAGATTTCCACTGTCGCAAGTTCCAAGATTCGTCACTTCATTTCTCCACACCCTACATTGTAGGATTTGGCCGGTGCGGCTCTGGCGATGATAGCTCAAGACTAGGACAGGGTTAGACCTTCAAAATAAAAGATCTCTTCCCTTCTGGTGGCGGCTATCCTCCACGGAGTCCTTTTTCTGGACCTTCGCTTGTCCTCTCACGCTCAGATTCCCTCCCTAACTCTCTCTCTCTCTGGCATTAGGAGGATGGGCAGATTCCCTCCCTAACTCTCTCTCTCTGGCATTAGGAGGATGGGCAGGCGATTACCTGGAGGAGGTGTGCGCCAGGGTGAAGGAAGGAGTCGATCTCCAACTCCTTTTATTCTCCCATCTCGGATCAAGGGAAAATGGGAACCCATCCGATACGCGAAACCCGAGAAATCAGACGTCGCATCGAAGGAAGTCAAGATGCCAGTGTCCCCAAAATAAATACTAGGAGTTACATTCCCCATAATAAATTACTGGGGGTTACAAAGGCATTCCTATTTTGCCTCTTTGGTATAGTGAATTCCTTTAGTATCTTTTGTTTGCGGAAGATGTCAGGTTTGTGATGAATCTTTTGGCTACTTGTTCTTTACTTGTGTGGAATCTTCTTATGTATAGGAGGTTTTGTCACACTATAGCTTGGAAATATTTAAAACTTTTACCAAGTGTAGGAATTTGTTTTTATTAGAGACCAGGATGAAAGGTTACAGAAGGTTCGAATAAGATTAAATTTTGTATTATGGTGGATATGGAAGGTAAGGAATGAGTTTGACTTTGAGGAGCTAACCATTGAGGTCTGATTGGCTTGTTAGTTAACTTTGGGATAGTCAGCTGGATGTAGGGAGAAATAACCTAAGTATGCATATTTTAAAATTTGATAACAATTATCAATGCGGAAGCTTAAAGATTAAATATTAATCTTTCTAACATGCATCAAGATCATATATTTGCCTTATACTATAGGATTGTTTGATCTAAATTATGCATATAAATAAAATCATCAAGATCATATCTTGATCTTCAAGATGAGAAGTCATACTACTTGTCTTGAAGCCTGCCTTAAGATCTAGGGATCATATCACTTACCTTAAGAACAATTGGTAAATCCTTTGTGCTTTGCAGTCGTTCAATCGTCCCGAATGATCGGAACATTAGTAAATCCTTTGTGCTTTACAGCCGTTCAATTGTTCCCGAATGATCGGATTCCCGGGAGTGCTAGCTCGTGGAAAAATAACTTTGCTAATCTTGAATCCTCCCACTTGAATCTTCCTCCAAGATCTACCAAACTTTTGCTAACACCAGAATCACACCGGATTTTTGTTCTAACTTTCTAGAATTTTAATCCATAACATTTCGTGTGTTTTTTGGGTGAAGAATGTCCTCTAATTATTTATAGGCTCAATTCAGCCTTTAGCCCATTAGTTTTGTGAAAATCAAAGAGACATGAATTTTAATACTTAGAATTCCAACCTTAACGTTTTGTGAAAACCTATGAATTATAACACTTAGAATTTCAACGTTTTTGTTAATTCTGAAAGAGATGTGATTAGAATTCAATCATTTGGTTAATTCAAAGAGGTATATTAATTTCACATGAATTCTAACACTTAGAATTCCAACGGAAACCGTTTGGAGAAGATTAAGATTATACATTAAATTCTACATGAGAATTTAATATCTCATGAGATGAGATTTTAGTTATCTCATCATGTGAGATCCTCATGCGAGAAAACTCTTTTCACATATGGAGTTTGGGTTTGGATTTTGTTTTAAACTGATTTGAATTTATTTGACTGAACCTACATAGATCATGGTCCTAGCCCAAATCAAATTTGGTTAGTCCTGAATCTATTTAAATCCAAATCAAGTCTAATTTCAAATCAATATTTAAAATTGATTAGTCCTTCTAATAGACTTAAACCTAATTGGATCTTATTCACTTGTACTTAACCCAATTGAGATAATTTAATCAATCAAATTGATTAATTAAATTATATACGATTCTCAATCGTTGATCAGCAAATAGATCATCCTAGGAAACTTCAATGCGTGTAACTCTCTAGGTTCGAACCTAAGTCGGTAGCATAGGAACAACTTTCTATACTAATCGATGTGCCCATCTAGCAATGGAACCCGACGTCCGGATAGGTCGAAGACTTGCCGAGCAAACTCTAAGAACCCTAAGAAATAATTACCGTATAATTCATCCTTTTGACCACAAATGTTAAGGATGGCTGTTGGCCCAGATGGCAACCCAAGAAGGGGGTGGAATTGGGTTCTAAAAATTTTAACTCTTTTGAAATTAAATCGATTGATATCAAAGTATGCAAGCAATGGAGTTAATCGAAGCTTAGCACAAACAATTAAAGAAGAGAGAGAGAGATCAAAACATTACAAACACAAAGATTTTATAGTGGTTCGGTGTAACCAACACCTACGTCCACTCCCAAGCTCCACTTGGGTCCACACTATAATCCTCTTGATTACAGTCGAGTTGTTTTACAAGCTCACAACTCAAACTTGTTATTTTACCGGGATCACAACGAACCCAGCCGGTTTTTCGGGCTTACCAGCACAAAACCCAACCTCAAGCTATATCTAGCTTGACCCGAGGTATACCACCTCCACTAATTTAATCCCTCTGATTGAATTAGCAAACAAATGAAATCAATTAATGTTTACAATGACAAACAGCTCCTCAAATGAGCGAATATGCAATAAAAATAGACAAGGGATAGAAAAGCCTGTTTGAAGCGATTTGAATGTAGGCTTGGCTTCTTTCTTCTTTTCCTCTTCTCCTTTGAAAGGTTGAATCAAGCTCCAGCTCAGATTTCACCCAGAAATATGTTGTTGAGAAGATGGAAAAAAATAGGTTTTGGCTTCTTCTTTTCCTTCTTTGAAATCCTCCGTTGAACTTGTACGCCTTAGATTTCTTTTGAACCTTTCTTTAGAGATGGGCGAGCTCACAGAGATTTCTCTTTTTGAAATGGATCTCTTGAATATCTCGATTTTTTGAACTTTCTCCCATTTTTTTTCTTTCTCTGTCCTTCTTTTAAACGATCCGTTCTCCCCTTTTATAGATTTTCTTTAATCCGAGATTAGGTGGAAAACTAGCCGTTATTTCTGTCCTTGGATTGCTCCTACATACAAGAAAAATAACCGTTAGAAATTAGGTGAGAAAATGTTACCGTTGGAGGATGTTCTGACACTTTAAAATCCGTTCCTATCAGGTGGAGTCAGCTCCACTTCGTGTATCCAAAAATAGTAATAAAAGTTTTCATTGAGGGGTCGGCTCCCGATAAGTTATGTGTCGGCTCCCCGCATCCAGGTGTCGGCTCTCGAAACAAAAGGTGTCGACTCTAAATATGGCCCAAAATATGCTCTCTGTTCTTAGGTTAGAGTCGGCTCCACTCATTCTAGGTGTCGGCTCCCGAATTCCATGTGTCGGCTCCAGAAACTGACGCAGAAAAGCACACTTCTGTTTCTCAGTTGGAGTCGGCTCCAGACATCCATGTGTCGACTCCCAACCATGCCGAATTTTGAGAACTGTTCTGATATGCCCATGTGTCGACTCTTGACTTATAGGTGTCGACTCCAAGGTCTGAACTTTTGAAATTACAATTTGAAACTCATCTTAAAATCAATTTTGAGTGATATTTGAATTGTTAAACTTTCTTAATACCTGAAACACTCCATAAATTTGTCAGAAACAATGAATATACTCATGGATTTTATTAATCATCAAAATCAATAATTGGGTCAACAATCTCTCCCTTTTTGATGATGACAAAAACATTGAGTATATGCATGATTAATTAAAGAGTTTTACGATAGGAATAAGTTTCATAGTTAAGCTCCCCCTGAATGAGGTAGCTCCCCCTATGAAACTCAAAATAAAATTTTCTCTCCTTATTTGAAATTTCATTTCTCTCCCCTTAATTTCATTTCTCTCCTTAAAAATTCATACAATAATCAACTTAATCAAATTATTTAAGTGTTCAATAATGCATATACAATATCTTTTCTCTCCTTTTTTGTTATCAACAAAAAGGTTAAGATAAGATACAATTTAGATTAACATTCAACCACAAGTTAACTCATTGAATAAGACAATATTAATTCAAAGAAATTTCATTGCATCAAAAGATTTCACTACATAAGTTTCATTACATCAAAACATTCCATTACATCAAAACATTCTACCAAAACATTACATCAAAATATTCTATTACAACAAAGTGCAAAGCAAACTAAAACTTTAAATTCCAAAACTGAAGCGTTTCTTCAGTCCTTCTAAGATCTTTTCATTCTTCTTTTTGAATCTTCATAAAATCATTTAAGCTTCTTTGAACCAAGTCAGCTGCATTGTTTTATTCTCTTGTAGCTCTACATTGCTTCTAGAATATGTGTCAGAATCACCAGCAATGTCCTTGATCTTATCAAAAATATTCATTAAATCACATTTTAGGGCTTCAGAAGAAGTTCCAAGAGAGGATCCAATTTGTTCACTTTGTCTTCTAAGGAGAAAAAGATTCTTTTAAACTCAAAAGTCTATTTTCAAAACTATTATTCATCTTCTCTTCATGTTCATCCAATAAAGTCTTCAATTGCTCTAATTGTAAATCAGAAAAACTAGAAGCACTCGGAATGAAGTAGGCATAGGTGTCGGTGAAGGCTCTAGTCTGCTAGGCTCTGGTGAAGGATGTCTCATGGATGGTCCAGCTGATGGGCTGAAGCTCAATCTCAGCTGCCCTGTCCTCTGAATGACCTTTCCTTTCCCAGTTCCATTGACCTTAATGAACCCCATGCGATGAACAGTAGCAATGCTGTAGTAATCTGTATGCCTTAGGTTCTTTTTAGGTTCATTTTCTAAGATACTACACCCTTGACTTCTGAATGCTAAGGTTAGGATCATGCCATAGGGTAAGGAAGATCTCTTCTTGCCCCAGCCTCTGCCATGTACCAAATCATCATGCCAGGAAGATTAATAGGCTGTCCAGTCAAACGCTATCCATGATCACAATGTCTCGCTCCGAGACATACTCAAACTACCAGTCTTAGGGAATAAAATTCGACTACAATGTTATGCAACAATCTTAGCTCAAGAGGCAACTGATTTGCCCTGATTTCCTCAAAATCAAAACATCTCTTCCTAACATCCTTGACAAAGCTCCTGACCTATCACTGTGAAAGTTTGCAAAGGTCCAAGAGTAGGAATCTCAAGAAGGTTCCCAAGAATCTCGGAAGTAAGATGTATCCTCTTTCCTCTTACAGTACTTACTACCCACCATCTCCTCTTGACAAGTTTGATAAAATTCTTTAACTAAAGCAGGATATGTAGGAATGTCTAAAGAACACACCTTTTCCCAACCAATTTCTTTTAGTTGTCTCCAATAGCGAATCCCTCATCTTCAAAAAATCAAATTGACCTTTCTTCCATTGTAATCACCCGACCGGCTAGAGTGTCAACGTGCGGTGAAGGAGGTGAGGAAGGGTCTGGAATCGCACTAGGAGTAGAGGACGAGGATGAAGAATCCGAAGATGGCAACGGTTGACGGATTGGGCGTCTCGCCGTCCGCTTCCTCGTTGCCACGGGCCACCATAGATCGTTCCCCTTCTCTTAGGTGCCATGGAATCTAGGGAATGATTAATTGAAGGAATCTCAAGTTTTGATAGGGTTTAGAGAGGATTTGAGATGATTTGAGTGAGATTAGGTTGAAGAGGTGTCGACTCGGCCCTAAATAGTCGAAAAGGTCCACTAGGTGTCGACTCCCGCAAAGTCGGGTGTCGACTCCAACTCACTAAAATGGTTAGCGCCCGAACTGGAGTCGGCTCGCTAAAGCGGGTGTCGGCTCCAAGGTCCCTGACCAGAGCGACACAGAAATAAGGTGTCGACTCCAAAGATTGAGGAGTCGACTCCAAGACAGATTCAAAAACAGATAAGAGTTTCAGAAATCCGAAACTCACCAAAAAAAAATCAATAAATATGATAAAAATCCTTGGAATATGAAAATCAATTGGTTCAACAATCTAGATAATTTTCCTTAAAATCATGAAGAAATTTCAAGATTTGAATGAAATCTAGATAAATTCTTAAGGGTTTCGAGTCATTCCAACGGATTACAAATCCCTAACTCTCCTCTAAGATAACAAAATCTCTCTTCACTCAAAGGTTTTGTAAATATATCAGCTAATTGTTCTTCAGTATTAACATAATCTAAGACAAATTTCATTATTAGCTACATGTTCTCTAATAAATGATATCTAATTTCAATGTGCTTAGTTCTTGAATGTTGAATTGGATTTTTAGTTAGATTTATTGCACTAGTATTATCACATCTAATAGGAGTTTATCAAGTGTTATGCCATAATCTTCAAGTTGTCGCTTAATCCAAAGGATTTGAGCACAGCAACTTCCAGCTGCAACATATTCTGCTTCAGCAGTTGATAATGCAACCGAATTTTGCTTTTTGCTAAACCAAGAGATTAAGTTACTTCCTAAGAATTGACATGCACCACTTGTACTTTTTCTATCTAGTTTACATCCAGCATAATCAGAATCAGAATATGCAATCAAATTTAGTGTTGAGTCTCTAGAATACCATAAACCTACATTTTTAGTTCCACTTAAGTATCTTAGTATTCTTTTTACAGCAATTAAATGTGATTCTTTAGGTTCAGATTGAAATCTAGCACATAAGCAAACAGCAAACATGATATCAGGTCTACTTGCTGTTAAGTAAAGTAGGATCCGATCATACCTCTATAATATTTTTATCAACTGGCTTACCTCTTCATCTTTGTCTAGTTTGCATGAAGGACTCATTGGTGTTCCGAGGGGTTTGATTGATTCCATCCCAAACTTTTTGAGGATTTCTTTGTGTACTTTGTTTGGTTGATGAAGATTCCCTCTCTTTCTTGTTTGATTTGGAGTCCAGGAAGAAATTGAGTTCTCCCATCATGCTCATCTCGAATTCACCCTGCATTAACTTAGCAAATTCTTGACACAAGAGATTGTTAGTAGCACCGAATACAATATCATCAACATATTTGTACTACTAATAAATCTTATCTTTTCTTTTCAAAAATAGTGTTTTATCAACATTTCCTCTTAGAAAATCATTTTCATTAGAAATTTGCTTAACCTATCATACCAAGCTCTAGGTGCTTGTTTAAACCATAAAGTGCTTTGTGCAATTTAAAAACATGATTTGAAAATTATGATCTTCAAAACCAGGTGGTTGTTCAACAAAAACTTCTCATTTATAAATCCATTTAAAAATGCACTTTTAACATCCATTTGAAATAAATTGATATTCATATGACATGCAAATGCAAGTAATAATCTAATTGCTTCTAATCTAGCTACAGGTGCAAAAGTTTCATCAAAATCAATTCCTTCTTCTTGATTATATCCTTTTGCAACTAATCTAGCTTTGTTTCTAATTACTATGCCATTTTCATCTAATTTATTTCTAAATACCCATTTTGATCCTATAACTGAATGATCTTTAGGTCTATCTACAAGGTCCAGACATTATTCCTAGTAAATTGATTTAATTCCTCTTGCATAGCTAACATCCAATTATTATCTTTTTCAGCTTCTTCAATAGTTTTAGGTTCAATTTGAGATACAAATGCAAGATGATTATTGATGTTCTCATTGATGATCTAGTTCTTACTCCTTGAGATGGATCACCTATAATTAATTCCTTTGGATGACCATAGGCATATCTCCAATCTCTAGGAAGATCTACATCATTATGATTAGCATCAACAACATCAACACTAGGAGAATCATCATCTTTAGCTTCTTGTTCATGATCTGAAGATACATTTATATTTAATTTTTTAATACCTCTCTCAAGTAAATTTGTATCTTCCTCATCATCAATCTTTTTCGAACTCGATGCTAAAGATTCATCAAAAACTACATGAATAGATTCTTCTACAATTAAATTTCTCTTGTTAAACACTCTATAGGCTTTACTAGATGTTGAATATCCTAAGAATATGCCTTCATCTGATTTTGCATCAAATTTTTTAAGATTATCCTTTCCATTATTATGAATGAAACATTTACAACCAAATGCATGAAAGTAACTAATGTTTGGTTTTCTATTATTCCATAGTTCATTTTCTTAAGGATTGGCCTAATTAAAGCTCTATTAAGAATGTAACATGCCGTGTTTATAGCTTCCGCCCAAAGTACTTTGGGAGTTGCTTTCACATAGCATGGTACGGGCCATGTCTTCTAAGGTTCTATTCTTTCTTTCTATAACTCCATTTTGTTGTGGTGTTCTAGGTGCAGAGAAATTATGATGGAATGCCATTTTCAATGCAAAAGTTTTCAAATAAATGATTTTTAAATTCTGTGCCATGATCACTTCTAAGAAACACTATGGTGTTGTTTTTCTCATTTGTGACCTTCTTAAAAATTTCAGAAATATTGGAAAGGTCTCATCTTTATGAGCTAAAAACAATACCCAAGTGTATCTAGAATAATCATCTACTATCACAAGACCATATTTCTTTCCTCCTAGACTGGTGGTTCTAGTAGGTCCAAAGAGATCCATGTGAAGTAGTTCAAGTGGCCTAGAAGTGGAAACAATGTTTTTAGTTTTGAAAGAGTTTCTAGTTTGTTTTCCAAATTGACATGCATTGCAAACTTTGTTATTTTCAAAATCTAGTTGTGGAAGGCCTTTTACTAAATCCATTCTAATTAATTTTGAAATTAGGTGTGTGCTTGCATGACCTAATCTACGATGCCACAGCCATCCAATCTCATTCATACTAGCATTATTAGCAACTAAGCAATGATTACTAGTAGACAAATTGTCTAAATCAATCAAGTATACATTGTCATTTCTGTTTCCAATAAATACAATGCTATTATCAATGGGATTAGAAACAGTGCAAATAGAAGCTTCAAATGATACTTTGAAACCTTTATCACACAATTGGCTAATACTAATTAGATTATGCTTTAAACCATTAACATATAAGACATTTTCAATAAAAGTGGAGGGAGTTATTTGAATTTTACCAAACCCCATGATTTGGCCTTTGCCATTGTCACCAAATGTAACAACTCCTCCTCTTTTGCTTTCAAGGGTGATGAATTGATCCTTGTCACCGTCATGTGTCTTGAGCAGCCACTATCGAGATACCACTTTCGCTTTGATCTTTTGGCCGCAAGACATTCCTGCAAAATGATCAAGTCTTATATTTAGGTACCCAAGCCTTCTTGGGTCCTTCATGGTTAGTAGCAAAAAAGATTGTTCCTTTTGGAACCCATATTTTCTTTCCTTTAATATTTAATTTCTTGTTACTTTTTCTTGCATTACATTCATAAGATTTATGGCCTTCTTGTTGCAATTGTAACACGTTACATCATTTTTTTTTAACAAAGAAATTGTTTATAAATTTTTGTTTCATGTTTGGTCTATATCCTAATCCAGCTCTATCAAAAACAGCCCGTTGATTACTTAAAAGTAAATTCAGTTTTTATAGCTATATGTAAATTTATCAACTATGTTCTTGTATTTTTTAATTTCTTTCTTTAAGTTAAGGTTTTCATTCATGATTGATTTTTTTTCTTTTAGAAATCTCTCTTTTTCATCTTTTAAATCCTTAACTTCAAGTGTTAAATCATTTTTCTTTTTACACAGATTTAAGTTTTCATTTTTCAAAAACTTATTTTTCTTTTTCAGAATTTTAAAATCATTGACTAATTCATTGAAAGCCTCATATAATTCATCAAATATAAAATCATCATTGAGGGTTTCGGTACTTACTTCATCGTCGTTTTTTGCCATGAAACAAATGTTTGCAACTTCTTTTTGTTCCTCCTCGGAAGAGATTCTTTGCTATCACTCCATATTGCAACGTAAGCCTTCTTCTTCTTCTTGTAGACTTTCTTCAATTGAGGACAGTCATATCTGAAATGCCCAGGTTTCTTGCACTCATAATATTAAGGGCTCTTTTTCTTTTTCTTTATCATTTTCTTTCTCTTTCTCTCCTTCCATTTTTGTTCCAGACTTTTTCTTGTGGAAGGATCTCCTTCTTTGCATGAATCTTTTGAATTTCTTTGCAAGAAGTGTAGTCCAAAGTTGTCAATTTCGTTTGTTTCGGCCGTTTCGGTTGAGACATTTCATTTCGATAGCTTATCCAAAAAAATAAGTTCTGTGTTTCGTTTTGGAAGATTTTTCGGCCGTTTCAATGCGTTTCGGTATATTTCGGACATTTTCGGCCGTTTTTGGCCATTTCGGTATATTTCGACCGTTTTGGTAAAATATGTTTTGGAGACCAATTTATGAATTATTAAACCTTTCAGAACTATTTTAAAATATATATATAATCAAAAAAATATCCTAGTTACCCTATCCCCTTTTAAAAAATATATATAATAACAAAAAAAAATTCTAGTTACCCTATCCCCACGGTCGCATCTCTTAAAAACTCAACTCTTTATTTTTATATATTATTATTTATGAAGAATATGAATTATGAATAAATTTTTCATTATATATATATATATATATTTCAAATTCTTAAAAACTTAAACTCTTATTTATGTTGTTATTATTATTTATAAAGAATATGAATTATGAATAAATTTTTTATTATATATATATATATATATATCCGAAACGAAGCACCGAAACGATCCGAAACCAAATATTTCGTTTCGTAAGCTAAACCGAAACATAATCCGAAATGAAATTGACAACCTTGGTGCAGTCTCCTCATCATCATCATCACTGTAGCTTTCCTCACTTTATGTAGCCTTAAGAGCAATAGTTTTTTTCTTCTTGACTTCTTCCTCTTGATGTTGTTTCATAGTCAGCTCATGGGTCATTAAGGATTCAAGTAGCTCCTCCAAAGGTAAAACATTTAAATCCTTGGCTTCTTGGATTGCAGTCACCTTCGCTTTCCATGATCTTGGAAGTGACCTAAGAATTTTACGCACAAGTTCAGAATTAGTATAAGTCTTACCAAGACTTTTCAAGCCATTTACAATATCAGTGAATCTTGTACATGCATGTAATTGTTTCAGTTTGTTCCATACTAAATAGTTCATATTTATGCACCAAAATATTAATTTTCGATTCTTTTACTTGATTAGTATCCCATGGGTAACTTCTAATCTATCCCAAATTTCTTTTGCGGAAATACATGTAGAAATTCGATTAAATTCATTTGCATCTAATGAACAATACAAAACATTCATGGCTTTAGCATTGAGCTGAGCCAACTTCTTATCATGTTCATCCCATTCCGTTTCCGGTTTAGGAATCACCATGTTGTCTACTCTAATTGTGGGTGTGTGTGGACCATTAACTATGATTCCCCATAAGTCATAGTCAAGTGCTTGAATGAAATCTTCATCCTAGCTTTCCAATAACCATAATTAGTTCCATTGAATAAAGGAGGTCGATTAGAGGATTGACCTTCTAAATAAGATGAACTAGCTTGAGCTGCCATTTAAATCTTTTGCTCTTGATCGTTAGATCAAATTCAAATGAGCACTAGCTCTGATACCAATTGTTGGCCCAGATGGCAACCCAAGAGGGGGGTGAATTGGGTTCTAAAAATTTTAACTCTTTTTGAAATTAAATCGATTGATATCAAAGTATGCAAGCGAATGGAGTTAATCGAAGCTTAGCACAGGAAATTAAAAAGAGAGAGAGATCAAAACACTACAAACACAAAGATTTTATAGTTATTCGGTGTAACCAACACCTACGTCCACTCCCAAGCTCCACTTGAGTCCACACTATAATCCTCTTGATTATAGTTGAGTTGTTTTACAAGCTCACAACTCAAACTTGTTGTTTTACCCGGGATCACAACGAACCCAGCCAGTTTTCTGGGCTTACCAGCACAAAACCCAACCTCAAGCTATATCTAGCTTGGCCCGAGATATACCACCTCCACTAATTCAATCCCTCTGATTGAATTAGCAAACAAATGAAATCAATTAATGTTTACAATAAGAAACAGCTCCTCAAATGAGCGAATATGCAATAAAAAATAGACAAGGAATAGAAAAGCCTGTTTGAAGCGATTTGAATGTAGGCTTGGCTTCTTTTCTTCTTTTCCTCTTCTCCTTTGAAAGGTTGAATCAAGCTACAGCTCAGATTTCACCCAGGAATATGTTGTTGAGAAGATGGGAAAAAATAAGTTTTGGCTTCTTCTTTTCCTTCTTTGAAATCCTCCGAAATTGAACTTTGTACGTCTTGGATTTCTTTTGAACCTTTCTTTAGAAGATGGGCGAGCTCACAGAGATTTCTTTTTTGAAATTGCTCTCTTGAATATCTTAATTTTTTGATCTTTCTCCTTTTTTTTTCTTTCTCCGTCCTTCTTTTAAACGGTCAGTTCTTCCCTTTTTATAGATTTTCTTTAATCCAAATTTGGTGGAAAACTAGTCGTTATTTCTGTCCTTGGATTGCTCCTACACACAAGAAAAATAGTCGTTAAAAATTAGGTAAGAAAATGTTACCGCTGAAGGCCGTTTTGACACTTTGAAAATCCGTTCCTGTCAGGTTGGAGTCGGCTCCAACTTTTTATGTGTCGGCTCCACTTCGTGTATCCAAAAATAGTAATAAAAGTTTTCGTTGAGGGGTCGGCTCTCGATAAGTTATGTGTTGGCTCCTCGCATCCAGGTGTCGGCTCCCGAAACAAAAGGTGTCGACTCTAAATATGGCCCAAAATACATTCTCTGTTCTCATGTTAGAGTCGGCTCCACTCATTCTAGGTGTCGGCTCCCAAATCTCAGGTGTCGACTTCTGAATTCCATGTGTCGGCTCCAGAAACTGACACAGAAAAGCACACTTCTGTTTCTCAGGTTGGAGTTTGTTGGCCCAGATGGCAACCCAAGAGGGAGGGGTGAATTGGATATTTTAAAAATTAAACCTTTTAAAACAATTTAAACTATTGATGAGATGATACACACAATTAATTCAAGTTAAAGCGCAATAGCAAAAGAGAGAGATAAATAAACACGGCAAACACAAAGTTTTTATAGTGGTTCGGTGTATCCAACACCTACGTCCACTTCCAAGCACTACTTGGGTCCACACTATAATCTCCTCGATTACAGTCAAGTTGTTTTACAAGCTCACAACTTAAACTTGTTATTTTCTCGGGATCACAACGAACCCAGCCGGTTTTACACAGGCTCACCAGCACAAAACCCAACACACAAGCTATCCTTAGCTTGTGCCAAGGTAAACTACCTCCACTAATTCAATCCACTGATTGAATTAGCAAATAACAAGATAACAATATGAGTTTAGTACAAAATAGCTCCTTTTGAGCAGATATTTTAAAATAAAAGCAAAGTTTAGAAGGGCCTGTTTAGATTCGATTTGAGTGCAGCTTTTCTTCTTTTCTTCTTTTCCTCAACTCTTTTGAAGTGTGGAATCGGGCATCAGCTCAGATTCTTCACGGATTGAATGTTGGAGTTGATTTGAGCTTATTCTCCTTTCTTTGAATGTTGAAAATCTCTTGAGTTGATCTTGAATGGCTCTTGGATTTTCTTCTAGACTTTCTTGGATTGATGAACTTGAGCACAGATGAAGTCTCCTTTGATTTCACTCCTTCTCTTTCACTCTATTTTTGAATCTCGGATTTTTCAAATGATGCTCTGTTTTTCCTCTTTCTGAAAGATTTTTCTTTTTCTCTCTTGATCTATATGTGTATTTCTTTGATTTGAAAACGGCCTCTCTATTTATAGACTCTGCAAAAATATAGCCGTTAGAAACAAAGAAATCTAGCCATTATTGAAAAATATTGCCGTTGGCGCTGAGTTGGCATTCAGAAAAAGTCACGCCCAGATTTATTGGAGTCGGCTCCAGCTTTAGGCAAGTCGGCTCGAAGATGCGATGCCAAAAATAGAAATATTTAGATAGTTAAGGGGTCGACTCAACAAAAATAAGGTGTCGGCTCCTGACAGTCGGGGGTCGACTCATGAAAAGCAAGGGGTCGACTCGAGAAGTGCTCAGAAAAACAACTCTCTGGAGTCTGAGCAGAGTCGACTCTAACAGTCATGGAGTCGGCTCGACAATATCGGGGGTCGACTCTTGAAATCACAGGGGTCGACTCGAGAAAATCAAGAATCTCTGTATACAGAGTGGAGTCGACTCTGAAACTCTAGAGTCGGCTCCGAAACGTGTCAAAAATTAAAGAATTTTCTGATGACTTTGAAATTCGTTCCAGATTAATTTTAAATCAATTTTTGACTTGAATATAATAGATTTGATATTAAGAATCGATTCAAGATATGTTCCAAAAACTCATTGATTGAAATATGAAGTATAAAAATTTCTTTTTGAAAGTTTAAACATGGAGCTTGAAGCTACTTTCCAATTGATTATAATCATACTTAACATACTCATTGATTATGATAAATAAATTCATTGCTCATGTAAATAAATTCATTGCATCTTTTAATATACTCATAGCTTTTGGTAATCATCAAAATCAATAAGATTGGGGCAACAATTTCTCAACAATCTCCCCAACAGAGTCGGCTCCAGACATCCATGTGTCGACTCCCGACCGTGCCAAATTTTGAGAATTGTTCTGATACGCCCATGTGTCGACTCCTGACTTATAGGTATCGATTCCAAGGTCTGAACTTTTGAAAATTACAATTTAAAACTCATTTTAAAATCAATTTTGAGTGATATTTGAATTGTTAAACTTTCTTAATACATGAAACACTCCATAAATTTGTTAGAAACAATGTGAATATAGTCATGGCTTTTGTTAATCATCAAAATCAATAATTGGGTCAACAATGGCTTAAGAGCCTGTCAACTCTAAAACAGCAAATCCATAAAGTAATTTCAACTTTAGTGATCATGTGACCTTCACATGAAGTGCCTTCACCAAGGTCTTGCTAAATTGAAACACAAGCATTTCTCCTTTTAACAGGATAGGTCAAATTCCATCTTGATCCATAACTGACTATCACAAGTACTTGACTGCACCCAGTAACCTTTCGTAGCTAGATTAAAAATCCAGGTGGTCAGCACCTAAATACAATGAGTTGCTTGCAAGTCACTGGTTATGATCTTCAGGTCTTAAGGATTAAAATAAGATTAAAATAATTTTTTTAAAATAAAATTAAGAGTTATTACGGTGAAATAAAAATGTCACCGTAATATGGAAGATTTATAACGATGAAATGTTTGGTCGTCGTAATAACTTGAAATATAAAAATAAATTTTTTATTAAAATTATAACTGATTACGATGAAAACAAAGTTCGTCATAATAAATTGATTTTTAACGACAAAACATAATTTTGCCGTAACAAATGGTTATTACGATGATATTAATTTTGATTTCGCCGTTATAAATGAAAATATAACGATGAAAATATTTCGTCGTAATAAGTTTGCCACAAATAACCTACTTTCTTGTAGTGCCTTAAGCTTTTAAAACTAAGTTGCCTCTTAGATTAATGGCAAGATTTGTGTGCTTACCAACCAAGGTCAGTTCTTGGAATATTTTGGATCTTATTGATTTGAACATGAAATATGCCTTTGGGGAGCTTGTTTTAATTGAGCTTGGGTCTTCTTAGTATGGCTTAGTTTTGAGGCTACTGCATGACCTTTGACTGCTTGTTCTTCAGTGATCAATTTAATGAGTACTAATCGAACTCGGAGCTAATCCAAGTTTTGATCAATAGAGTCATTGGTGACTGCTAGCAGAGTGATCAAGTAAGGTGCCACCACCTTCTCATCGAGCTTAACATTAATAAAACTTAGACCATCCTGTATGGTTCTCTGAGGTAGCTTTGATATACTAGCTTGTGTAATTAGTATTTTATCATTTATAACATAATTGCTTAAGAGTGATGGAAGTTTCTCGAGGAAAAAAGAGTAACGGCAGTTGCTTTTATTTTTCACTTTCTTTTCGTTAGAGGGGATTGTGATATTTGGACTCAATCGTCACAAAAGTTGCTCCCAAGACGTAGATTAGGTCAAATTGGTTGCATTGCTTGTTTGATCAATCTAATCAGATTAAAATATATAATTCATATAATCTAAATTTTGACTATTTAACTAGTTTCGTTTGGTGGAACCATCAGCTTCGTTTGTTTGATCTAGAGGCCTTGGGTAGTGGTGACGGACGATCATGGCGGCGTACATGCGGACGAAGCGGGTGATGGGTTCGGATCAAAACAGGTCAGACGGGTTCGTGTCAACCCGATTAAATACACAGATCAATTTGGATCAATCCGGGTTAAGCAGTTGAACCCAAACACGGCCCATTTAAATTTCATGTTGGCGGGTCGTGTCATACATGGGTTTGTACCAAAAAATAGTCAACCCAAACCCATTTAATTCGTGTCGTGTTCGTATCGAGTTATCGTATTGTGTCAAAAATTACCACTCCTAGAACCACATTTAACCTATGGAAGGCTCAAGGTTCACATAGGTCGTAAAGCCATGGCATGCAGGAAGCTAAGGAAGACTTTGAGGTTAGTTTTCTGTAACCAGGCTATATAAGTCCTTGGATCCAAGCTACAACAAGCAAAATTCTAGAGGACAACGCTAGTGCTTTCATACAGTTTTATTATAAAGGAACAACTACAAAGTAAAAGTAAGAACTTGAACGATATTATTAATGGTGTCTCTTTAAATTGTTAGGATTTCAAGTATAAAGAAGTGGTCGGCCATCAAGCCTTTTTAGTTGATAAGCTTCTGGTCAAACTATTACTACCACCAAGTACAAGCCTTTTCAACTTGGAGTCAATTTTTCTTCATGGTTTGTTTACTTGATGTTGCAATTTTTTTGAAGCCCTAAGATAGTGTTTGATAGCTTTTGAGTTATTTCTGGACAAATGTACATGATAGTATGATAGCTGAGGAAATAAGCATCTTTTTAAAATTACCATTTGCCATCAAGGGATAACTTTAGTTATTCCTGGTTCCCTAGGAAATAAGTTCAGTCCCCTCTGATTAAACTTTTTCAGAACTATCCCCTCTAGCTATAGCATTTGAGAATAAGAGGGGATATACATGAAATATCCTCCTTATCCCCCATATCAAACACAGCCTAAGAAAATGTTTGGTCTATAGATTCCTAAAAAATTTTCAACCATCCTGTAGGAATATTTAGCGTCCCCATATTTAGTTCAATAAACTCGGACATTCACCTAGGCATTTAATTTACCCATGTGAATCATACTACTATAAAATATTGTAATATGATTGAGGGTGGTAATGTGAAACTGCTACACGGTAGGAATTCAACACTAAAATTCTTAGCAAAAAGGCCCCTCAATAATTTATATTCTATTTAACTATAAAATAATTCTATGTAAAGGTTGATGCAAAACATATTGAATTAACATTATAAGTTTTATAATATAGTATATTATATTAAAATTTTAATTATTTTTTCTAATTTTATATTAAAATAATTATTTTAAATTATATACTAATTAATTATTTTTATATAATATGTTAATAAAATTTAATATTTTTTAATATAATTTATCATATACTCAACTCATCTAAGCCTTTTTCCAACTTAATATATAATCTATCGTATACTTAATATAATTTAATAACATTATTAAATTATACTGTTGCAATAATATTACATTATTATTTTATGTTGTATTTATTTTATAATATAATAAATAGTATAGCTTACGAATATACTATTTTTATGTCAATATATATATTAATATTTTTATTGATATAATAACTAAATAATTTATGAGTATTATAATAATATTATATATTATTATATTACATATATTAGTATTAATATATTTATAATATTTAGTTTGTAATTATTTTAAATAATTATAATAATATTTTAAATATTATTTATATAAAAATATAATATCATATATATTTTATATAATATATATTATAAAAATTATATTATATAATTTTATTACATTATATCACTTTATGTTAATTATATATTTTATATAATAATATTATTAATAATTTATATCATATTTTATAAAATATATTAATTTTATATCATTTTTATATAATATATTAATTTATTTATATAATATGTAATTATTATAATTAAAAATATTGCTCTGCTTTGGTTGCTTTTTGAAAATAAGATATTTTTAAATTTTTAACATATTTTTTAGTTGAATTTCTGGTAATCTGGTTTGTCAATCAAACATATCAATATGAGATACTCAGCATTTGCAGATTACTATGAGAAACAAATGTGGTTACCTATATGCCTTGGCATTTAAAATCTAAGAGCCATATTCATGTTAATGTAATATCAGGGTGAAATTCCTAATTTATGAACCAAATGCCCTTTAAGTCTTCAGGTCAGAATTAGCACCCTTCTTTAGGTTGACCAACTCTGGATTGGTTGGCCGTCATCCTTTAGGTTGGCCACTTTGGTCTGGTCAGCCTTCATGCTTTGGGTCATTTGGCAGGTTTATCCTTACCTTTGACTAATTTAGGCAAGGCTTGTGCTTGTTGTAGCATAACCATCTCTTACTTTGAGTATACTCCATAATTGCTCCATGATTGGTCTGATTGGCATCGATTCTTTAGGTCAGCTAACTTTGGTCTACTTAACCTTCTTTTCTCAGCTTAACTAACTTTAGTCTGATTGGTTGATTGCCCCTTCTAAGTAGTTTTCCACCTTAAAAATAAGAAAAAACCCTTATGCTCTTAGAGCAATGCTTCGATTTTTAATAGAGTAGGGCTCCATTCTTCAATGGAGTAGAGCTCTAAAACTTTATCACTAGAGTAAGGTTCTAGTCTTTTATGGAACAAGGTTTTAAGGCTTAATTTATGGAGTAAGGTTCTAATTTTACTGTGTCAAAAAATAGTTTACCTAGAATAGCACCGAAATAGTTATTCCATCTATTCTAGGTTTATTGGAATAGCCTCCTTTTCTCTCTTCTTCTTCTTCTTTTGGTTTGGTAGCCATCAAAGGACTCTTTGATAAGACCCTTTCTTCTCCTACCACTGATTCTCCCTTTTGTGTACTCATTAGAAGGAAGCTTGTCTGGACCTCCCATCGCCATCTCTTCACACGGTTGCAGCAATCAGGGAATTAGCACACCCCTCCTCTACCTTATTGTTGTCCACCTTTTATCAGTCTTTGCTATGCCTAAACTATGACTTGCTATCACCAATGATTAGGACATAAAAAGTCATCTTCATGTTAGCGGCTGTTGTTATTAATAATAGCTCGATTGGCGATGATCATCATCGTGATTAGAAGTTTAATGAATAACAACAATCAGGTAAACTTGAACAAGGCCAGGCTTTGATTAGTGTTAGTCGGACACATCTCAAGCTATTGATGGCAAGATTGACCATTCTGATGACAACTTGGTGTCAAAGATACAAGAGCACGGCACGTTGGGGCTTGCTCCTCTTTCTTCTCTAGTGAAGGCGGTATGGACTTCATGTACAATGGTGTGTATGGTGGAAATGGTAGTTCACAACGACAAACGTCGGTGACAACTTAGAGCAGAGACATGGTTGCCCTTGCTTGTCTTTGGTCATGAATCTTTAGCAGTGGAGTTGATACTTTAGGCCATGTTGGTGGATGTCTTTGGTTGGTGTCGTGGTAGTAGGTGGCTTAATTGTGGGCCTCGTTTGGGGTCTCAGCCACTGTTGGCCTAGATGGCAACCCAAGAGGGAGAGTGAATTGGATTCTTTAAAATTTTAACTCTTTGAAAATATTTAGATTGATATGAAGATGCTCAAATGAACTAAATGAATTAAAGCTAAGCACAAATAAATTGATAGAGAGAGATAAATGCATTGCAAACACAAAGATTTTATAGTGGTTCGGTGTATCCAACACCTACGTCCACTCCCAAGCAACACTTGGGTCTACACTATAATACCACCGATTACGGTCGAGTTATTTTACAAGCTCACAACTCTAACTTATTGTTTTACCGGGATCACAACGAACCCAGCTAGTTTTTCTAGGCTCACCAGCACAAAACCCAAACCACAAGCTAACCTTAGCGTGTCCCAAGGTATACTACCTCCACTAATTCAACAGTTTGAAAATTAAGTTTACAATACAAGACAGCTCCTCAAATGAGCAAATATTCAATTTAAATAAATAAGGATAGAAAGGCCTGTTTGAAGTGATTTGAATGCAAGCTTTTCTTCTTTTCCTCTTCTCTCTTGAATGGTTGAATCAAGCTCCAGCTCTGATTCTTCACAGAAGGTTGTTGTAGAAAAGTTGAAGAAAAAGGGGCTTTGAGCTTCTTCTTTCTTTCTTTGTGAATCCTCCGAAAATGATCTTTGAAAGCTTTGAATTTCTTTTGAATCTCTCTCTTGAAGATGGACGTGGATTCGAAGATTTCTCTTTGAAAATATCTCTCTCTTTTTCTCTTGATTTTTTTGATTTTTCTCTATCTCTTTTTTAAACGGACGGTTCCTCCTTTTTATAGATCTCTTAATCCAAGATTAGGTGAGAAAAATAGCCGTTACAGAGTAGTTGGATTGCTTCTACACACAAGAAAAATAGCCGTTAGAGATTAGGTGAAAAAATATTACCGTTGGAGTCCGTTCTGACATTTAAAATTTGTTCCTGACAGGTTGGAGTCGGCTCCAACTCGGTGTTTCTAAAAATAGCAAATAAAAAGTTAGTTTGGGAGTCGGCTCCAAAAAAGTGATGTGTTGGCTCGCCGCATATAGGTGTCGGCTCCCAAAACTGAGGGTATCGACTCCGCCGATGTCCAAAAAATACGCTCTCTGTTCTCAGTTAGAGTCGGCTCCAGAAATCCCAGGTGTCGGCTCCCAAACTTCTCGGCTCCCAACTTAAGGTGTCGGCTCCAAAAACTGATGCAGAAAGCACTTCTCTGTATCTCAGGTTAAAGTCGACTCCAGAGTTTTAGGTGTCGACTCCAAACTGTGCCGAAAATGTAGAACTGTTATGATACTCTCTGGTGTCGGCTCCGAACACTATAGGTGTTGACTTCAAAATCTGAACTTAAATAATTTCTATTTGAAACTTAATTCTTAACTAATTTTGTGTGTCATTTGAATAATTAAACATTCTTAATGCCTGAAACACTTCTCAAATTTGTCAGAAACATAATGAATATGCCCATGGCTTTTGTTAATCATCAAAATCAATAATTGGGTCAACAATCTCTCCCTTTTTGATGATGACAAAAACATTGAGTATATGCATGATTAAACAATGAAAGTTTCAAAGCAAATTTTAAGTTCTTATAGTTAAGCTCCCCCTGAATGAGGTAGCTCCCCCTATGATACTCAATTTAACATTTTCTCTCCCTTTATCATTAAAACTCATGTGATTAAGTTTATTCAATGCTTGATATCAATTAATCAAATTCATTCAATTTCAATTCATTCATTTCATTCAATTTCAATTCATTCATTACATAGCATATACAAATCTTCTCTCCCCTTTTTTGTTATCAACAAAAAGGTTAAGAAAAATTAATTTAGCTTAAGTTGAAACTTAAGAAACAATAATCTTCGAATAGAACAATATCAACTCAGAATCAAAGTTAACTATGATATTCATTGAGTACTCAAAATTTCATTACAAATTTCATAAAGTTAAACACTTCATTACATCATACTTCATTATATCAAACTTTAAAAAAAACTTCATTACATCAAACTTCATTACATCAAAATTCAAACTAAACTTTAGTACATCAAAAGGTAAATCAAACAACAAAAGCTAAAAGCATCAAATTCTAAGACGTTTCTTGAGTTCTTCTAAGATTTTTCTCATTCCATCACTTTGAACCCTGATAAATTCATTCAATCTTCTGTCAAAGAATGCAGATGCCACTGTGATTCTCCTGTAATTCAGCATATACAAAAATCTTCTCCCCCCCTTTTTTGTTATCAACAAAAGGTTAAGAAAAGATTAATTTAGCTTAAAGTTGAAACTTAAGAAACAATAATCTTCGAATAGAACAATATCAACTCAGAATCAAAGTTTAACTATGATATTCATTGAGTACTCAAAATTTCATTACAAATTTCATAAAGTTAAACACTTCATTACATCATACTTCATTATATCAAACTTTAAAAAAAACTTCATTACATCAAACTTCATTACATCAAAAATTCAAACTAAACTTTAGTACATCAAAAGGTAAATCAAACAACAAAAGCTAAAAGCATCAAATTCTAAGACGTTTCTTGAGTTCTTCTAAGATTTTCTCATTCCATCACTTTGAACCCTGATAAATTCATTCAATCTTCTGTCAAAGAATGCAGATGCTACTGTGATTCTCCTGTAATTCTACATTGCATTTAGAATATATCTCAGAATCTCCTCTAATTTCTTTGAGCTCCTCAAATATATGCATAAGATCAGTCTTCAAGGCTTCTGAAGAAGATCCAAGGTGGATTCAATCTTGCTCACTCTATCATCCAAGGAATAGAGCATTTCCCTCAAGCTCATAATATTACTGTCTAGCTCAGTTTTCATTTCTTCTTTATGATTCAAAAGTAAAGATTTCAATTGCTCCATCTGAGTGTCAGAAAAACTAGTAAAACCTTGAACAAATAAACTGGTAGCTGGTGCAGGAGCTGCTGAAGGTGCTGGGCTACTAGGTCCTGGCGAAATATGTCTCACTGAATGTCTAGGTGCAGTAGCTCCAACATCAGTTGCTCTTTTACCCAAGTGACTTTTCCTTTCCCAAATTCCATCCTTTTTACGAACCCCATTCGATGCACGGTTGCTAAACTATAGTAATATGTGCCTTAAATTCTTCATGGATTCATTGTCTAAAATAGCTACACCCTGGCTTTGGAATGCTAAAGTCAAGATCATGCCATATGGAAGTGTAGACCTCTTCTTACTTCCTACCTCGGCCATGTACCAAATTATCATACCCGGAAGGTTTATAGGCTGGCCGGTCACAACAGAGTCCATAACAAGAATATCTCTTTCTGATACATACTCAAAATGACCAGTTTTGGGAAAGAGTATCCTGCCACAAATATTGTGTAACAGTCTAAGCTCAAGGGGCAATTGGTTAGCCCTAACCTCTTCAAAATCAACAACATCCCTGCCAAGCATTCTAGATAAAGCTGCTCCTCACTATGAGCATTGGCAATGGGTCCAACAACAGGAATATCTAACAGTCTACCCAAAATCTGGAGGTGACATGAATCCTTGTTCCTCTCACAAAGCTAATCAAACCTCCATCTCCTCTAGATAAATTCAAGTAAAAATCTTTGACAAGAGCAGGATAGGTCGGAACATCTAAAGAGCATACCTTCTCACATCCCATATCTTTAATTTGCTTGCCTACGGAGAAGCCCTCATCCTCAAAAAATCTGAAATTCACTTTCCTACCCATTGTAATCACCTTTCCTGCTAATAAATCTACCTGTGGTGAAGATGGACCTGGAATGGCACTGGGCGTGGAGGATGAAGATGAAGAATCAGAGCTGGACGATGGTTGAGGAGCCGGACGCCTCTCACTCCTCTTCCTCGTCGCCACGGGAGCTCCGAAGATGGATCCCCTCTGCTTTGGTGCCATTGAATCCTAGGGAATAGTGGATTTGAGGGATTATAAGTTTTGGGAGGCTTGGAGAGAATTTTGGAAGAGATTGGAAATGATTAGGGACAAAAGGGTGTCGACTCTGCCCTAATATAGTCAAAATGGGTCCACTAGGTGTTGACTCCTGCAAAGTCGGGTGTCGACTCCAAGTCGCTAACTCTGTTAGCGCCCGATCTAGAGTCGGCTCGCTAAGGTGGGTGTCGGCTCCAAGGTCTCAGACCGAGAGCGACACAGACGAGGTATTGACTCCACTGATTGGGGTGTCGACTCCACTGACAGTTTCAGAAAAAAAAAATAAGAGTTTCAAGGATCCAAAACTTGTCAAAAGAAAATCAATAAATTTTGGATAAAATCTTTGGAATGTAGTGAATCAAATAGTTCAAATATCTAGATGAATTGTCCTTAGAATCATGAAAGAATTTTCAAGAAATTGATTGAATTCTAGATAGTAATTCTTAAGGGTTTCAAAATCATTCCAAAGGGTCACAAATCCTAACTCTCCTCTAAGATAACAAAATCTCTCTTCACTCAAAGGTTTTATAAATATATCAGCTAATTGTTCCTTCAGTACAAACATAATCAAGATAAATGTCATTAGCTATGTTCTCTAATAAAATGATATCTAATTTCAATATGCTTAGTTCTTGAATGTTGTATTGGATTTTTAGTTAAGTTTATTGCACTAATGTTATCACATCTAATAGGAGTTTTATCAAGTGTTATGCCATAATCTTCAAGTTGTCGCTTAATCCAAAGGATTTGAGCACAGCAACTTTCAGCTGCAACATATTCAGCCTCAGCAGTAGATAATGCAATTGAATTTTGCTTTTTGCTAAACCAAGAGATTAAGTTACTTCCTAAAAATTGACATGCACCACTTGTACTCTTTCTATCTAATTTACATCCAGCATGGTCAGAATCAGAATAAGCAATTAAATTTAGTGTTGAGTCTCTAGAATACCATAATCCTACATTTTTAGTTCCACTTAAATATCTAAGTATTCTTTTTACAGCAATTAAGTGAGATTCTTTAGGTTCAGACTGAAATCTAGCACATAGACAAACAGCAAACATAATATCTGGTCTACTTGTTGTTAAGTAAAGTAGAGATCCGATCATACCTCTATAATGCTTTTGATCAACTTTCTTACCATCTTCATCTTTATCCAATTTGCATGGACTCATAGGTGTTCCAAGGGGTTTGATTGATTCCATTCCAAACTTCTTGAGAATTTTCTTTGTGTACTTTGTTTGGTTGATGAAAATTCCTCTTTACTTTGTTTTATTTGAAGTCCTAGGAAGAAATTGAGTTCTCCATCATGCTCATCTCAAATTTACCCCGCATTAACTTAGCAAATTCTTGACACAAAAGATTGTTAGTAGCACGAATACAATATCATCTACATATATTTGTACTACTAATAAATCTTTATCTTTTCTTTTCAAAAATAAAGTTTTATCAACATTTCTTCTAGAAAAATCATTTTCAATTAGAAATTTGCTTAACCTATCATACCAAGCTCTAGGTGCTTGTTTTAAACCATAAAGTGCTTTGTGTAATTTAAAAACATGATTTGAAATTCATGATCTTCAAAACCTGGTGGTTGTTCAACAAAACTTCTCATTTATAAATCCATTTAAAAATATACTTTTAACATCCATTTGAAATAAATTAATGTTCATATGACATGCAAATGCAAGTAATAGTCTAATTGCTTCTAATCTAGCTACAGGTGCAAAAGTTTCATCAAAATCAATTTTTCTTCTTGATTATATCCTTTTGCAACTAATCTAGCTTTATTTCTAATTATTATACTATTTTCATCTAATTTATTTCTAAATACCCATTTAGATCCTATAACTAAATGACATTTAGGTCTATCAACTAAGGACCATACATTATTCCTAGTAAATTGATTTAATTCCTCTTGCATAGCTAACATCCAATTACTATCTTTTTCAGCTTCTTTGATAGTTTTAGGTTCAATTTGAGATACAAATGCAAGATGATTATTGATATTTCTCATTAATGATCTAGTTCTTACTCCTTGAGATGGATCACCTATAATCAATTCCTTTGGATGATCATAGGCATATCTCCAATCTCTAGGAAGATCTACCTTTATGATTAATATCAATAACATCAACCCTAGGAGAATCATCATCTTTAGCTTCTTGTTCATGGTCTGAAGATACATCTATATTTAATTTTTCAATATCTCTTTCTAGCAAATTTGTATCTTCCTCATCATCAATCTTTTCTGAACTTGATGCTAAAGACTCATCAAAGACTATATGAATAGATTCTTCTACAATTAAGTTCCTCTTGTTAAATACTATATAGGCTTTACTAGATGTTGAATATCTAAAAATATGCCTTCATCAGATTTTGCATCAAACTTTCCAATGTTGTCTTTACCATTATTATGAATGAAACATTTACAACCGAATACATGAAAGTAACTAATGTTTGGTTTCCTATCATGCCATAATTCATAGGGAGTTTTTAAGGATTGGTCTTATTAAAGCTCTATTTAAGATGTAACATGCCGTGTTTATGGCTTTCGCCCATAAGTACTTTGGGAGTTGGCTTTCACATAGCATGGTATGGGCCATGTCTTCTAAAGTCATATTCTTTCTTTCTACGACACCATTTTGTTGGGGTGTCCTAGGTGCAGAGAAATTATGATGAATGTCATTTTCAATGCAAAAATTTTTAAATAGATTATTTTCAAATTCTGTGCCATGATCACTTCTAAGAGACACTATGGTAGTGTTTTTCTTATTTGTGACTTTCTTGAAGAATTTAAAAATATCGAGAAAGTCTCATCCTTGTGAGCCAAAAATAATACCCAAGTGAATCTAGAATAATCATTTACTATCACAAGACCATATTTCTTTCCTCCTAGACTAATGGTTCTAGTAGGTCCAAAAAGGTCCATGTGAAGTAGTTCAAGTGTCCTAGAAGTGGAAACAATATTCTTAGATTTAAAAGAATTTCTAGTCTGTTTTTCAAATTAACATGCATCGCATATTCTGTTATTTTCAAAATCTAGTTTTGGAAGTCCTTTAACGAAATCCATTCTAATTAATTTTGAAATTAGGTGTGTGCTTGCATGACCTAATCTACGATGCCATAGCCATCCAATCTCATTTACATTAGCATTATCAGCAACTAAGCAATGATTACTAGTAGACAAATTGTCTAAATCAATTAAATATACATTATCATTTCTATTTCCAATAAATACAATGCTATTGTTAATGGGATTAGAAACAGTGCAAATTAAAGCTTCAAATGAAACTTTAAAACCTTTATCACACAATTGGCTAATGCTAATTAAATTATGCTTTAAACCATCAACATATAGAACATTCTCAATAAAGGTGGATGGAGTTATTTGAATTTTATCAAGGCCCATGATTTGACCTTTGCCATTATCTCCAAAAGTAACAACTCCTCTTTTATCTTCAAGGGTGATGAATTGATTCTTGTCACCTGTCATGTGCCTTGAGCAGCCACTATCAAGATACCACTTTCGTTTTGATTCTTTGGCCGCAAGACACTCCTGCAAGATAATCAAGTCTTTTGTTTAGGTACCCAAACTTTCTTGGGTCCTTCATGGTTAGTAGCAATAAAAATTGTTCCTTTTGAAATCCATATTTTCTTACCTTTAATATTTAAATTTTATTAATTTTTCTAAAATTGCATTCATAAGATTTATGACCTTTCTTGTTGCAATGATAACATGCAACATCATTCTTGATTATTTTCTTAATAAAGAAATTTTTACAAATTTTTGTTTCATGTGAGGTCTATAACCTAATCCGGCTTTATCAAATACAGTTCTTTGATTACTTAATAGCAAATTCAATTTTTCAGAACTATATAAATTTATCAACAATATTTTTATATTTATCAGTTTCTTTCTTTAAACTAACATTTTCATTGGAAATTGATTCTTTTTCTTTTATCAAAATTTTATTTTCAGATTTCAGTTTTTCAACTTCATGAGTTAGTTTATCCTTTGTTTGACAAGATTTAGATTTTTATTTTTCAAGAATTTATTTTTAATTCTCAAACTTTTAAAATCATTGACTAGTTCATTGAAAGCATCATATAACTCATCAAAAGTAAAATCATCACAAGGGTTTCAGAACTTACCTCGTTGTCGTTTGCTATAAAGCAAATGTTTGCAACTTCCTTTTGTTCCTCCTCGAAAAAAGATTCTTCGCTATCACTCCATGTTGCCACATATGCCTTCTTCTTCTTTTTGTAACCCTTTTTAATTGAGGACGTTCATATCTGAAATGCCCCGGCTTCTTACACTCATAACATGTTAAGGGTTCTTTTTCTTTTCTTTATCCTTCTCTTTCTCCTTTTTTTCCTTTCATTTTTTTCCATACCTTTTCTTATGGAAGGGTCTCCTTCTTTGCATAAATTTCTTAAATTTCCTAGCAAGGAGAGTTGTTCTTCATCATCATCATCATCATTCTCACTGCTGCTTTCCTCAATTTCTGCAGCCTTAAGAGCTATGGTTCTCTTCTTCTTGACATCTTCCTCTTGATATTGCTTCATGGTCAGTTCATGGGTCATTAAGGATCCAAGTAGCTCCTCCAAGGGTAGAACATTGAGGTTTTTGGCTTCTTGGATGCAGTTACTTTCGCTTCCCATTATCTTGGAAGAGACCTATGTATTTTGCATACCAATTCAGAGTTAGTATAAGTTTTTCCTAGACTTTTTAAACCATTCATAATATCAGTGAATCTAGTGTACATGCATGTGATTGATTCAGTTTGTTCCATGCTAAATAATTCATATTTATGCACTAAAATGTTAATTTTAGATTCTTTAACTTGATTAGTACCCTCATGTGTAACTTCTAATCTATCCCAAATTTCTTTTGCGGAAATACAAGTAGAGATGCGATTAAACTCAATAGCATCTAAAGAACAGTACAAAATATTCATGGCTTTAGCATTGAGCTGAGCCAACTTCCTATCATGTCCATCCCATTCCGTTTCTGGCTTAGGAATCACCATGTTATCTACTCTTATTATTGGTGTGTGAGGACCATTTACTATGATGCCCCATGGTTCAAAGTCAAGTGCTTGAATAAAAATTTTCATTCTAGCTTTTCAATATCCATAATTTGTGCCATTAAATAAAGGAGGTCGATTAGTGGATTGACCTTCTGAAAAAGATGATCCAGCTTGAGCTGCCATTTGAATCTTTGACTCTTGATCGTTAGATCAAATTTAAATGAGCACTAGCTCTGATATCAATTGTTGGCCCAGATGGCAACCCAAGAGGGGGGGATGAATTGGGTTCTTTAAAAATTTTAACTCTTTGAAAATATTTAGATTGATATGAAGATGCTCAAATGAACTAAATTAATTAAATCTAAGCACAAATAAGATTGATAGAGAGAGAGATAAATGCACTGCAAGCACAATGATTTTATAGTGGTTCGGTGTATCTAACACCTACGTCCACTCCCAAGCAACACTTGGGTCCACACTATAATCTCACCGATTACAGTTGAGTTGTTTTACAAGCTCACAACCCTAACTTGTTGTTTTACTCGAAATCACAACGAATCCAGCTGATTTTTTGGGCTCACCAGCACAAAATCCAAACCACAAGCTAACCTTAGCTTGTCCCGAGTTATACTACCTCACTAATTCAATTCTCTGATTGAATTAGCAAACAACAGTTTGAAAATTAAGTTTACAATACAAGACAGCTCCTCAAATGAGCAAATATTCAATTTAAATAAATAAGGATAGAAAGGCCTATTTGAAGCGATTTGAATGCAAGCTTTTCTTCTTTTTCTCTTTTCTCTTGAATGGTTGAATCAAGCTCCAGCTCTGATTCTTCATAGAAGGTTGTTGTAGAAAAGTTGAAGAAAAAGGGGCTTTGAGCTTCTTCTTTCTTTCTTTGTGAATCCTCCAAAATAATCTTTGAAAGCTTTGAATTTCTTTTGAATCTCTCTCTTGAAGATGGACGTGGATTCGGAGATTTCTCTTTGAAAATATCTCTCTCTTTTTCTCTTGATTTTTTTGACTTTTCTCTATCTCTTTTTCAAACGAACGGTTCTCCCTTTTTATAGATCTCTTAATCCAAGATTAGGTGAGAAAAATAGATGTTACAGAGTAGTTGGATTGCTTCTACAGACAAAGAAAAATAGCCGTTAGACTTTAGGTGAAAAAATATTACCGTTGGAGTCCGTTCTGATATTTGAAAATATTCCTGACAGGTTGGAGTCAGCTCCAACTTTGCAGGTGCGGCTCCAACTCGGGTTTCTAAAAATAGCAAATAAAAAGTTAGTTGGGGAGTCGGCTTCGAAAAAGTGATGTGTCGGCTCGCCGCATATAGGTGTCGGCTCCCAAAATCGAGGGTATCGACTTGCCGATGTCCAAAAAATATGCTCTCTGTTCTCAGGTTAGAGTCGGCTCCAGAAATCCCATGTGTCAGCTCCCGAACTTCAGGTGTCGGCTCCCAACTTAATGTGTCGGCTCCAAAAACTGACGCAGAAAGCACTTTCTGTATCTCAGATTAGAGTCGGCTCTAGAGTTTCAGGTGTCGACTCCAAACCGTGCCGAAAATGTAGAACTGTTCTGATACTCTCTGGTGTCGGCTCCGAACACTATAGGTGTCGACTTTAAAATTTGAACTTAAATAATTTCTATTTGAAACTTAATTCTAAACTGATTTGTGTGTCATTTGAATAATTAAACATTCTTAATGCCTGAAACACTTCTCAAATTTGTTAGAAACATAATGAATATACCTATGGCTTTTGTTAATCATCAAAATCAATAATTGGGTCAACAGCCATCAGCTTGGGGGAAGGAAAGAAGAATGGAGGTATTTTTTTCTTCTTCATTTTTCTTTTCTTCTCTTTTCTTTAAACTTTCTTTTGGATGGCTTGACTGGATGCTTCTATTCATCGTTCCTACAAATGATGCCATCCGTTGACGCATAAAATTGGTCTTTACACTAACATATGGGATTTCTTTGATGCGAGTATGGTAAAACACCTTTCTAGCCTAACAACCGCCTTTTTGCACTCAAAGAAAGAAGTATTGGGGAGCAGCGGTTGGGGGGGGAGAGCCAAAATTTCCTGCAAAGAAAACCGCTTCGAAGATAAAGTCAGCTATATAGACATGAAGGAACCCTAGGGCCTTTAAAGGAGATGCCTAGGGCTTAAGCAAATAGAAAGAAGAGAAAGTGAGTTGAGAAGTTTAGAACTTGTTCTGCCTTAGGTTATCTAGATTACTTTTATAGATGTCTGGATGAGTTTTACTTTGAGTTGAACTCTTATATTAGATGACTTTAAATGAATCCTGATCCTGAAGGATACCTAGTCCTGATAGAAATTAGTTAGTTATTTTCCTTGTAGAGCTAGGTTTGTTATTCCTTTTTGGATTAAATTTATCTTATATAAAGAGAGTCATAGTCTGAGATGAGAATGTATCTTAATAGGAGTTAGTCAGCTAATTCCTTATCAAGTCTTATCATATATACAAGGAGATTCTTGGTTAGACTTAGATAGGTTGGTTATCTGGAAGAAGTTCTTCTCTAATTAGAATTCATCTTTTCGTATGGGTATTTAATTATGACATGCGTCACCATAAGATTAGCTTATCAAATTATCAGACATCAATATCCTTTCTCATAATATCCATCTTTATTATTTAAGATTTTTCATTTCTTATAGCTTCCAACACTAACTAAAGTACATCAAACTGCAACTCAAGCATGTTAAACCTAGGAAAATTCTAACCTAATCCAACCTAACCTTTAAATCCCTTAACCTTTGTTTAATCCAACCAACTCTGAGACAGGGATTTCTTTAACCTAACCCAAGCCAACCACCTCTTAAAATATATTTAAGTTACACTAGACTAGGTAGGCTGAGTTGGATTAAGAAAATTAGCTAGAGTTGTACTTTATTAATTGAATTAAATTAGTTTGAATAACAATGTTAAAATAGAGAAAAGGTTTGGGATGTTTTGTTAAATTAATATTTGTTGAATTGAGATCTCAAGATGCGCATAAATTTTAATGGTGCAGTTGCATATAATTTAACTATATTAAAGATATATTATATAAGCATATTAACAATCTATTTTAAATATAAAGAGATAGATTCGGCTATATTCAAATTTAACCAATTGTAGATCAGATCATCTTCCATCCACATTATTCATGGATCCGAAAGATGGAAGAAATGAAAAGGGTAAGATGGCTCTAGAATCTATGTAGATCCAAGGGATGGAGAAGATGATCGAATTATGAACTTGGCTATATTTAAATATAGCCAAGAAGTCCTCAAATAAATATAAATTATTTATTTATAAAAATATTGGATCATATTAGGTTAGGTTGGATTAGGGATGATTGGGTTACTGTTAGCTTAATCTTAATCTAATCCTACTTGAGATCAAATTGAGACTCGAGCCTAAGTCAAGTTCAAATTTATAAAACCATGACTAATCATATATAATGAATGACTAAATTGACGGCCTTATATTAAGCCAAACCCAAATTACACTCCTAATATCTTCTCATTAGAGCCACACCGTATCTTCCTTATAATTGTTCATATCATCTCGATCAATTTTTTCTCACTTTATTTTTAATTTATTAGTTTACTATATTATAGAAAGAAAGCTATATTTGGCTACACTCGAATGTGACCAAGCCTAGATCCAGTCACCTTGCCCATCCTTGAATCCATGCAATTCATTAATCCTAAAGATGATAAAAGCGGAAAAAATGGAGTAGCTATGGGATTCAAATGGATCCAAGAATGAAAAAGATAATCGGATCTTGATCGTGGTTACATTCGAATGCAGCTAAGTCCAACTATATATATACATATCCACATATATATCTATACACACATATAGAGATAGACTTAGTTACATTTAAATGTAGCTAAGCCTATATCCAATCATCTTCCACATGCTTGGATCTACACAATTGTGGATCCTAAAGATAAAAAGAGAAAAAAGGTAGGATGGCTCCAAGATCTGCATGAATTTAAGAATATAGAAGGTGACTGAATCCTAAACTTGACTGTATTAAAATATAGCTAAGTTTATATATATGTGTGTGCGCGCGCACACACGTATATATAAAGAAAGAGGTGAACTTAGTTATACTCAAATTTAGACAAGTTTGGGATCTTATCACCTCTCTCTCATCTTTAAATCTATACGAATCTCAAAGTCATGCTACTTTTTTTTACTTTTTTTTTATCTTTGAGAACTATAAACTATATAAATCCAAGAGTAAAAAAGAAAGCCGAATCTAGACTTGACTACCTTTGAATGTAGTTAGTTCAGAATCTGATATTCTTTCTTAATTTTGAATTTACAAGGATTCTTGAGCTATTCTATCTTTTTTATCTTTAAGATACGTTAACTATGTTGATCTAAGAATGAAAAAAATGATCAAAACTAAATTTAGCTGCATTCGAATATATATATATATATATATATATATATGGTGGACCTAAACTTGTTTGTAATTCACATATGGAATGCTGCAGCTAGCTAGTGGCTAAACCTTTTTTTCTTATTATTTCTTCATTTAAGTTGTTGGTACATATGCTGGAATTTCTCCTCTGTATTTTTCCTTGTAAGTAATGGAAACCATGCCCTCGTTGATGAGGACCATTAACACTAGGAACCCACCCAGCTATATTTTGGTAATGAAGATGGAGACATGAACTCTACCAAATAGACAAGTCAAACAGAACGAGACTGATGTATGAGTAGTGATGTGGCTGATCCGATGCCATTAGAGAACCGTAACCGTGAAGGAAGGAAACTGACGAAGCCCCCTTCGGCCTCAGCTCCTAACATCCATCCACAACATTGCTCCCAATCGAGACAGGCATCTCGTAAGAAAGAGATAAACAGAAAAAATAGCCACAGTGAGTGCGTGGGCTCTCTCAAGAGCCACCTTCTGTCATGCTCTCTCAAGGGCCACCTTCCGTCATTAATGTCCGGTTGTCACGTGCAAGGGCTGAGGCATTTAATGGTACGGTCATAATGACTTGGAGGGCATTTATGGCTGCTATGATGGCCCCATCGGCCTCGGACATGTTCCACCTTCGACCCCGATACCCCTCTCGGTCTCGGCCTCAAGTCTCAACCACCGAGACCCCCTCTCGGTCTCGGGCCACATGAACGGTATCCAACCCCCGAGACCCCCTCTCGGTCTCGGGCCACATGAATAGTGTTTCAACCCCCTGAACAGTGTTTCAACCCCCAAGACACCGTCGGCTTGTCGCACCAAGGCACTTAAGGCCACGTGCATTCATTACTCTAAGGCATTTATTGCCTTATTCATGTATTAAGGCATTTATGGCTATCATGATGGCCCCATCGACCTCGGACGTGTTCCACCTTCGACCCCCGAGACCCCTTCTCGGTCTCGGCCTCAAGTCTCAACCACCGAGACCCCCTCTCGGTCTCGGACTTGTTCCTTCTCGGCCTCGGACTTGTTCCTTCTCGGCCTCGGCTCCAACAACCACGTCACCAAGGCACTTAAGGCCACGTGCATTCATTACTCTAAGGCATTTATTTCCTTATTCATTCCTCTGTATTAAGGCATTTATAGTTGCCACGTTGGCCCCTTCGACCTCATACGTACTCGACTTCTTCCCCTCGGCATGAACAGCGCTCGGCCTCGGTAGTGAACAGTGCCATGCAAGTGAACAGTGCCATGCAAGTATTCACCCTCGGCCTTTTCTGAAGCTCATCCAAGGGCATGAACAGTGTCACGCAAGCACTCTATAATCAATGCTCTACGAGGGATAGTTGGCTTCAACTCAACATCACCTTCCCCTCAACGGCTGTATCTTGGGACCCACACTACTAACTTTATCACCCATCGCTGTCCGTGTAGGACAACCAAAAAGGTGATGTAAGGGACACATCTGGCAAGCGCCATAACGATCGGCCATGCCCTGCAGCCACCTACTTTGACGGGACATGGCCTTCAGCTTGACACGTCACATGGAGGTAAGCTTCATTGTGTTGCCATCAATTAATGCTCTGACAAGTGATCATGCCCCAAGCCCACGGACTCCGGGCATCTATAAAAAGGATAAGAAGGACCCCAACCAGGTAACACAAAGAACTCCAAGAAATGAGAATGCACTACACTCTTAACACTCATTCTTGCCCACAGAGAGCACGGCTCTAAGCCTCTCCCTTCTTCTCTCTTTCGAGCTTCCTCAAGCTCATGGCTATTGCCCATAGCACTGACTTGAGCGTCGGAGGGTCCCTACCGGAATCTTCGGCCTCTGGGACTTGTTTGCAGGCCCGTAGGCGCAAGGAGCTCGCCGGAGGATCCCGGGCCCGCTGGAGAAGGCGACCGGATGCTCACGGACACTCGGGGATGGTGATTTGGCGTTAACAGATTGGCGCGCCAGGTAGGGGGACGCACTGAAGGAAAGAAAGCTCTGTCCCCTTGAGCTGTAAGTCTTCGTCCCCTCTAAGATAGCTATGGTGGTGATGCGCATGCCGAAGGTTTTCACCAATCATGCTGGGGGGCATCCACATCGCACTAAGCAGCAAAAGGCCACCCTCTCTGCTCCTTCACCACCAACCTCAGCTGCTCTAATTAACCAGCTGGCCATCTTCAATCAACAAGTTCAAGCCTTGAATGCAGCAGTTCATGAACTGCAGAAGCAACGTTCGGTGGCCACTCAGCAGCAGCCCAAGCTTCTCACATCGCTCATGATAGCTGCACCCGTTAGTCAACGATTCATCTGCAGAAAATCTCTTCAGGGAGAAGTTATCACTATCATGCGCCATCTAATCACCACTATCGTGAAGCTTTCAAGAGACTGCAATCTCCTACCCCCTACTCAAGCAGCCACTCCTCCCCTCAATTATCTGGTGCTTAGATGAGGAAGCATCTGGATGAATAACACCGACGGCTGGAAGAGCTCACTCAAAGGCTCAACAATCAGCCAGAGGTGGACTGCGACATGGGTAGCAGAGTAATTTCCAAAAGGGATGAACTTGAGACATTATCCGTCACCTCAAGCATTTATGGACATTTCAATTTCTGATGGAAGTAAGCCGAGAGGTGTTGTTGCAATTAATGCAAGAAGGAAGATGAGGACAAAAGGCTTTGACTGTTGACTCCAACTTTCCTCTCTCTCCTTCTCTCTGTTACACCCAAAAGCCAAACCAAGCCCAGGACCTTTTACGGATTTCGTTCTAGCTGCTCTCAAGCTTCAGCACCGAGGGCAATCAATCTCTTCAAGGAAAGAGCTAGGCAAAGGGCCCTCTTAACAACTCCGTCGACCTTTTTACTCCGCTGATATCAACTCTCAACAACGTCCTCGATGGACTCTCCCAGACACTCGTCTTCAACGACCGCCAACTGTCGAGGCTTTCCTCATGGCCTCCAGCTTTGTCCCGGTTTCTAGCTTCTTCCCGGCCACAGACATCTCGTCCTGGCCTCCAATGCGAGGGAAGGCCCAAGTAAGGGCAACGACACCTCCAATCCAACTAACATGATTCCCTGGGGGTAAGATCACCAGCGGACGGAAGTGCTCAAACCTGCAAAAGGAAAACATGCGAGCTACAAGAGCTAAGTACATTGCACTTAAGACAGTTTTCTTTCATTAATACTTAAAAATGTCATGCAGGGAATATCTACCTTGCATCAACATCCAAGGCCAACCTCGCTTTGGCGCCCATAAGCCCGGGTCCAGCAGGGAAGGCCTCGGCCGGCCCCAAGCGATGGCACCATAAGCCCGGGTCCAGCAGGGAAGGCCTCGGCCGGCCCCAAGTGCCGATACTATAAGCCCGGGTCCAGCAGGGAAGGCCTCGACCGGCCCCAAGCGCCGGCGCCATAAACCCGGGTCCAGCAGGGAAGGCCTCGGCCGGCCCCAAGCACCGGCACCATAAGCTCGAGTCCAGCAGGGAAGGCCTCGACCGGCCCCAAGCGCCGACACCATAAGCCCGGGTCCAGCAGGGAAGGCCTCAGCCGGCCCCAAGCACCGGCACCATAAGCCCGGGTCCAGCAGGGAAGGCCTCGGTCGGCCCCAAGCACCGGCACCATAAGCCGGGTCTAGCAGGGAAGGCCTCGGCCGGCCCCAAGCGCCGGCACTATAAGCTCGGGTCCAGTAGGGAAGGCCTCGACCGGCCCCAAGCGCCGGCACCATAAGCCCAGTGTGCCACTGACAGAGTGATGTACCATCAGCTCTCAACAACTAAAGCCCGACCCCGGTCGGCACAAAAAGCCCTGGGTCAGCTAGGCACAAAGCCCAGTGTGCCACTGGCAGAGCGATGTACCATCGGCTCTCAACAACTAAAGCCCAACCTCGATCGGCACAAAAAGCCCTGGGTCAGCCAGGCACGAAGCCCAGTGTGCCACTGGCAGAGCGATGTACCATCGGCTCTCAATAACTAAAGCCCGACCCCGGTCGGCACAAAAAGCCCTGGGTCAGCCAGGCACGAAGCCTAGTGTGCCACTGGCAGAGCGATGTACCATCGGCTCTCAACTCTCAGGTCATCCTTCGGGGTTAAAAAGGCACCTGACGACTCTCAACTCTCAGGTCACCCTCCGGGGTTCAAAAGGCTCTCAACGGCCTCAACTTTGCCTCAGCGGCTTTGTCACAGCCTCAACGGCTTCATTTCAGCCTCAGCGGCTTCAACTCTGCATTAATGGCCAATAGCCAATCGGGTAATACCTTCGTTTAAATTGTACACTTGCAACATATCGTTGGTTACTTTCAGCTATCAAGAATCCCCAAGACAGCTCACAGCTGGGAGAGGCCAACTCCTCAGCTCACAGTTGACGGGCACCCACCTCTAAACTTCACGCCAAAAGTAAAGAGCCCCTCCAAGCTCACCAACAAATGCTACAACGTGGAGCCTCCCAAAACAAAGCAGAAGGAGACAAATTCCTCCAACAAAGAGCTAAGTACACTACAAGAAAAAGTTTCTTTCATTAGTATCTAAATGCAGTATGGAAAAACCAACCATTCAAAAGGCTCTTGACGGTCCTGTGATCAAAAGGTCACCCCCGGGCTGACCGCGAAACACCTGCGGTGGTTCAAGACCTATGATTCCAGCGACCTCGAGTCACCCCTCGGGCCAGCCACGAAACCCCCGAGGTGGTGTCGGAGTAGCTCGACGGTATGGCGGCTAACGGATACCACTCGGCCTGGCTAGCATACACCCGAGTCGGTTCAAATCTCTAACAGCCCGTACCCACTCGAGTCACCTCCCGGACCAGCACACAGACACCCAAGGCAATTTTATTTCAGCCCCCGTGGCTCTATTTCTGCTTCGGCAATTTTATTTCAGCCTCAACGGCTTATCTCTGCCTCCGCAGCATTATTGCAGCCTCAATGGCTCCCTCTGTCTCAAGAGCATCATTGTAGCTTCATTGGCTCTCTGCCTCAATGGCATGTGGATGGGGACCCACATCCAAACTTTATGTCAAAAGTTAAAGACCCCAAAGTCAGGTGGGGATCAGCCACTTGGAAGGTGACGCCCCTTTCGCCTTGCTGGAGTGGGCCCGCTTCGTCTCAGGGGCGAGGGGGCATCTAATGTGGCTGATCCGATGCCATTAGAGAACCGTGAAGGAAAGAAACTGACGAAGCCCCCTTTGGCCTCAGCTCCTAACATCCATCCACGGCATTGCTCCCAGCTGCGACAGGCATCTTGTCATAATGAAGAAAGAGAACAAAATAGAAAAAATGGCCACGATGAGTGCGTGGGCTCTCCCAAGAGCCACCTTCCGTCATGCTCTCCCAAAGGCCACCTTCCGTCATTAATGTCCGGTGGTCACGTACAAGGGCTGGGGCATTTAATGGTACGGGGCATTTATGGCTGCCATGATGGCTCCATCGGCTTCGAACATGTTCCACCTTCGACCCCGGAGACCCCTCTCGGTCTCGGCCTCAAGTCTCAACCACCGAGACCCCTCTCGGTCTCAGGCCACATGAATGGTGTTTCAACCCCCTAAACAGTGTTTCAACCCCCAAGACACCCTCGGCCTGTCGCACCAAGGCACTTAAGGCCACGTGCATTCATTACTCTAAGGCATTTATTGCCTTATTCATTTTCCTATATAAGGCATTTATGGCTGCCATGATGGCCCCATCGGCCTCGGACATGTTCCACCTTCTCAACCACCGAGACCCTATTCCCCCTCGGCCTCGGACTTGTTCCCTTTCGGCTTCGGCTCCCGCAGCCTCGCACCAAGGCACTTAAGGCCACGTGCATTCATTACTCTAAGGCATTTATTGCCTTATTCATTCCCATGTATTAAGGCATTTATGGTTGCCACATTGACCGACCTCACACGTGCTCTTCTTCCCTTAGGCATGAATAGCGCTCGGCCTCGGTAGTGAACAGTGCCATGCAAGTATTTACCCTCGGCCTTTTCTGAAGCTCATCTAAGGGCATGAACAGTGTCACGAAAGCACTCTATAATCAATGCTCTATGAGGGATAGTTGGCTTCAACTCAACATTATCTTCCCCTCAACGGCTGTATCTTGGGACCCACACGACTAACTTTATCATCCATCGCTGTCCGCGAAGGATAACCAAAAATGTGGCGTAGGGGACACATCTGGCAAGCGCCGTAACGATCGGTCATGCCCTGCAGCCACCTACTCTGACGGGACATGGCCTGCAGCTTGACACGTCACATGGAGGTAAGCTCCATTGTGCTGCCATCAATTAATGTTCTGACAAGTGATCACGCCCCAAGCCCACGGACTCCGGGCATCTATAAAAAGGGTAAGAAGGATCCCAACCATGTAACACTAAGAATTCCAAGAACTGAGAACGCACTACACTCTTAACACTCATTCTTGTCCACAGAGAGCATGGTTCTAAACCTCTAACTTCTTCTCTCTTCGAGCTTCCTCAAGCTCACGGCTGTTGCCCAGAGCACTGACTTGAGCGTCGGAAGGTCCCCGTCGGAATCTTTGGCCTTCGGGACTTGTTTGCAGGCCCGCAGGCGCAAGGAGCTCGCCGGAGGATCCCGAGCCCATTAGAGAAGGCGACAGGACGCTTACGAACGCTTAGGGACGGTGATTTAGCGTCAACAAGCAGGATGCAAAAGTGTGCATAAGCGTGCGTAGGTAGAAAGAGAGAGAGAGACAGAGGAGTGCTTTGGGAATTCCAATGAGCTTCTTGTCAACATCCATTATGTGGTGGTGCAAGCGTTGACAAGCCAAACCAAATCAAGTGGCACGCTTTATCTTAATCCCGTTCTACATGAGGATTAATCAAGCTCGAACCAAACTAATTAAGTAAAAGGTGTTCAAACTCAACTTTTTCCAGGCTCTAGCTGAGCTTGGACATATTTCTTGCTGTGGGGAGCTTTCGTATGTGTCTTTTAGGCTTAATCCATGCATAACACTGCTTCGCTTGTTTTCTAACGGAACCAAGCCAAGATCAGAGCCTGTTATTGAGACAACTACAAGCTGCTGGCTGGGGAGTGGCAGATCATGAATTGTCTGTGTGTGATGTATATATCCCAGTTCTTGCCAACCATATTTTTTTTTTTTAATATTGTCTCTCCTCGAAGAAAAGGGAACAAAAGTTGACCAAAATGGAGCGGATCACTGTCTACTTTCAACCCACCAACAACATGCACTGAGATCGATCAGGTCTTGTGAGCCCTAACTTTTACAAATTGTTCTTACGCTTGTTGCATTTTGAGCATCCAAACACCTTCTGGTTTGCAAGCCCTCAGGCTTGGTGAATAATTTCTATCCTTCGGTGTAATTAGATTTGGATACCAGGTCCTGCAAACCTATGAGGCCATCATGTGTTACCTTATCCTTGCCCACTTTTACTCCATGAAAACCAAAGCCTACACTTCTAGTCCTTCTACTGCCATTACTTGCACTTGAACCTACAAGGCTTAGGCGCAGGAGACATGCACCTTTCACATAGTCCCAGGACCACATGGAGTTTTTTTTTTTTTTTTTGGTGGAATAAATACTACACTAGTGTAAATATATCTCAGAGAATCCAAGTACAAAAGATCTTGAAGTAGACAAGAGAATAAGGAGAGAGGATTTTAGGTAATAATGCTTCCAGTGTGGTTAGCGACAGGAGAAGCCACCCGGTCTGTAGCATTATTGGTTTATGTGCTCATATAAGTTGTCTCGAAGCATCTGAAACCAATTATTCTCGCCCACCAGCGAAGCAAATTCATTCCATCTCATGCAATGCCATAAGAACTTTAATAACAAGCGCTGGCCAGGAGCTCTATAGTAACAGCAAAGTACTGGCCCAGATGACAGGAAAAGAAATAAAAGCTAAGGTTAACTAGACGAGTAATTTTTGTGAGCTGGAGTTGGTCCCCCCATCCAAGGCCTTACAATTCTATAGGCTCCGTTTTCTTCCTTAAAAAAATAAGTGTTATTAAAGATGGCTAGAAAAGAAGATCCCAATGCAATTGGATCCAAGCATGCTTTTTTTTTTTTTTTTTTTTTGGTACAGACGGTGATTCACACCACCCTAGGTCGGGATGGACCCGTTACATCTGAAACTAATAACTGGGACAAAATCAGAGGGCAGTAGTCTCCCGGTCTCCATATCCAATACTCAGAGTGAGAAGCCACCCTGGCCGCAATCCAGTCCGCAACAGCATTGACCTCACGATAGACATGGCGGATTAGGATGTTGGAAGCTTCCAAGATCATAGATCGGATATCACATAAAATAGGAATAGAAGGCAAGTGGAAACTATACTGCTGTCGAATCCATCGAATAACAATAATGGAGTCCCCTTCAATGATGAGCCTGCGGGCGCCAAGGGTCCGAATGGCGTAGGATATACCCGCCCAAGCCGCATAGAGCTCAGTCATTGGTACCGAGGGATCAAGAAGGCTAAAACCTCCAGCCGCCAGCATCATACCATCTGCATCACGAATAACATAAGCTGATCCAGCACTTCTGCCTCGGACACTCCCATCAAAGTTAATTTTAACAAACCCTGGAGGAGGGGGCTCCCAAGAAATGAAAATCGTACGCCGGTTAGCTGCCGCAGCAGCAAGGGAAACCCAGTGTCTAAGGTTCGCAAAATCAAAAGACTCCTGATGGGATGTGTACTCAGCAAAGAGGCCAGGAGGTAGCCGTCCTGAGGATCCTGCGAGGAGAATGAACCATATCTGAGAACACAATCTGATTCTGGGAAAGCCATATCTGATAAGCAATATAAGCCCAGAATGAGCCCCGCTGGTGAGTAACCCGTCCCAATCCCCGCTTCAGCAGTCTCAGGAAAGAAATACGGTGGGAGGCAGAACTGTCCACCCAGGGATAAGTACCAGAGAGTTGCCAAATCTGACGAGCCCTGGCACAATAGAATATAGCATGATCAATCGTTTCCTCCTCGGTACCACACACCAGGCATGTGGGCTGAATACTCAAACCTCAATGCGAGAGAAGGGAGCAGATAGGAAAAATACCCTGAGCTAGTTTCCAGATGAAAAGTCTCACTCTAGGGTGAACAGGCAGATGCCAAATCCAATCCCACTCCCTCGAATCCTGAGGATAAGTTCTGAACATAGAGAGGAGGTCCCTCATGGGAGCACGAGACAAGCATGATCTCCTCCAGACCCTGGTATCTGTACTAGCAGCTGGAGATAGAGGTATGGAAAGAATACGCCGACAGAGCTCAGTCCCGCAGAAACTTGCCACCCGAGAATACGACCAGGAAGGGCAGTCCAAGGATATAAAGTCACTGACACGCATACCATGAGGAGTATCAGGGTAGATAAAAGTGGGCCACCGCGACAGAGGAAGGTCAGCAATCCATGCATCCTGAATGGCATCCACCGAAGTACCGTCCCTGATCATCCAAGAGGTACAATCCAGGATAGTCGAAGCATATCGACAGACCTCTTTCTAATAAAAAGAATGCCCCTGATTAGCCTGAGAAATAGTGGAAGAGTTCCAACTGCCGTACTTGGCGCGCATAAAGGAACTCCACAGGCAATTCGGATCAAGAATGAACCGGGAGGCATGCCTAGCTGTCAGAGCCTCTCTTCTGAGTAGCAGCGACTGGATACCAAGACCACCCTTAGCCAAAGGCAAACAGATAGTGTCCCAAGCCAGAAGATGAATACCGTGGCCATCCTGCCTCGAAGCCCAAAGAAAGTCACGAAAATATCTCTCAATCTTTCACAGACAAGCCAACGGAATAGCAGTGTTAGATAATAGATAGGCAGGCATCGACGAGAGCACAGAACGGATCAGGGTAATCCGCGCCATCATAGAAAGACCAGACACTTGCCAACCATCCAGACGATCATGGATCCGCCTCACCAGATAACTAAAATTCAAACACCGAGGCCATCTCCCAGAAATAGGAATCCCCAAATAGGACATCTGATCGGACTGAGTAGGAATCCCCATAATCTGAGATATAGCCCTCTTCACAGAAGGGGACGTCCTCGGACAAAAACAAATCAGCGATTTGCTGAGATTGATACACTGACCGAGGCACGACAATAGGAGTGAAGAATAGAGGCAAAGGTGGAGGCATTGCTGGTAGAAGCCCTCCCCAGCAGGAGACAATCATCAGCAAAAAGTAAATGGGACAGCGAAGGGCCAAGGGGGCCAGCAGCATAAGGGTCAATGTCTGAAGTCCGCATCGCCAAAGAAAGCTCCCGGGATAGAGCATCGGCAGAGAGAATAAACAAGAATGGAGAAAGAGGACATCCCTGTCTTAGACCCATCGCCGAGTGGAAGAACTCCGTCCGACCCCCATTAATCATAAGAGAGAAAGATGGCCTCTGGACACACTCCATCACCCAGTCGACAAAAACCTCATGGAAACCAAACTCATGAAGAGTACTGCAAAGAAAGTCCCACCTCAGTCTTTCATAAGCCCTCTCCATATCAAGCTTAATAGCCATGAGGCACTGACGTCCCGACGCTCGGTGAAGGTCATGCATAAACTTCTGAGCCAACAGGGCGTTATCCGTGATACTGCGACCTCTAAGAAAAGCACCCTGCTCCTGAGAGATAAGACGAGGCATAATCAAAGCCATCCGAGTTACTAAAATCCGAGCACAAATTTTGTATAAAGTGGTGCATAGACTAATGGGCCGGTAATGCATAGGGGAGGAAGCCTCAGGACGTTTGGATACCAAGGTAATAAGAGTCTGCTTCTAGTCAGAAGGCATATGAGTGGCCAAAAAGACAGACTGGATAACAGAGACCACATCCGGACCAACAATGTCCTAATAATGACGGAAGAACAAGGGCGGATACCCATCAGGTCCCGAGGCCTTGTCAGGACCCAGCTCCCATAAAGCGAGACGAATCTCCTCCATAATAAGAGGCATGATAAGACTGTCATTCTCCACATCTGAGACCTTGTAAGAAGGCAGAACCGAAGAAAACTGGGAACCCAACCCCGACATCTCAGTCCATCTGGTCTGGAAGTAGTTAATAAATTGATCCCTGATCGCCTGCGGATCCTCAACAGAATGGCCCTCCTTATCATCAATGCATCTGATGCGATTCGCCGATCGGCGCCGCTCCAAGCATGCTTAAACGTTGAAGAATTTACAAATAGAATACAATTAGAAAAGAAAAATTAACATGGATTTGATAGGTTTAAGTTTTATTGTAAATAAACAACTGCAAATTTAGAAAGAATGGGATTCTTACTATGACCTAATTTAAAGAAAGCTTCTCCTTAAATTCCATTTGAGAGTAATAAGTTTAGAATCCCTTTTTTTATAATGCTTACTATTCTTTAAGTTTTAAAAGAGAAATCTAATCAAGGTTGTTACTGGAATTGAGGATTAAGTTCGAAAGTTTAACCAATGTTATTTAGTTTTAAGATTTCTTGATTAAAGAAAAAAGAGAGAAAAAAATAGAATAAGGTGTCAAAAGTTTTATATATAAGCACTAATTTTTTCCCGAACTATTTCTGAGAATGAAAAATCATCCAGATGGATAAAACAGTTCACAATATACTTTGACCTTTTTCTTTGGTTCTAAATTGGGTTCAGTTAAGATGTAATTCTATTTTTTTTTTCAGAATCCAGGCTTCTATCTCGTCTATCCAAAGTTTGCAATCCGAGTGTATTTTCATTACAAGCCTACAATCCTTTCGTCTCATTTTTTTTTATTTCTATCTTTTCTTTATTTACAACACCACAAAAAAATAACATAATAATGACGAAAATTTTCATCGCTATTCCATCATAAACTGAATTTAGTAACAGAACAGTGACAAAAATCTTATTGTCATAATTTTTACTGTCGCTAATTTTAGTAATGAAAAAGGCATCCGTCATAAACAATCAAAAGTATTATAAATTTATTTTAAATTTTTTATTATATATTTATAAACATCAATAAAAATAGAAAAGTTTAATAAGTAGGATTTTAAATTTTTTTAATTTTAATTGCCCATTTATTAGAAACGTAAATGGAAACAGCCTAACATTCATCGTTGGAAAAGTCTTTATATACCGCCTTCGGTACAGTAAATCATATGTAGGTTACATCGTCTCTTCTGATTAGTCCATATGAATCCTACGTATCTTAACGCGATAGGACAGAATAGATAGTTGGATACAATCTTAATTTTATTTTGAGAGCGTGACGTGTATTAACCTATTCAGCTTTTTTTTTAATTTGTGTATAGATCAAAGGCGGTACAACGTATGTTTTTTGAATAGGTGTCGTAATTTTATAACTACAGTATTGTAAATTTATAAATGGGATGTCATAATTTTTTTTTAGCTTTCTAAATGGATGTTGTAATTTTATAACTATGATGTCAATTTTACAATTGGAATATCGTAATTTTTTTTTATCGGAATGTCGTAAAACTTTGCCTCAACGTTTTCTTAATGGGTATCATAATTTTTGTAACTACGATGTCATAAATTTACAATTCGGATACCGTAATTTTTTTTCGACTTTCTAAATGGATGTCGTAACTACGGTGTTGTAATTTTACAATTAGGGTATGTAATTTTTTTTTATCAGGATGTCCTAACGCTGTCTTAACATTTTCTGAATATGTATCGTACTTTTATAACTACGGTCGTAAATTTACAACTTGGTATCGTAATTTTTTTTACTTTATAAATGGATGTCGTAATTTTATAACTATGATATCATAATTTTACAACTGAGGTGTTATAATTTTTTTTGACTACGATATCGTAAAGCTGTCTTAACGCTTTTTGAATGAGTACCGTAATTTTATAATTACGGTGTTGTAATTTTATAACTGAAATATCTTAATATTTTTTAAAAAAATAAGTCATTTCATTCGGTTCGATCTCATCAAAAACAGTGTATCACTTATAAATTTATAATCATAATCTTTATTTTATTTTTTTCATCGCATTAAGTCAAGAGGTATTCACACAAAATTTGCTGCACCGACAACTGTGCACAAAGTCTTTACCTTCGTTATCCAATCTGAGCTTGCACTTCTAGGTTTAAGACCACACTCACGTGTCTATGCGACATTGCTGGCGGTGCCACTGCCACAGCATTCACGTGCTCATGCTGTGCTTGGAAGTTTCCTCGATCCGGCCAAGGGTTAATCATTTGAGGTTCAAATATGTTTTGCGTCGTCAAACTTTCGTTTAATTTTTTAAAAAAAAATTATTTTATTTAAATTTCTATATTTTAAAAATATTATATTTTAACATTTTAATGAAATAATTAAAATATTATCCTAATGTTACTAACTTGAAAGCAGATATTAGAAGAATTGGTACCTAGTATAACATATCGATTGTTTCATTAATTATAATTAATCTCATATAATAAATATTAAAAATATAATATTTATAAGATAAATAGATTAAATTATAATAATTAAAAAATTAAAATAAATTTTAAATAAAAGTTTAAAAATAAAAATATATATTTTATATTTTATCATTCAAAGAGCATCCAACTTTTCATCCCAAACATATTAGAGCTGTACTTAAGCTATGGCATAGTGCCTACCACATCTTAAACGTTCGCCTTCACTGTTACTTTCATTAATTTTTTATTTTATAATCATCATATATTTTTATTTTTAAAATAACTATATGTATACATACATACACATACATTAGGTTCTCTATTAGATAAGCAAGGTGTGCTACATGGTTATACTTGTATCATTTATTTGATAAAAATATCATGATAAAAACCTAATGTATTAGTTTTAACCTTCGTTTAATATACATTTGTATTTTTTTAAATATAAAAATTTTTTTTTCTTTTAACTCTTGTCGAGTTACCGAGCCCGGCCAAGGAGCTTCCCCCTATGGTCGTCGTCGTCGTCCCGTGGAAGTTAATGCGCGTGCGCCGTACCATTCACGGATGCCGGTCCGGATGAGTATTTTTGCACGAGATCTCGCAAACCCATCGTCCAACAGTAGAGCCGTACGCTTTAATAGGTACGGCTGCATGCTGTAAAAAGAAAACGAAAAAAAAAAAAAAAATCCAAGCGGTCGGCAACTGTGGTTTTATGCATCCAGTTCATGCTAGGAAGCGACTAGCGTTTGATCACGGGAATGGGACCATTCTGGTCATTAAAGTGAACGGGTGAGGAGACAAAGCAATCCCACCGGTTTTTATGGCTTAGACACGAGTTCAATGCGATGGATCCCCTCCCATGTGCTTGTGATGCGACCTTACATGAGCCAAAAGTAAATCTTTGAAAAATGCCCTAATGGTCATCAATTGTTAAAGGCTTTGAACGATGGAATCACTATGAAACGTTTAAATGATTATCATGATAAAAAAAAAAATTCTTTTTGCATTGCATCGCTGTAATGATTGATCATGCATATATATATAATAATGTATATATAAAAAAAAAATCATTATGCATGATGCACATATTTTGTACCATGCATACATTATGCGCAAAAACTTTTCCTAATGGTAAAACATTTTGCTGCATGGCTGGACCTGTTCAAACTTTATTGCTGGGTTAATGGGGATAGGTGCAGTCCAGGGCTAACTAGGTTGTTGATTGGTTGTATGATAAACCATCCTCCCGTTGATGGTAACAAGTTGTCGATCTATCAATTAAAGTCTTACTACAGCAACGATAGTTGATAGTAGAGGTGGGCACTGGGCCGTATCGCCCATGGCATGGTACGGCCCAGGCCCTGATGGGCCGTGCCAGGCACGGTCTGGCACTGCTACAGTACCAAGCCGTACCAGGCCCAGAAAATTTTTTCTGTTGGCCCAGCACGGCACGGCCCATGATGGGCCTAGGCCGGCCCGTCGTGCCGTGCCGGCACGGCCCACCTGGGACCTGGTCCATGCACAGCTCAAATAAAAAAATTATAAAAAATATAATTTTTTTTGATAAATTAAAAAATTATTAGGAATAAAAAAATTTATTAATATAAAGCCACCATAATGGTGGGGGGTTTGACATAGACCCCTACTAGTTTATTAATTTAAAATTAAAATGTTACAGAAGGGGGGGGCTAGGCCTGACCTCTAGAACATAATACAATAAGTAAGAAAAAAATAGAAAGATCGCAACCGTCGGATCATCGCGATCGGATGGATCGCAACCGTCGGATCGATCATCGCCGATCGGGATCATGGCTTGGATCGATCGCAACTGTCGGATCGTCTCCGATGGGATAGATCGCAACCGTTAGATCGATCATCCCCGATCGGGATCATGGCTTGGATCGATCGCAACCGTCGGATCGTCTCCGATCGGATCGATCGGAACGGTTCGATCGATCATCACCAATCGGGATCATGGCTTGGATTGATCGCAACCGTCGGATCGATCATCGCCATCGGGATCATGGCTTGGATCGATCACAACCATCGGATCGATCATCGCCGATCGGGATCATGGCTTGGATCGATCGAAGACGTCGGATCGTCTCCGATCGGATTGATCACAATGGTCCGATCGATCATCGCCGATCGGGATCATAGCTTGGATCGATCGCAATCGTCGGATCGTCTCCGATTGGATAGATCGCAACCGTTCGATCGATAATAGCATATCAGGATCATGGCATGGATCGATCGCAACCGTCGGATCGATCATCGCCGATCGGGATCATGGCTTGGATCGATCGCAACGTCGGATCGTCGCCGATCGAATGGATCGCAACCATCGGATCGATCATCGCTGATCAGGATCATGGCATAGATCGATCACAACCGTCGGATCGATCATCCCTGATTGGGATCATGGCTTGGATCGATCGCAACTGTCGGATGTCTCCGATCGGATTGATCGCAACGATCTGATCGATCATCATCGATTGGGATCATGACTTGGATCGATCGCAACCGTCGAATCGTCTCCGATCGGATTGATCGCAACAGTCCGATCGATCATTGCCGATCGGGATCATGGCTTGGATCGGTTGCAACCATCGGATCGTCTCAGATCGGATGGATCGCAACTGTTGGATTGATCATCGTCGATCGGATCATGGCTTGGATCGATCACCGTTGGATCGTCTCCGATCGATTGATCGCAACCATCGGATTGATCATCGCCGATCGGGATCATGGCTTGGATCGATCCAGACGTCGGATCATCTCCGATCGGATGGATCGCAACCGTCGATTGATCATCGCGATCGGATCATGGCTTGGATCGATCACAGACGTCGGATCGTCTGATCAGATGGATCGCAACCATCGGATTGATCATCGCCGATCATGATCATGGCTTGGATCGCAGACATCGGATCGTCTCCGATCGGATTGATCGCAACAGTCCGATCGATCATTGTCGATCGGATCATGGCTTGGATCGATCGCAGCCATCGGATCGTCTCCGATCGGATGGATCGCAGCTGTTGGATTGATCATCGCCGATCGGATCATGGCTTGGATCGATCGCAACCGTCGGATCATCTCCGATTGGATGGATCGCAACCGTCGGATCGATCATCGCCGATCGGGATCATGGCTTGGATTGATCGCAACCGTCGGATCATCGCCAATCGAATGGATCGCAACCGTCGGATCAATCATCGCCGATCGGGATCATGGCATGGATCGATTGCAACCATCGGACTATCTCCGATCGGATCGATCGCAACCGTCGGATCGATTATCGCCGAATGAGATCATGGCTTGGATTGATCGCAACGTCGGATCGTCTCCGATCGGATTGATCGCAATGGTCCGATCGATCATCGCCGATCGGGATCATAGCTTGGATCGATCGCAACCATCGGATCATCGCCAATGGGATAGATCGCAACCGTCGATCGATCATCCCGATCGGGATCATGGCTTGGATCGATCGCAACCGTCGGATCGTCTCCGATCGGATTGATCGCAACGATCCAATCGATCATCGTCGATCGGATCATGGCTTGGATCGATCGCAATCGTCGGATCATCGCCGATCGGATGGATCGCAACTGTCGGATCGATCATCCCCGATTGGAATCATGGCTAGGATCGATCGCAACCGTCGGATCGTCTCCGATCGAATTGATCGCAACAGTCCGATCGATCATCGCCGATCGGGATCATGACTTGGATCGATCGCAACCATCGGATCATCGCCGATCGGACGGATCGCAACCGTCGATCGATCATCGCCGATCAGGATTATGGCATGGATCGATCGCAACCGTCGATCATCTCTGATCAGATCGATCGCAATCGTCGATCCATCATCGCCGATCAGGATCATGGCTTGGATCAGCTGGCTGGTGCCTAGGCGCATAGTGTGTCCTGACACCAGCCGTGCCATGGCACGGCCCTTGTGGTCACGGATCATGGCAATTTGAAAATGGGCCGTGCCTGGTGGTCCATTTGTTAATGGGCCGTGCCATGCATGGCACGGTAATTTTTTTGGCACGATGGGCCTGGGCCTAGGCCGTAGTGCCCATGCCTAGTTGATAGGAGAAGAAATCTCCAATTCCTCGTAGCAGTAGCAACTGCTATTTGCAATGCCTTTTGAAGCATACGAAGAATCTCAGCTATCATGGCCATGGCCAATTGAGCTGCGCTCTTTCAATTAAATCTGGTTGAAGACTCAAATTAAGTGGTGAAAGGAAGCTGAATTGCTCTGGTGTCACACGCCTTCGTCAAGCAAACACAAGTCCTTGTTTCTGGATTTAAATAACTATATCACAGAGTGAATTTCCCCTTCTTAGAAAAAAAAAAAAAAACAGCATTAAATATTACTCTCGAATGTATGACCTAGGTAACTCTTTCATTATTCCTTTGAAAAAAATTGCACCACTTTTTCTGGCTTACAACTAATTATGATGGTCTCCTGAGATGCTTGGAGGCATTTCACAAGTCTCAAATTAACTTAAATTACAAATGAACTCTCTCCTCCAAAAGTCCAACGTTTGGTTCCTTTGATAAGATGGACGGAAACACAGCTTACAATAAGAATAGGAGACGTGCGGAGGTACGAGGTAGAGCCCCTCATTGAAACGATGCTGGAACCATGTGTCATGGTCAACCTCTCTGCAACCACCTCTTCCTACTGTGTTTGAACTCGCCAGGCAACAACAGCACAGCAGAGGCCATTTTGGCTTGGTTTTGAAGGAGTTCAACCAACAACATCTCCGCGGAAGCTTGGCAGTGTTGCTCTCGGGCTCTCAGGGCAACTGCAGTACGGTCTCGGGCCGAAAAAGGTTTGTCCCAGATGAGGCCTTGCTCTTTTGAAGAGGCCTTACCTACCACTAGCGGGTTGAGGAGGTGCTGCGTTTATGGCAAGCAGGTCGGAAGAGAGGGAGCGTGGAGTTTTGGCCAGGTTCCGAATTTCAATGGAACCAAGCAACTTCTGCGCGCTTTGTTCAGCAGAAGATAAAGTGGGAGACCAGACTGCTAATTTAAAGCTTCGCACGAAGCAAGAGATTCCAAGCGCAATGTCTTGAATTTCAACTCGATCGACTTATCTCAGGCCTGAGTCTCGAATTTCAACTCGATTGACTTATTTCTGGCTTAAGAACTTGGTTTCTCATTAACATCAGATAGGGCCAGCATCGATTTCAGTTTCAGCACATATCATTGCTCCAAAACCATATGCTTGTCTAAATGAACTGCAAAAGATGTTCTTCTGAACTATCATGATAATCCTTCTCCTCACCAAAAACTCCGCTGTAAGTAATTTTGCATCATAAATCACATTGACCAAGCTGACAGCTTCAAGTTTGCATCGTAGCTAAATGAGATTTTGCTACGATCACGTACCGAGCTGAAAGCTTTTTGAATGGGGATTCCAGTAGGAAAGAAAAGGGATATTCTTCGAGTTGATCGACTTTGATTCGTGAACAATGGTTAGCTGGATAACACAAACTAGTTTAGTGACCAGAAAACCTTTTTCATTACATTCAACCTCAAAAATACTGGTAGACCAACCTATAACCTACTTCCCATATTTAACACGCACTACTTTTTAAGTGACTAGATGGCTAATGTCCTTACAGCCAACCTTAAAACACTGGTAGACCAAACTATAACCTATTTCCCATATTTAACACAGCCTAGTTTAAGCGACATATGGCTTATGTCATTGCATCCAACCTCAAAACATCGGTACATCAAACCATAACCTATTTGCCATATTTAATACAGGCTAGTTTAAGAGGCTAGATGGCTAATGTCATTGCATCCAAAACCTCAAAACACCGGTAGACCAACCTATAACCTATTTTCCATATTTAACAGAGACTAGTTTAAGTGACTAGATGGCTTGTGTCATTACATCCAACCTCAAAACACTGATAGACCAACCTAAAACCTATTTCTCATATTTAACACATACTAAGTGACTAGATGGCTTGTGTCATTACATCCAACCTCAAAAACACTGGTAGACGAACCTATAACCTATTTCCCATATTTAACACGGACTCGTTCAAGTGGCTAGATGGCTTGTGTCATTACATCCAACCTCAAAACACTAACGCACCAACCTAAATCCTATTCTCATATTTCACACAGACTAGTCTAAGTCACTAGATGGCTTGTGTCATTACATCCAACCTTAAAATACTAGTAGATCAACCTATAACCCATTTCCCATAATTAGCACATACTAGTTAAGCGACTAGGTAGCTTATGTCATTACACCCAACCTCAATATACTGGCAGACCAACCTATAACCTATTTCCCATATTTGAAGGGAAGGGAATGCTGCTGCAGAATGCTGCAGCAGACTGGATGGCTCATTTTGTTTCTAGCCTAGGAAGGTCATTTTGTATGAGACTTACCTTCCAAAGCTTGACCATGACATAAGGGGAAAAAAATGTCTCTTAGAATTAACGTAAATGTGTACTTGAGATGTATGTAATGAATTGGCTAACCAAAAGTTACCTACATAATAACCATAGCCAGCTATATTAGCATCAAACCTCAAATGAAGCCATATATATATATATATATAGCAAACATTTTTTAAAGAACCCAAAAAAACAAAATCTATTTCAAGAAATATTGTACTGTGATAGATAAGAAGACCATGCATAATCTTCTTCATCTTTTTTTTCGATGTAAGGGAAGAATTTCAATAGTTGTTTTTCATTAGGCCACTTTACACCTTAAAATAGGGTACCAATCAGGAAATTTGAAATTTAAAGGGAATGCAAAAAATTTTCTACAACATTTAAACAAATTGGACTAACATGAAATAACAATTTGAAATTCGGTGCAAAATATTTGATATATCAAGTGCATGCAGAAATATCAAAGCGAAGGAAAAAAAACTACCGTCGTGAGAATAAGCTATAAATAATGGGTAACAAGTTATATGTCATATATGAATTGCTTAATGTATTTATAAATAATTCAGCAGGTAGTGGCTCAGCACAATTAATCAAACAATTTAAAATTACCAAGCAGATACAAAAAAAAAACATGAATAAGACTCCAATATTCCCAATATATTGTTAACAAGGACAGAATGATAGATTTTTTTTAATTTGATTTAGAAAAGGACTCCATCTCTTGCACCCAATCCGCTATACGTGATAATATAGAATAGAAATGGCCAAAAGATGAGCTCAAAACAGTTCTCATGTGGCAATATAGGTGGATAAATACACTCATCACCCATCCTAAGAGCGGTTGTACCATCCAAGCATCAGTGAATATGAAATATGCTAATTCAAGATAATGGAATAAATGGTAATAATGCAGAGGGATAGATATGATAAAGACATAAGCTTGCCTCATTATCCATTAGACATACAGCTACCCCTATCAATTGGGAGTTCTTTATTAATAACAAAGATGATCTGCAATGGGGCAAAATCACCACCTTCATGATGTCTTGGTCTTTGATGGGGCAGGAAGCAACTGCACAACATTGGCAACAATTGAATCTAATCTTGCAGGACTGCAGCTAAAACTTCCCTTATGTCAGAACTCATAATCAAGAAATACCTGATAACAAGAAATGAGAGAGGTAATAAATCCGAATGCTCCTGTTACACGGGGAGTGACCTTCTTTGGCGCCAGTTGAAGCAGTCCGATCGCAACCACAATATCCATAGATGCTTTAATTAGAGCTAGTAGTCTCTCATTGGACTGTTTAAGTTTGCTAAGATATTGCTCATTCTGCAATCAGGACAATGAAAAAATTTGACACTTGAAGCAGACATAAGCAACTGGAAGAATCAAATTGAAGCCACCAAAAATGACAAGCTAGGTTAAGTGAGACAAACTTTATACTTGTCTGCTTGCTTTAGCTCCTCCTCTAACTTCTTCACTGATGCAGACAACTTTCCAAGCTCTGCCAGCTGGAAGCAATATGTATGCAAGTTACAATGGTCACTTATGCAAAAGGTACTGCAATCTTAATTTGCAGTTAAACAAAAGGGTATTTTTTTCTACAAGGAAGAAAAATTGAAAGGTGCATACCTCAATTATGGTGCTGCAAGCTGAAGAGCCCATCCAACAGAAAAGGGATATCCTGCCAATTAGCTCTGCATGCTCTTTGTTCTGTAACAAACATTTTAAGCAATTACATCAGTTTATGCGGTGTTTTGAGTAGTAACATTTGAAAGGCATTTAAATGAGATTCAGACCTTGTATATTCCTGTCCTGCCTGCCCATACAATTTGATCTAGAAACAAGAATGTCGATAGCAATGCATTTTTGGACTGTGAAAACCATGTCACTGTGTCATGAAACAGATTTTTATGACAAAAAAAGGTTATCTAATCTTCAGAAATGATAATAGCATCCACGTACCTTTCCAAGCAAAATCAGGGGAAGTGGAGTTCCTTTGGAAGGTGGGCTAATAAGAGCATGCAAATCGTTGACAAACTGCAGAGCATAGGAAGATGATGTTAAAGATAGCATAAGAGTATTGCAGCATAATCTGTAATTGGATTTTAGATTTCACCCTTACATGGTGAAGAAAAACAAATCACGCAGGGCTTTTGGAAGTACAATTCATATTCATACATCAGGTATCAGACCCTTAAATAGGGGGAAAGAAACAAACCTTTAAAAGTCGAAACACTTTTCGTGCTAGACTAGTTGATTTGTCAACATTTTGTGCAGTACCAGGCTCTCCTTTGCTCACAAATTTTGACCCATACTGGATAGCCCTACAGATCTTATCCCTAGCTTCAGCTTTGTTCAAATACAAAACTACGAGAGCAAGCTCTGCCCTTGTGGTATCTAATGCCGTCATCTTTTACAATGTGACCTGCCAAATTAATGATGCTCATAAAATGTCAGAATGGAAAAGGAAAATAGTATAACAGGTAGGAACACAGCACGGAAAAATATGAGAAATCCACCTTTTTGAAACATGTTTCAACAACCAAGATATATAAATCAATAGCAAACAACTAAAATTAACAATAAAAAATAGCATAACGATACTGAAAGATCAACATAAGAGTAGATATGAAACATGACAGAATCCGAATGATGGCTCATGAACTTCAGTTGGTCTAGTCAATAATAACAGAAACTCTAAGGGGGAAATGTACAGATATTTTCTCCATTTAGAGCTATCAATAAGAATACACTGACAACTGGGCTGTTATGGCAGATCAAAACTTCTCATAATCTAACTTATTTGTCAAAAGTGCTTCCAAGAACTGTTTTTTAACAAATGATTGCAAAAAACATTATTATTTGGATTGTTTTGGAGGTAAGGCATCCTGGACGATTTTTATGCAGATCTTCACAACTAGACAAGTTTGACCAAGCTGCATAGTACATACCACATACCATGCAATCATGCAGCCAATATAGTACACTGACATAATGGGGTAGTGTGAAACATAAAGCCCCCTTACTAAGCCAATTTGATACATGGCCCATACCCCTTTTTCTTTCCAGACCAGGTTTTAAAGATAGGGACTCCATTATGTGTTGTAAAAGGTGGAGAATGGAAAGCATTCAATAAACTCCCTTCAAGCTGATTTTAGGATTCGGGCTACAGATAAAGGTTAAAAGTGTCTTCCTAACATCTCTATACTCACTTTCTTTTGCAATTTATTTGAGAAAAGCCTAATCACAGTTGTTGATTGAATTGATAATCTTGGCCAGATTCATTAATTTAACATCATAACAGTGTCATTTGGGAAGAAAGGATTTTTTATCAAAATTCTCTGGAAAACTCAATAACTTCGAAACATGATAAAATTATCACTTTAGCTGATTTTGGATATTGTCAGGCAGGTACTAATCCACAATCTAATTGAAAGAAAATATAATTTCAACCAAAAAATAATTCCACATGGCACTGTTACACGTTGGTGAATATATAATTCCAGTATGCATTTGCATCACTGCATACCAAGCACTGGCATAAAACCGTATGGCCCAACATGTGGCATTTAAAACCTAGGTGATAAATCAAAGCCCATACTCTCTCTCTCTCTCTCTCTCTCTCTCTCTCTCTCTCTCTCTCTCTCACTCACTCACACACACACACACACACACACACACACACATGCACGCACATGCGCGCGCACACACACACATCTTTAGATTTAAACATGTTTAGACAAATTTAAGGTAGTGAAATACGAACTTAAAATAATCCTACTCGGCTTCCATTAAATATGAGAACTTGATGAAGAATCAAAACAACCAATCCAGATGTTAACAAGGTTCCAGAAAAACACAAGCATATGAAAAGAAATTTTTATTCTCTCGCAAAGTAAATGCACACTAAAAACAGCAAACTCCACTATAAATATAAAACTACACAAAGATTTCCTGTTTTCCTATCATGGAGGTAGAGGATTAGCAGGCCATATCCTCCACCGGCTCCAAGATGATTTCCTTGCACATCTGAATCGACCACTCCACTAGCTCATTTTGTTTCACCGTAACACTTGGTTAAAATCAACCTATTTCAACTAAAAGTAAAATTATCCACGGTTTGCAATCTTCCAAACAAATCTCCCGTCCTTTTCCGAAAGCAACCAACCATGATAGGTACCAATCTTTTTTCCCTCCTTCTTTAAGCCAGACACACGCACAAACACAAACATCTTTAAACATGAATCATTGGTGCATAAATGGAATCGTTGATCTAGGATCTTCTAGGGAAGTCAATCATCTGTAACTAGATCTCAAAGTATTGCTAGGAATTAATCGGATAAAAGAACCTCCATCTTACCCTCGAAGACATCCCATTAAAATCCAAAAATCGAAAGAAAACATTGATAAAAATAGCAGAAAAGAGAAGAAATCGAACGACTAAAACCGCATCTAAAAAGCTGGAGATCGGAAAGATCAATACCTTAAAAAGGAGGAGAGGACAAGGACCGATGGGGAAGAGAGTAAAGGTAGGGGATGGCCCGCACCTCCAACGCCACACCTCTTCGTCTCCTCTTCCTCGGTTCTTCCTAACAACCGAACCAGAAAGGGTGAGCGCCCGAGGGCACTCAAACTAACGGGACCGCAAAAGAGACTCCGTCGCTGACTGGGTTGGCGAGGACCTTGCCCTCCCGACTCCCGAGGGATCCACCAATGCTTTTGTGGCTGATGAGCTCGTCGAGATGTGAGATCATATCGACCTCTGATCGTCTGATTGATGAGGTTCAAATTAAGTATTTTTGGCGGGATTAAATGGCCTTCAGAGGCTGGATCATCAAACGATCCCACTCGATAGATCAGCAAATAGAAGCTAGTACAATGGGATAAGGTTATCCTATTTCTAAAACCAAATATCAGAAAGATAGACCGTTGTGTCCGTAACCCAATTGGCCATCGAATTGGCCTCAGTATACATATCGGATTTAGAATGAAGACTTCCCGCATAGTAGATCAAACAAAGAAGTAAAGAGTTAATTGAAGAGTGATCATAGCAATCATGCCGAAGCCAATGTATGATAGTGAAAGAGTCTCCCTCAATAAAGAATCCTGGGCATTAAAAATTCGTGCAGCATAGAAAATGTCTCCTCATGCTGCAATCCCAAAGCCTTTATTGATCCAGCTGGGTACCAGAGTCATATCAAATAGATTTATTTTATAAACTTGTTATATTATTAAAGTTAAGTAAATTTTGGCCTTACAAGTAGGTTTGACATGATAATAAGTACCATAGAAATCCATGGTGGTAGAAGATGATGCCCATGCCTGCAAAGCAGAGGACAATGCTTGTACCTGTCTATGCATCTATTCATGCCTACCGACGCTTGCTTATATCTATATCCATATTTGTATGTGTCTACATCTATGCATGCTTGCCCAAGTCTATGCCTCAGTGCGCCCCTGGTTGTACACTATACCTGATGAACAATGCCTAGTACACTGTACTTGTGTGTCCCTAGCTATGTATTGAGTTTATGTGCATCCTAGACTTGTGCCGCACCCATGTATGCCCAACTTCTAAAATTATTTTTTATTATTTATTACAAATTACATTTAAAATTATTTTAAAAAACCATAAAAATTTATGATATTCTAGAATTATTTGAGTTACTTATTTCACATATTTAATCTTTTTCTTTAGTTTGAAACTTTCTTGTATCTCAAAATTATAAAATTTTGGCATATAATTAGTTTTCCATTCTTATATATGAAAAATTAATTATTGAAAGAGCTCCGCAGTTTTCATATATCATGTATGTGTTTATTTATCATTATGAATTGCTTATTGTTGGTTATATGTGTAGATCATTTTGCGATACATATACTTGTGAAAACTTAATAAAGTTTTGAATTCTACTTTCTTGGAAGGTGAGTGTGAGACACTCATTCATTTAATGACTCATATACTTGTTTTGTACTATTATATTTAGATTAAATGGATAGTGGTTAAATTGGCATTACAAGAAATTTTATTGTGTGATGTTTGACTTTTAAAATTATTTTTCTAAATATAAAGTAAAGTGCAACATCCCCATATAATATTTTTAATTAGATAATTTGCAGTAGGTTTTTTTTTGGAAGGTAATAGCTCATAGATTATATTCTTAATTTTTAAAAATTGATTGATAAACTATTAAAGGACTTCAAGTGGTCCTTGTTGATCCCATCTCCTCTAAGGCATTGAAAAATATCCACCAAGCTCCTATTATCAACAAGGACTCTCTTCACTTGATAGTTGATGATCATTATTGAGACCATCAGCATAATAGTAAGGAAGGTTTGAGCTACCAAGAGGGCATCATCAGAGAGGAAGATAACCTTGATCCTTGACCTCTTAAATGATTCAGCTCTCAATTAATAGGCATATGCCCTTTTGGTTGAGGGGCTTTCACCATCAATGGCGAGTCTCTTGAAGATCACATCAATTATCTTGGCAATGAGCTAGTTAATATCATGTCTTAGTGCCTTTGATGAGGCTTGGCCTATTAGGCTTTGAGATGGATTCATGGCACTTTAAACATACTTTATGAGATAACCCCTCGAATGAGACTCTTTATTTTATCCTTTAGTTGCCATTACTCCTACATGTCATAGCCATCATTCTAATGGAAGTGGCAATGCTTCTATAATTATTCTTTCGCTTCCTTTACATTGGCTTAAGCCGCCAAAGGTGAGGTTTGTTATGGATCATCAACAGGATTTATAACTTGGATAGTCAACAGGGGTGTAATCTCTTCATATATAGCTAGGCTTCTCAACTTTTAAAGCTTAGACTCATACATCCACTTTTTCTTGCCCTTTCTTATATTTTAGCGGTCACTAGAATTTTTTCTAAGGAGATGATTGTGAATTATCTTTTTCCTTTAAAAGCCTCCTTAGTTTTGATGTATGTTTTGGCTTGGCTTAGGAGCTTAATTATATCCTTCGGCTTCTTTGAGCAAGAACTTGATGGGTGAGTATAATAGCCTATGCATAAGAGCAGTAAAGCAATGGATTCTTAGAGGACTTTATTGTGCCTCTTAATTAAAACGCTTGATGTAATCGCATAATGGGTCTCCCTTCTGCTACTTCAAAGTCATTAGGTTACTGTTGATTTTCTTTCGCCTAATGTTGGTGATGAAGTGGTTGAGAAATTGCCTCCTAAGCTCTTTAAAGATAGTAATATATCTCAGCTTATGGCCCAAATACTATGTGTTGACTACATTTCTTAGGATAGTAGGGAATACCTTGTACATGATAGCGTTGAAGGCCTTTTGGACTATTATAAGAGTCCTTTAAGTCTCTAGATAGCCCTTGAGGTCACCAAACTCATCATAGTGTTTTGATTATAGTATTTTGAACTTTTAGGAAGGAGATTCTCTCATAACATCTCTGAATGGAGAATCAGCCTATAGGTTAAAGCCATTCAAAGGATTAGTTTCCTTTGAACCTTCCTTATCATAACATCATGGTGCTTATCCATGACTTTGAGCTATTGCCTTAAGTTGTGATCTTTCGATTTTGCTCTTTTAAGAGGTGATGGGAGACTCTATAGTGCTAGCTTCACCCATGGCTTATACTCTCTCCTTATTGTAGGTCCTTATGTTCACAGTGCTCATGACGCTTAGCTCTTGAAGACATTATCATGGCAAATCTAGGTGCATTATTGGCACTAAGTCTATGAATCGCGCTAACTAGGGACCAATTCTAAAATAGCACAGTGAGAGCCTCCACTAGCTATTGTAGCTGAGTGAATTGTGCAAGGGTGATGGTTTTTAAAGGGATTGAAGGACTTAGTTATGTTGTATCGTTATTGCTAACAATAGCTTTCTTATTAAGCTTAAGCAGCAAGGCTTTTCTCTCATTCCTATAAACGACGCTAAACTTCTGATAGTGCTCGAGATGCAGTGGTAGAACCTCTCACATCAATAGGAATGATGGAGGTGATGAGTCACAAAAGAAAGAGGTGATGCGGTTGGAAAAAAGAGCTCAGGCAATGTCGGTAGGATGTCTACAATAATAGAGAGGGTGCAAGGCATATTGAGGGATTTCCAGCAAAGGCCTTTTGACACTCAAATTGATAGTAGAAGAATATAGAGGTGATCAAGGGCGAAACTTATTATTGCTGAGAGGTATGTAGGAGAGAGAAGGAAGGTATTCATTAACTTACTTGGTTTTGAGGAAAAAGAGAGGTTGAAGTCTAATATTGTTGAAGTTGTCTGAGTACTCAAATGGTCTTTTCTTTTATAATTTCAAATTTGGTGATGAAATCAAGCAAATTGTTTAGATCATGCCACGTGCTTTGCTATGATGTTCTTGATCTTTGGATGTAATGGTATAGGTAGCTATGGGTGATGTTCTTCATGGGTAGTTGGTGGCTTCATTGGTTAAGCAAAAGACATACTTTCCTTGTCTTATCAAGGATGTGCCTCTATCTGATTTATTGATCATATTTTTTATGTTATTTTGCTAATCATGCTTTAGATAACATTTGGTAACGAATGGGTTGCCATGTGCTACGTAGCTAGAGGCTGATGAAATTCGGCCTCATCAATAGTAATTACATGTGTTCATTTTATATAATAGCTAGTTTTGCCGGGCTAAAAATAATGGATATGAAAAAAAAAATGAAGAACAATATAGGCAACATATCATTCACCCTATTTTTTTATTTTTACTAGTATATGGTAATTAATTAATTTAACTTATATTAAAATATATTTACTATAAAAATAAATCAACTTTCATAAATATTAACTTATGATACTTAATGATAAAAGCTTTTTACTTCATGAAACCTCACAAATTATTTGTTAATGGAATCTTAAAGAAGTATATATCCTAAGTTTAACCTTCCCTCCAACCCCTTTGAGCCCCACCCTCAAAAAAAAAAAAAAATCCCACCATACGTAATCTTTTTGAAAGCAAAAAACCTCACTTATTTTTATTCTTTAAAAAAAAAAAGAAATAACACGATGAGTTTAGAAATAAAAAATTAAAAAATAATGATAGTTTAATATATGAAATTACACATTCGGTATGTGAACTATGTTGACCTAATTATTGATTTTGATGATTAACAAAACTAATTGAGTATAACATTTGAAATTACTAATGATTTTGGTTTAGTTTTTCAGTTTATGATATATTTATTAATCAAAATCACAAGAAAAATCAAGTTCTAGTTCGAATCTAATGTCAAGGTAAGATTGCAGACATTAGAGTCGACACATGGAATCGCAGAGTCGACTCTAGAAATCGGCACAGATTAGAGTTGACACTTGGACTGTTAGAGCCGACTCCAACAGAAAAGACAGAACGATGGTTTTTCGGTCACGATTAGAGTCGACTCCTGAACTGTTAGAGTCGACTCCAGAAGATTTTGTGTCGACCCAGAAAAGTCAGAGATGACTCCAGATCGAACGGATTGGGGATTTTCGATTTAGAGCCAACTCCAGAAAAGTTAGAGTCGACTCTAGTTTGTCAAAAACGACTCCAGAACTGTCAGAACGTCTCTAAACTTTATCTTATCTTTTTAATCCCAACGGCTATTACCCTTTTTGGTTCTAATCCTTCTTACACTTGTTTCTAACGGATAGTTTTTGGCTATTTATGGATTACGAAGAATCTATAAGAAGAGGTTTTATTGTATCCAAAAAGAGGAGGACAAGCAAGAAAACAAGAGAGAAAAATCAGAAAAAAAAAAGAGTGAAATCCATCAGAAAATCAAAAGAGAAAGAGAGAAAATTCGAAAGGAAAGATTATACTGATCTCCCAAAAGAAAAGAGAGATTTTAGCATTCATTGTTCTATTTTGAAGAAATCCCAAAGAAGAAGCAAGCCCTAGCTTTCTAATCTTCGGAGCTTCAAGAGCATTCTAAAGGAAGATCCACTCAAGAGAAGAGAAGAAGCAAGCCACCAAGATCTACAAATCAGGCTTTGATTTCTATCTCTTTATTGTTGTTCTATTATGTATATTTGCTCATTGGAGGAGCTTTTAAATTTGTAAAAATTATTGTTTGCTGGGTCAATCAGAGGATTGATTCCGTTGAGGCTGTTAGCCTTGTGCAAGCTGTTGCTTGTGTGTAAGGTTGTGTGCTGGTGAGCCTTGAAAACCAGCTGGGTTCGTTGTGCACCCGAAAAAACAACAAGTTTGAGTTGTGAGCTTGCAAAACAACTCTGTTAATCATATTGATTATAGTGTGGACCCAAGAGGTACTTGGAGTGGATGTAGGTGTAGGTATACCGAACCACTATAAAACTTCTTGTGTTTGCAGTGATTGTTCCTTGTCTCTTACTCTCTATCTTTGCACACTCTGTTTTAATTCGTATACATCTAAGTTTTCACTTCCGCTGGGGGATTATTTTTTAAAAGGAGTTTAATTTTTGAAAAACCCAATTCACCTCCTCTTGGGTTGTATCTGGACCAACAATTGGTATCAGAGCCAGGTTCATTTGATTTAATCTAACGATCAAGAGTCAAAGATCCACATGGCAACTCAAGCTGGTTCATCTTTTTCCAAGGCCAATCTACAAATAGACCACCCTTGTTTAATGGTTTAAACTACGGTTATTGGAAGGCTAGAATGCAAATTTTCATTCAAGCACTTGACTATGATCTATGGAGCATTATAGTCAGTGGACCACACACACCACTACTAGAATTAATGGCATGGAAATTCCTAAACCGAAAATGGAATGGATGAACATGATAAAAAATTGGCACAACTTAATGCCAAGGCTATGAATGTTTTGTACTGCTCATTAGATGCAAATGAATTCAATCGTATATCTATTTGCATTTCTGCTAAGGAAATCTGGGATAGACTTGAGGTTACCCATAGGGAACAAATCAAGTCAAGGAATCCAAGATTAACATGCTAGTTCATAAGTATGAATTGTTTAAAATGGATGCATGTGAATCTATTTCTGATATGTTTACAAGATTTACTGATATAGTTAATGGTTTAAAAAGTCTTGGTAAATCTTATGATAATTCTGATCTTGTGAGAAAGGTTTTGTGTTCCTTGCCTAGGACTTGGGAAGCTAAAGTGACTGCAATACAAGAGGCAAAAGATCTAAGTACCCTACCCCTGGAAGAATTATTGGGATCCTTAATGACTCATGAGCTTCAAGTTAAGCAACATATTGATGATGATGAGTCAAAGAAGAAGAGGACTATGGCTCTTAAGATTTCTGAATATATGGAAGAGCCTCATGAATCTGAAGATGAAAGTGATGATGAGGACATGGCCTCATCACAAGGAAGTTTAAAAGATTCATGAAGAAAAAGAAGTTTAAAAAAGAAAAAGCCCTTTGCTAGAAAATATGAGGAAAAGGGCAAAGAAAAAGAAGTTATCTGTTTTGAATGCAAGAAGTCGGGACACTTTAAATCTGAATGCCCACAACTAAAGAAAGGCATCGGAGATTCAAAAGAAGGCAATGATGGCCACATGGAGTGATTCGGAAAGCTCAAGTTCCGAAGAGGAAGAGAAGAGTGAAATGGCCAATCTATGCTTCATGGCGGACAATGATGAGGTAAGTCCAAGTTTTCTTGATGATTTTACTTTCGATGAGTTGCATAGTGCTTTTTATGAATTGATGGATAATTTGCAAAATTAAGTTCAAAGAACAAAGATCTGAAAAATCAAATGCAAAATCTATCTTTAGAAAATGAAAAGCATGTTGTAGAAAAAGAACTTTTGATAAAAGAAAATGAAAGCTTGAAAAATGAAGTTGATAGACTTAAACCTATAGTTGATAATTTACTTTGAGCTCTATCAAACTTAATATGATTTTGGACAATCAAAAAGCTGTTTTTGATAAAGCTGGATTAGGATATAATCCACTTAAAAAGCAAAAATCCTCGAAAAATATTTTTGTACATGCTGAAAAATCATCAAATATTACTTGTTTTAAATGTGGAAACAAAGGACATAAATCTTATATGTGTAAACTCCACATGATAAAAGAAAAATGATTTGGGTTCCCAAACCATGAAGGACCCAAGAAGGCTTGGGTACCTAAAGTTAAGATATGAATATTTTGCAGGAGTGTCTTGCAGCCATCAGACTGAAAAGAAAGTGGTACCTTGATAGTGGTTGCTCAAGACACATGACGGGTGACAAAGATCAATTCATCACCCTTGAATCGAAAAGAGGTGGTAGTTACTTTTGGTGATAATGGTCAAGGCCATATCATGGGTATTGGTAAGATTCAAATTACTCCATCTACTCATATTGATAATGTTTATATGTTGATGGACTTAAGCATAATTTAATAAGTATTAGCCAACTGTGTGATAAAGGTTTCAAAGTTTCCTTTGAAGCTTCTATTTGCACTGTTACTAATCCCATTGATAACACATTATTCTTATTGGTAAACGTTATGGCAATGTGTACTTAATTGATTTGAGTAATTTATCTTCAAGTAATCATTGCTTAGTTGCTAATAATGCTAAGATGAATGAGATTGGTTGGCTATGGCACCGTAGATTAGGTCATGCAAGCACACACCTAATTTCTAAACTATTGAAAATGGATCTAGTTAAAGGTATTCCTAGTTTAAATTTTGAAAATAATCGAATCTATGATGCATGTCAATTTGGAAAACAAACAAGAACTTCTTTCAAATCTAAGAATGTTGTTTCAACTACTAGGCCACTAGAGCTACTACACATGGACCTTTTTGGACCTACTAGAACCACAAGTCTAGGAGGAAAGAAATATGGTCTTGTGATAGTAGATGATTACTCTAGATTCACTTGGGTAATGTTTTTGGCTCACAAAGATGAGACTTTCTCAATATTCCTGAAATTTGTTAAGAAAGTCACAAATGAGAAAAACACTACCATAGTGTCTATTAGAAGTGATCATGGAACTGAATTTGAAAATTACTTATTTGAAAAATTCTGTTTTGAAAAAGGGATATATCATAATTTTTCAGCACCTAGGACACCACAACAAAATGGAGTTGTATAAAAAAATAGGACTTTAGAAGATATGGCCCGTACCATGCTATGTGAAAGCCAACTTCCAAAATATTTTT